>JAIWNE010000013.1:0-492382 GCA_025331445.1 Blakeslea trispora | reverse complement strand
GTCCATTTACAAAGAAAGAAGACGAAGCGCTAATAAGAGGTGTTGAAACCTATGGTTTGGATGCATTTCAGCAGATCAAAGAAGATATGCAGAGCTTGAGGTCTGTGTCACAATTAAAAACAAGATACAACAACTTCTTGGATCCCAGTATAGACAAAAGTCCTTGGAAAAAGGAAGAAAAACAAGAGCTCATTAGACTCTATAGAGAGCTCAAAAATCTAAAGGCTGTCCGAGCTCAAATGAACAGTAAGCGAAGTATCACAGATATGTATAATCAGCTTCGTCAATAAATCTTAATTAGCTAAAAGTAGAAACATTGGATTTCTTTCTTTACAAAAAGTGCAAGATTGAATGTGAAAAATTAAAAAGAAAAGCTAGTGAAGCTGATTAGTTTTCAAATTGAATCACTTTGACTAACAGAAATCGAAACGAGTATTAATGTTGTATGACAAGAAATAGTTGAGAGAGATATGTAGGAAAGTTATCATATGTTAGTATTAGCACTCAGCTTTTGAGTGCAGAGTAAAATTTGTCTATTCAAGGTATCGATCATGTATAAAGAAAAATTGTTTGAAAAGGCTCAGCATAGAACTTGATGTTACAAAACAAGCATACAGACTAACCAATGGAAAGACTTCAAACGATATTGGATTGATTAGAATAGAAAAAAAAGGCTTATTGACATGTTACAACTATTAAACGTGTTTTAATCATCCAATAGATATTGTCATCCAAACAAATTAATTGAATTGCTCAAAACATAAACTTTCTTTGGTCTTTTTTTATTCTCTCTCTCTCATAAACTTTGTGAGTATATTTTCTATGCCAAATGACTAAGCAACTAGAGAGGGATCTTTTTTTTTCGTTTCTTATGATAAGCGAAAAAAGAAAAAGAAAAGCATACACACTATCAAGTTGGCTATAAAAGTAACTGTGCCTTGTGTTTTCCTAAAAGGTTTATCTAAAAGAAAAAGACTGCCGCTTTATTCAGGCACAGTACGCTTAAGCCGCAAAGTCAACAAGTGCGACCTCGTATTAATTTACTGAGATTGCAAAGAAAGTAAACACAACCAAACCACTCTAGTCTACTTCAAAGAGGGGATTTTAGAACACCAAATTTCTATCAATAACCCGAAACTCGTCAATGTATTTTAGTTGCCCTCTATTGTACAAAGAACGATTTGCAGTTTATTCAAGTTCTCTTTTCGACTCCGGAACCGGTTGTCGATCTCTAATCTTCTTTAGACAGAATTGTGCCACCATACTTTCCTCAAGCCCC
The DNA here is from genome assembly GCA_025331445.1 of Blakeslea trispora. NCBI lineage: Eukaryota > Fungi > Mucoromycota > Mucoromycetes > Mucorales > Choanephoraceae > Blakeslea > Blakeslea trispora. The sequence goes on along the minus strand of JAIWNE010000013.1, from coordinate 491,103 downwards.
CAAAAATACAATTTTAAACTTTATTTTGAGGCGATTTATGAATGTTTTTTTTAGATAAATAAAACTTTAATGGAAAACAAACAAATAAAACAATAAAGGAGATGTTGTCAGAATAAGGAAGGGATGCTACGAGAAGGAAAGAGGGAAGTTGTCCAATATGTTGTGAGGTCAAACCCTACTTTTTACCGGGAAATCTTTTTTGGGAGGGGCCTCAAGGAAGAAATAGCTGAGCTCTCTTTTATTAAATATCAGTAAAGAACAATTCTCGATCGTTAGCCAAAACAAACCCCTTTCAGAAAAAAGGAAGCTCAAAGTGGGCAGTGCCAGCTTGTTTGTACAGACTCAAGTAGATACAACTCGAAAGCATACATCTTAAATGAGCACTTCCGTTCTTATTAATTAATTTGAAAACTTTTAAACTCATCTCTCCCAAACCTGAAAACGGCTCAATCTGAGGTTCAAAAAATAGATAGAAAATCACAATTGATCAGCGTATGTCCAAAAAAGGGAATGCTAGAAACATGACATAAGAAAGAATTGATGATCTCATAAACAGGGCAAATAAACTTCTTTATCGCACCATCCAAGGAGGGGAAAGCACCATCATTGCAAAATAAGAAAGAAATCTATAGCAAGATATATTCATTTTCTATAACAAAAAAAAAAAGCCTCGAGTACAATAAGCCCCACACTGTCAATCTTAATAAAGCTAAACATCTCTCTTTATTTATTTATTTGGTTGCCAAGAATATAAATAACATAGCTTGCGCCGATCCAATTCAGGAATAATTATCAAAGAAGGGTTCTCGAGCTAATTTGATAGCTTATTTAACTTTTCTTTCTTCTTCTTTTTTTTCGAGTCTTTTTCTCTCTCTTTTTTTTTATTCATAATTATAGACAAATGAAGAGAGGCGTAAATTATATCTTGACACTTGTCTCTATCATCCTGCTATACTTTGGTTCACTCTACTTTGTGGCCAAACGACCTTCAGCAGACTGTCTTAACTCCCTGAGGACATCTGACTTGTTAGACAGAGAAATGGTTGATATCCAAGTACCCCTTGTAAGCGACGATCAGATCAAAGCTGTAGAAGTTGAAGAAGAGCTTTTGTCTGAGCCTGTTATCCAACAAGATTCACCTGAACAGCAGTCTCAAGAAAAAGCCGCTTCTTCCCAAACCTCCTGTTCGCCCATACCTTCCCTATTGACCCAAAAGAAAGAAAAGGCTGTTATCGTCGTTCTTGTTAGAAATGGTGAGGTTGGACCTATGAGACGTACTATGAGAGATTTTGAAGAGTAAGTTTTTTCTCTTTTCTCTTTATACATTAATGTATTCATCCCTGGTTTTATTCTACAGTCGATTTAACCGAAAGTACAACTATCCTTACGTCTTTCTAAACGACGAACCTTTTACTGATGAATTTAAGGATGCTATCTTGGCCATGACAAATGCAGACGTCAAGTTTGGACTTGTACCCGACACAATGTGGTCTGTTCCCAAGCACGTCAATCAAACCATCATGAACCAACAGTTGAGCGACTACGCTGCCCGTGGTGTAATGTATGGTGGTTCTTTGTCCTACCGTCACATGTGTCGATTCAATTCTGGCTTCTTTTATCGCCATCCTCTCTTGGACGAATACGACTATTATTGGTAAATCATTCATTTTTGCTTATTTTCTTTCAAACTTATTCTTTTTCCTTTATGGTATATAAGGCGTGTTGAGCCTGGTGTCAGCTTTTACTGTGATCTTGACTATGATCCTTTTACCTATCTTAGAGAGAATGGTAAAGAATATGGGTTTACCATCACTTTGAAAGAAATACCAGAAACAATTCCTACACTTTGGCAACATACAATGGATTTTGCTAAAAAGCATCAGCTCAATACAACCTTGTTGCGGTTCTTTGGCCAGCCCAATGGAGGTTATAATCTATGCCATTTTTGGTCTAATTTCGAAATTGCCAGTCTTAATCTTTGGCGAGATGAACGTTATCAGGCTTATTTTGATTATCTCGATAGCACTGGTAATTTCTTTTATGAACGATGGGGTGATGCTATTGTTCATAGCTTGGCTGCCGGTCTCTTTTTAAACAAAAGCCAGGTTCATTTCTTTAATGATATTGGCTATCGTCATGATCATTTTACCCACTGTGTGGATGACGGACCTCTTGGTAAATGCATGTGTCCAGGTAAGAAATAAGCACAGAAAATATTCAGACATGACCCTGATACTATCTTTATTTGTCTTAGAATCTTTCCAAAATGCTGATAACATGTGGGGTTCCTGTTTAGCAGTAAAGTACCTTTGTAACACTATACCAAGAGTTTTTGAGTAAACTTATTTTATCTGATTATAGGATTGGAATGGTTATGCCGAAGAAGGTCATCGATGGGATTTTAGATCCAATGGTGATCAAGTCGTAGATTTCGGTCAAATACTCTATGCCCAACCTCCCAAGCCTAAGGCCAATGCTTAAGTAAAATTAGACAAGTTAATAACCCTTAATTCCTATTATCATTGAATTCTTAATTTCACTGTTGTACAATAGTCCTTCCCTCTCTCTTTCTCTCTTTTGTAATAATAATAATACTAATAAAAACAACATTTTAGCACTCTTTATTATCACTTTCTCTCTTTTCTTATTTTATTTGACTATTAAAAAGAAGATGTAAATGAATTTGACACATAAGAAAAATGGAGTGGTTGCACACACTTGTTGAAGCTCATTGATTGGCTGCTGCCCTTCTCTTTTTATAAATCGGCATTCTTTTACCAATTTAAGGTCTATACAATCTTTTTATTATTTTGTGTGTGTGTGTGTCTGATTTTTTTTTTCATACAAAGCCAGGACACTTCATCTCTTTCACTCTTACTTTTTTTTTTAAAAAAATATATAAGCAGTAGTATAAAGAAAAAACGAAACCCTTTTCTTTTTCCTTCTACCTGCTTTATCATATCTTTCTTTCTTTACCAACTAACAGATAGAACAACAAAGTTAATATGGTACGACATCCCCTTCCCCTTTCTCTTTTGTAGTACTTTTATGGTTGTTTCATCTATCCATCAACAGATGAAGCAGTTTGATCCCATTTCCTACATGACATCTAATACGCGTGGATGCTAATCTTTTCTTTTGTTATCTATGTATAGGGTATGCGCATAGATATCAAGGCAAGTTATTTAGAGACAGAAAAGCAAAAAAAAAGAGAGAGAAAGAGAAATGCATGCTTGATGTTGACTTGTTTGATGATAGCGTAAATTATTGTCGCGTTCTGAACGTGTCAAGTGTGTGGATTTGCATCCTACCGAGCCTTGGCTCTTGACCAGTTTATATAGTGGTATTGTTCAGATTTACAACTACGAGACTCAGGTAAACTTGAGATCAGCCTATTTATGTTGATTCTATTGTTCACCATCTCTATAGGCTCTAGTCAAGACAATCGAAGTATCAGAAACACCTGGTAACGATACACACATACATACACAGACTAGGATGAATAAAGAAACAGACTCACTTAACTATTTCTTATAGTGCGTGCTGCTAAATTTGTTGCTCGCAAGAATTGGATTATTACAGGTGCAGACGATTCTCAAATTCGTGTTTTCAACTACAACACACTTGAAAAAGTAACTCAGTTCGAAGCTCATCCCGACTACATTCGTTGCCTCGCTGTTCACCCCACACAACCCCTTTTGTTGTCTGGTTCTGATGACATGACCATTCGTCTTTGGGATTGGGAAAAGGGATGGAAGTGTGCTCAGGTGAGTGACAAGAAAAAGAGAGAGAGAAAAGAGAAAGAGTCTAAGACAAATCTATGGTTTTTTTTTTGCTGCTTTTTTTTAGGTATTCGAGGGCCATGCTCACTTTGTGATGCACTTGACCTTTAACCCAAAAGACTCAAACACCTTTGCTTCAGCTGGCCTTGACGGTATGATCAAGGTGTGGTCTCTTGGATCCAGTGTGCCCAATTTCACATTGGAAGGCCATGAAAAAGGTGTCAATTTCGTCGACTATTATCAAGGTGGCGATAAGCCTTATTTGATCTCTTGTGCTGACGATAACCTCGTCAAGATCTGGGATTATCAAAACAAAAATTGTGTTCAAACTTTGGAAGGCCATAATCAAAATGTCAATTTTGCTGCTTTCCATCCTAACTTGCCCATCATCCTGTCTGGCTCTGAAGATGGTACAGTGCGCATTTGGAATTCAGACACTTACCGTCTCGAGAATACCTTGAACTATGGTCTCGAACGTTCATGGTGCTTGGCAACACAAAAGGGTGGCAACAACGTAGCATTGGGTTATGATGAAGGTGCGGTTGTGATCAAGTTGGGCCGAGAAGAACCCGCTGTCTCTATGGATGTTTCCGGCAAGATCATCTGGGCCAAACACTCTGAAATCCAGACAGCCAATATCAAGACAGGCATGGATGATAATGTCAAGGATGGTGAGCGTTTGGCTTTACCTGTGAAAGAGTTGGGTAGCTGTGAAGTCTATCCTCAGACACTACAACACTCTCCTAATGGTCGTTTTGTGGTTGTCTGTGGTGACGGTGAATATATCATCTATACAGCCTTGGCCTGGAGAAACAAGAGTTTTGGTAATGGTCTCGATTTTGTCTGGGCTGACGATTCTAATGTGTACGCCGTACGTGAATCTACTTCACGCGTCAAGGTGTTCAAGAACTTTAAGGAAAGAACAGGTTTGTTGCCCAAGTTGAACTTTAGTGCTGAGGGTATCTATGGTGGCTCTTTGCTCGGTGTAAGAGGCAATGGCTTCTTGAACTTTTATGATTGGGAGAGCGGTCAGGTTGTTCGCCGTATTGATGTAGACTCCAAAAATGTCTACTGGTCAGATGCTGGTGATTTGATTGCCATTGCTTCTGAAGAATCCTTCTATGTCTTGCGATACAATGCTCAAGCTTATGCTCAATTTATTGAGAGTGGTGGAGATACAGGCGAAGAAGGTGTAGAGGATGCATTTGAGTTTGTGACTGAAGTAGCAGAGAATGTCAAGACAGGTACCTGGGCTGGTGACTGTTTCATCTATACCAACAACAGCAACCGCATCAACTACCTCGTGGGTACAGAAACATATACCATCAGTCATTTCGACAAGCCAATGTATATTCTGGGTTATGCTCCTAGAGATAACCGAATTTATTTGGCTGATCGTGATGTCAACTTCTACAGTTATTCTCTATCCTTGACTGTAGTCCAGTATCAAACAGCCATCCTTCGTGGTGATTTGGAGGCTGCTGCCGGTTTATTGGATGCTATTCCTAACGATCAACGTGGTCGTGTAGCTCGCTTCCTTGAATCACAAGACTTGAAGGAATTGGCTCTTGAGGTGACAACTGATATTGATCAACGTTTTGATCTTGCCATTCAACTCGGTAAGCTTGATATTGCTTCCGAAATTGCACACCAAGTAGATACTGAGCCTAAATGGAGACTTTTGGGTGATGTGGCCATGTCTTCTTGGAAATTCAAATTGGCTGAAGAATGTTTATTGAAAGCAAAGGATTTAAGTGGTCTATTGCTCTTTTATACTGCTAATGGTAACCGTGCTGGTATTCGACAGATTGCAGATACAGCCAGTAAGTTTTTCTTTTTTTAAAGGCTATATAGGGTAAACTAAAAAAGAAAAATGAGGATAGTTGAGCAAGGCAAGAACAATATTGCATTCACCTGTTTGTTTGAATTGGGTGCCATGGAAGAGGCTATTGATTTGTTAGTCAAGACAGAACGTATTCCCGAAGCAGCCATGTTGGCCAGAACATACGCTCCCGATCAAATCTCAAAGATCGTTCAGCTATGGAAGTCTAGTCTTGAAAGCAAAAACCGCAAAAAGACAGCTGACAGTCTAGCCGATCCAAAAGAATATCCCAACCTTTTCCCTGAGCTCAATTCAACATCTCTTCTTGATGTTGACAGTAAAGAACAAAAAGAGGAAGAGGAAGAAGAGGAATTAGTAGATGCCTCCGATGAAGCTGTAGAAGAATCACCTAAAGAAGATAAAGTAACAGCAGAAGAAGATACTTCTCTTATTTAAAAAAAAAAAAGAATGAGTTTCTATTGAATTCATAATAAAATAATATCATATAGTATTTGTTTATAAAGAATATCCAATCACACGAATGCCAATCAAGTTTGTTGCTATAGAAACAACCCACAGATATTTGTCCTTTTATCATTCAAATGGTAAACCTGTTTAAGGCTTGTCCTTTCTTCTATATCGAATAGCAAAAAGAGATTTTATTACTATTTTAAAGAGGGGGAATAAATGATGTCTTTTGTGTGTCTTTTTGTTTTGTTTAGTACTGTATTATTATTTACAAAACGTATCTACAAGAAAAGAGAGAGAGAATAGAATAAATAAAGTGTAAAGTGTACAGTAATTTACAATGGAGAATGATGTATGCTAAAGTTAGAAAATATATATAGAGAGAGGGAGGATACAGAACAGGAGGAGCTTTAGGCTAAAAGAGCAGTGAGTGCTTCATCGTTAGCTGATTCATAAATATCATGAAATACATCATCACTCTCCTGCACATATAAATCTTGCGCCAATCCACCATGTTTCTTGTGTATCCATTCAAAGCAAAGAATCAATGTCTTTAAGCCCAGCAGATAACCATTATCAGGTCCTTTATGTCTGGGAGGGTATGTGAATTTTTGTTGACGATAACGCACATCTTCTGCTGTAACACAGTTAGCAAAATCAATGATGCGTACATCTATCTTACGCGTACTAGCAAGATCACCATCATAAATCATAAGTAAAGAGGAGGCATAAAATCGATAATCGTCCATTGTCTTGATGATACGTGCCAATCTCCTTAGTTTTCTAACAATCACAGGTATATGATGAATTTGACAGCCATGCCCATTATCCAGATAAGCCTCTAATGTATCTCGAAAAGTGGCAGGTGTAAGTGTTCGACCATAGTACTTGTCTTGAAAAATAAATTCATTCAAATCATTCTTGTAGACCTTTTTTAAAAGGAAAAAGAATGTGTAGGTTGAGTCTATCTATCGATCCAAATAACCCAATAAATTACACTGTACCTGCATTCCACATACACGTACGCCAAGCACTTTGCTAGTGGATTTTTCACATTTAGTCGTCTGGCTTTTCATTTTCTCTCGTGTCGCATAAACGCCATATTGCCGTGTACCCATTTTAAGGTCCAAGACACAAGGGTATTTGACACCATCTGTGAGATCTTCAATCAGAATATATTTCTGAATCTCATCTTGCCTGTTATTACGCATACGCTGCATATCACGATTATAAATCTGAAGAGACCATGGATTCTCTGATGTAACACCCTCTGTTGGCTGTTGTTGGTTTGTAGAGATGACAGCACTATTAAGACTAGAAGAATCCACTTTGAGGATAGGCACCACTTTATTTTGCTTGATGTTATGTCGACGAAAAGGATGGTGATGGTGAGTACGAGCAAGTGAGAGTTCGTTCTTGTTGTCAATGTCAAAGTCGTCCATGCTAAAGATAATGGTAGGATCTTCATCTTCATCTATCACCACAATAGGGTCATTTTCGTCTTTTAGACCAATCAAGTCATGTTGAATCTCTGGCAATAGTTCGACATGGCGGTGATGCTTGATGTTGGGTGAAGAGGCTGTTGAGAAGATAGTGGGCGGTCTTTCAAGCGTGACCTGCTCAATTGAATTGTTGAGCGAGCTATCGTCATCATCTGTAAAGTAGTCCAGGTCTTTATTGATTGGACTGAAGCCTAATCCGTTGGTGGTCATGATCGGTACTGACCGGCCACCTTCCGCAATGACATTTGTGTTGGTCCAGGAAAAATCGTCTTTCTTATCAGATGAATAGCTATGTGCCTTTATCACGCTTTGACTCGGGTGATCGGACGTCGCACAGATTTTACCACGGTGAGAATCAACTGCATCATTAGGTAACGTACTGGTGTTATTGTTGTAGGAAGGTGCTTTTGGTTTGGGTGGATTGTTGTCATGATCCAACAAGTAATTACGCCTTTTCCAGTCTTCTGCCAGAACAAGTCTTTCTTTAAGTGCTTCAGGTGAAAAGACTTCTCTCAGGACCTGTTGTTGAAATTTCTTGATTGGCTTATGACGCCGATCCTGACAAGCTGCACGATAGTCTCTCAAGAGGTGCTTGTTCTTCTCAAACAGTACTTCAGGTACTGGTGGTCGATAAGTCACATTGAGGACACCAATGTACTGTGAAGTAAAAGGCAACAATTCATGGTGGTGTGTATCGATATCTTCATAGAACTCTTGTTCTTTTGCTGATACGGGCTTACAGATAGCCTTTTTAGAGAATCGAAAGAAGGACGCGTGTCCTCCTACCTGATTCTTGAAGGGCAAGAGAGGAAGGGAGGTAGTGATTTTGGTTGGATCAAAATAGTGCTGTAAATCGTCTTCTATTGACTCTTCATTTTCTGAACTGCTTTCATAAGCAGCATCCCATTCACTCTCATCATCATTCATGTTATCTTCACAGTCTGAGATATGACATTCTTTAGGTTGCATTGTGTATTTAAATGTGTGTGTGTGTGTTAAGAATGAGTGTTTGGATAATCAAGAGAAATTTATGTGTGGGTAAGATAAGAGAGAAAAAAAAGAAAGAAAAATAAATAATAAAAAAAAAATCAAAATAATATTAATATGCCATGATTGGTTGAGTCCAGCCTAACAAATCAACTCAGCATGCTTTAGTTCCATTGGCTGTTCTTTTAACACTCTTTTGATTTGATAAAGAAACAAGAGAGTCTTTCCCTTTTGCACGTGGACCTGTCAAAGGATAAATACAATGCAACAATTTGATTTTTTTTTATTTGTGTTCTAATTGGCTGTACAAGTTTGCTCCCCTTCTTTCTTCAGTTTATAGGGAAAATCATATACTTGTTAGAATAAACAAATCTAACAAACCAAATAGCCCGCTTATCCCAGTCTAGTATCTCTACTCTAATCTGCTCTGCTCTCTTTGTGTTCTTTAGGTTGAAGACAGTCATTGTCTTATCGCTTGCAACTTTGTAGCTCAAGCGGAGTTATCTGCTCCACTTTTTTTTTCCTTTTTTCAATCAAAAGATTTTTAGCAGTCCTTGAAAAATCCCAAGTCAATAGCATAAGCAAGCTGCACACGATTGATTAAACTTGCCAAACGTAGCTAGTAACCCAATCAGACACACTGGAACTTCTAGATGATACAGCTGCGAACAAAATGAATGAAGTCAAAGGATGGATAATTCAAGCAAGAATTTTATCTATTCTAGTTTCAATCAAGAGTGTTTATAAGAGTGAATTGAGTGATGGGTTTGGTCTGAGAAAAGGAATCTTTTTTTTTAGAATGCAAGTGTCATATTCTCAGTATAATTGACAACAATAACATAACATCAGTGCTTATTCATCAGGATATGAACCTAAACTCGCTTTGCTCTTTATTTTGTATTCGTGGCCAGTTAACACTAAGCTTCTTTCCTGTTGGGATCTGCAGCTCGTGGAAACATTTAAGCTGTTTATCCAGCGCAAAGTAGTTGGTATGTCTGCAAAGAGCAAAGTTGAAAAGACTCTCAGTATTGTCCAAAAGGTCAATGTCAATGAGAAGGGTGCTATCTTCAAATCCAGAGATGCTTATCTGCATCCGAATCCTAAACATTGTCAGTACCTAAACACTCAACAGATACATTTATCCAGCTGAAATTGCATAATCTGTTCTCTACTCTAACTGATAAACCCAAGACTAGCTTTCAACCATTGACTAAAGCAAAGATAGTCTCAACTAAAGAAAGTTGATTTTGCAAGCAAAGACTTCCATTACAGACACAAGCTGATGATTTTTGAAGCAAAACAACCCTCAACCAAAGGAAGCAAAAGTAGCATTATCACACCAAAACTAATTATACTTAATACACAAAATTCAGCATCACCAACAAGAAGAAAAAACAATATTTCTCAGACTTGTGTCTACTGTCTTCTTGAGCTTGTAATGATTATCCATCCATTAGGAATGGCTGTGGTGTAAGTGGGCATGATAAACTGTCTGCTTTTACAATTGCTGTTTCTTGCATGACTCTTTTGTTTTTCGAAATCCTCCTGTTTTCTCGAAAAACTGTCGTTCGCTCCAACACCTAAACTCAACAATAAAATAGCAATCTTTTGTACAAGGAAGCCATGTCTTGGTTGCAAGTGAAGCAATGATAACTGGGTCAAGTAATAAAAAAAAAGTTTTAATGTAGCAAGGTATGACTGCTAAAATCGTATCAACTTTAAACTTCCCGGCCGTAACCCTTCTTACCCAGGTTCAGTTTTTTTTTTTTGGTCACTTCACCTTAAACCACTCCCCCAGCTCAGCATGTCAAGCATTATATTACAGGCACTTCGCCAAAACGGCGCTTCTTTAAGCAGCCGATTCCAACCCACTGCACGCAATCTGACTACCAACGTGACTTCTGTTCCCAACAATGAAGTCGTCAGTCAACTGGTCAACACACTCATGCGTGATGGTAAGAAAGCTAGAGCACAACGTTTAATCTCGGACAGTATGGAACAACTCTCAAAGAAAATCGGTTCCGAATTAAATCCCTACAATGTTCTTTACGAAGCTATCGAAACAGCATCACCCTTATTGAAGCTCTCTTCTACAAAGAAGGGATCTAAAGTTGTTCATGTACCCACAGCCTTAAGAGATCGTCAACGTCGTCGTCGTGCTATTGTTTGGATGTTGGATGCCTCTAAAAAGCGTGGAGAAAAGTCATTTGAAGAGAGATTTGCTGCAGAAGTGTTTGATGTCTCTCAAGGCACCAGTAGTGTCTTACAGAAGAAGGCACAAGTGCATAAGCAGGCTTTGGCTAACCGTGCTAATGCTCAAGTTTCTTACAACACACAACGATAAAACTCTTTTCCATAGCCTCTATTCGCATATACACCATTGTTCTCTCTTTTTTTATTTGTAATAAATGTATTATTTTTTAGTTTAGTGATACTTTACATGTGTGTGTGATCAACTAATGATAGTATCATATGAGGCCATTTTGCTACCAAGGAAAACAATCATCTGACACAATCAGAAATCTATATAAACTCAACCTATGGCTCACTTTTTTGGCTTTTCTTTATTCTTTACTTTTTTTTTATCAACCAATCTCAAACATGCAAAACAACGGTGGCTGCTGCAAGTAAGTTTAGAGCAACAAAAAAGAGAGAGAATTTGACTGTTGGGTGGGCTAATTTGATTTGCTTGTGTGTTTGTTCATTTCTTGCAGCAAATGTACCTCCAAGTGCGCTTGCACTTCCTGCTCTTCTTGTACCTGCTGCAAGCACTAATTGGGCTATACCATCTTTCTCTCTTCAATGGGGATCCTCTTTGACTGGTGTAGACTATGATTGGCTTATATATTCTCTTTCTCCCTCTCTCTCTTTTCAATAAAAGGACACATCATTTCTTTTTGTAACAGGTCAAACGTTTTGATTTTGCAAATGTGTTGATTTTGATCTACATTGAGTCAATAGCTAGCTTTTGATGTCTAGCTAATGCTCAAAATTGCTCGATGAGATTAAGCTCTGGCAAATATAGAAAAAGATGCACTCACTTATAATCTCTATCTGACTCATGGAGAACACCTTATATCCCCTTTATAAACTATTGGGTTTTTCATGATAAAGTACTGCTCTTTCATTTTGTTCTCCTTACCAAAGTACTTTGCACAAATAGCAAGCAATGGCCAGCTGTAGTGACTTTTACACCATCATCATTAAATGCTGCAGGATTTGATTTCTATTGTTAGCCTCACTGTATATCTTTATTACTTCTGGAGGGTTGCTTTGTCACACAGTTACTCAGATCAATCACTCCTAGTACGGTCAAAGTAGCAAGAGGTTTGAAAGCACGTGAAATAAAAGAAAACGTATGTTTATTGTTTAAAATCGGGTAACTAATACCTGTTGTGTCCATCCTTAGTGTCGATGGCTGCTTGGCATCTAAGCAGCAGTGAAATCAAGCTGTACTAGCACTATTTCTACATAATAAGCGGCCTCCACTCTTCAACTTTGTGTTGTGTGCCTTTTGGCTTATAGACACTTTTTCAAGTTGTAACACACATGCTTGATAGGGTTCAATTGAAGACTTTGTCTAGACCAGTACTTAAAGCTGCTGATCTTATAAACCTCCTTCCGTCAATGAGCATAGGCACCTATGTGATGACTTGTCATCGTCTTCTTGAAATGTGAAGTCATTGTAAATGCTTTTCATGCAATGACTCAAAACAAGGATGGAAGTGTTTAGCCAAAGTACCAATGTATGCATCCTGGCTCATATTGCCTTCAACAATCACTAAAGGGTTAACCCCCAGCAAAGAATCAAGCTCAACTCATTACCAATTCTTTCCCCCTAATGATGCTGCTAAAGGCGTTTTTGTACTTTCACCGAGCTCCCTTTCTTAATGATGGCTCGAGCATCATGGTCGTTGTTCTCAACCTTAAAGTGCACCTCATTGGATTTTACCACATCTTTACACTGGTCATTGACTTGGCAGACGTACCTATGAGCTCAATTAACTTTAGCTTCATTGTGGCAGGTTGTAAGAGACGGCTTGTGAGCAGTCTAAAATGATAGCTAATAATGGTCTTTCTGTTGATTATCCAACCAAATGTTGCTGCAAAGGCTTGAAGCTGAAGATGAGTGGCGAATGAATCCTGCTATACAAATCAAACTAGTAATCTGATGTCAACTTTCTAGCAGTACATTTGTACTTTGTGAGAGCACCTGTGTTTTCATTTGCATCCATTGTGTTTCTTACAGTCTTGCCATCAATGCCTGCGTATTCTACAATCTTACGACACACCAATTCATACTATCTGAGATAACAAACACCTTCTCATGTGAGATCACTATAACACACATATGTGAGAAGCCCAGGGCTTTGTTTGATGTCTCGTTCTTGCCGCTTTTGGTACAAAAAAGAAGCTATGAAAAAGAAGAGGAACAAAGACTAACGTTCTCAAGAATTTCAAGACTTTTTTTTTTTAAAAAAAGGATTAACCATTTTCAGATGCAACTGTATGGTTATGGGTGTGCTACAGAAGCTTCTATCATAAGATAAAAGCCTTACTATAAGGTCTGGCCTCTCTATTGAGGTCTTCAAAAGAACAAAAGTGGAGGAAAACACTACGTGCGTGCTGATTTTCTTAGCCAATTTCAAAATAGAGTATGGCCTCCCAAATATTTTATACGTTCTGGGTTTCCTTGCTTGCATGTCATTAAACAGAGACCAGTTCACAGTATTTCTTTTTCTTTTATTCTCCTTGATGCAACTTATATCTCACTGCTAAAAGAGAATAGGTTCGAGACGGCAAGCACATATTCAAGTTATTTCTCATCAACTGAAGTTGCTTGTATACAATTCAAAGAACATGTTTGTGGTTATTGGCTATTTCAAATGAGCATAATAAAGAAGAGAAGCATAGGAAGGTCCAATCGCTTTAAGGGTTATGGCTATTGGTTGCCAGTTAGCAATCAATAGGTTTATTCGCTCAAGTGAATTGCTTTTTTAGGTGACAAATGATGATCTCAGAAGGCTCTTGATGTACTACTCCTGTTCAAGTTTGTCATAGCCATAACATGGGATGCAATGATTATGGGCTAAATAGGCTCAATTAATTGTCTTATACTTGATTTTACTGATACAAGAGCATCAATATATCATCCTGTTCTCTCTTTTACTGCAGAATAATGAACAGTAATTTCTGAAAAACAATTGATATCAATCTCTTCTTTTTACATGCTAAGAGTGGGGATTTGGTCTTTCTGTATTGCTCAACAAAGAATAAACAGACAATCAATATATTAACCAATGAGGGCAATTGATCAATAATGTGGTCAATCTGCTTTATAAAAAACGAAGATAAAATTCTTTTTCCCTCTTTTCTTTTTTCTAGTTATTGTTTAAAATGAACCTATTACATCCAAAGGTAACAAGGCTGCTTAGTAGGCTATAAGCTATTTGTTAACGCTTCATTAGATGATTACACTGAACGCTTCTTGCTACTTGTATGATGTGCAAAAGAGAAATTGCTTGGAAAAAGGCTTGTATTTTATTATAACTGTTGTCATTTACTTGTACTGATTGAAATGAATAGACTATTTTTTATCTGTTCTTTTCTTAAAGATGCGGTAAGTCATTTATTTAAGAGTTCAAAAGATATTTGAAAAGCAGAAAACTAAAACAAAGTTTACACAACTAGACTTTCCTGCATTGGATGGAAGTCATACACCACTTTTGGAGGGACCGCGAAATATGGTACGCCCCTATTAAAGTCCAGAGTAGAAGCAGTTGTTGATTACTAGTAAGTCTTAAGCTTGAAGCAAATGTCCCTCTTGTGGCAACACGTAATCAATGAAAATCAAAAGCTCTGATGATAAATCCATTTTGTATTCAAGAAAAGCAAAAACAATACCATTGAGATGCAAAGATGTGGTTGACTCTATTATCACTGAGTCGGGATTGCAGCTGCTTCCCAAGCTAACAGCATCAGAACATAAAATTTTAGTGGACATTTCTGAGTTTACTGGCTACAATGAACTTTATGCTGTCGCCAATAAGATCGATCTTTTTGATTCTCAAATCGAGCTGTCATTTATGAAGCTAGCAGTTCACAAGTTGTATGTGTTGCCTTGAAGGCTCTTGATGTTGAGTTAGCTGATTTGTTTGTCTAGATGTCTGTTGTACCATGAGGAGATACTTGAAGATTGGTACCGCATAAATGTCTATAGGGATCTTTTCGATTTGCTTTTCAATTCAAAGCGTGGATATAGAACAAAAAGGTAAAGAAATACTACCTTTTCTGTAGAATTCTCGTAACATTCAATTTTTACAGATCAGAATGCCATTCACAGACCATCAAGACATTGAAAGCGAATGGCTTAGTTGATGCTGAGGAAAAAGGATATCAAGTTGGATTTTATATTCACAAATTCAACTGGAACCAAAGATTTGTTTTTCTGTGAGGACAAGCCTACGATCAAGCTATCAAACAAAGATAAGCACAAAGCAGATTTTTTGAGAGAGAGTACACTTCGCCATTGGATCAGTCTGCTTCCTTATGAAGGATGTGTCCAGTATTTGTGTGCTTTGTCTTGTTACAGTAGTCGCTCTGTTTAAGGGTAGCCAAAAATCTTGAAAATCTTACCCTTAAATAGAATTGGTTTTAGAGCTTGAATTGATAAATTCTTTTCAAACACCCATCCTTATATAGAGAACAACCCTTAAATAGAGCGACTGCTGTATTTTAGCAAGCTCAATTTGAAAGTAATGACCAGCAAGCTCATAAATGGAATTGTAGTCCATTCTTGTATCAAAGAAGTGGATATCCCTTTGCTCGGTACGAATGGTGCTGGAATTGCTGAGTACCGTCATTTCGTTAGTGGTAAGCTGATAACCCTTGTTTAATTTATTTAAAATCTATTAACAACATGTCGATTTTTCTTCAAAAGAGGATGGTTACGTGGAACTTTGAAGTGATACAGTTGATAATGAAGATTGTAAAGAAAGACAATATGGCTTTTTTTTGGTAAAAACCAATTACCAAAGTATGTTATAGAGATGACTCCTTGAGATTGAATGATAGCGAGCGAACTGTAGAAAGCTCATCAACATCGTCTGTTGGATCAAATTGGGAGGAAGAAGAGAAAAAAAACTGAGAATAATGGAAGAGATTGACAGTAGCCTCGTGGAGCTCTCTGATAAGGTCGATCAAGGAATATGTGATGTTGTCTTGGGAAGATGTTGTATATAAAAATAAAAGCTCTGAGTAGACTCTTGTTCTTTATTACTGCTCATATGTTGTCGTAGAAAAAACTTCATGCTCGCCTTATTGACCTCAAAAATAAAACTCTTGCCATTTAAGAATTTCATCAAATCGACTTTAACTGCCATATCGCAGTCTTACGAGCAAAGATGCTGAGAGTATTTCTCAAGATAAATCAAAGGCTACCACCCAATGCTAGTACGCATTTAAAGCACCAACAAGTTCTTTCTTGGTACGGCCATTCCAGTATTGATCTGAAAATCAGTGATTTCTCTTGAAAAATTCCTTGGAATGACTACAGCAGAAACAATACAGAAAAAAAAATGATAAAGAGAGCATATGTGTGTGTGATCAACTAATGATAGTATCATATGAGGCCATTTTGCTACCAAGGAAAACAATCATCTGACACAATCAGAAATCTATATAAACTCAACCTATGGCTCACTTTTTTGGCTTTTCTTTATTCTTTACTTTTTTTTTATCAACCAATCTCAAACATGCAAAACAACGGTGGCTGCTGCAAGTAAGTTTAGAGCAACAAAAAAGAGAGAGAATTTGACTGTTGGGTGGGCTAATTTGATTTGCTTGTGTGTTTGTTCATTTCTTGCAGCAAATGTACCTCCAAGTGCGCTTGCACTTCCTGCTCTTCTTGTACCTGCTGCAAGCACTAATTGGGCTATACCATCTTTCTCTCTTCAATGGGGATCCTCTTTGACTGGTGTAGACTATGATTGGCTTATATATTCTCTTTCTCCCTCTCTCTCTTTTCAATAAAAGGACACATCATTTCTTTTTGTAACAGGTCAAACGTTTTGATTTTGCAAATGTGTTGATTTTGATCTACATTGAGTCGGTTACTAAAAAAAAAAAAAGAACCTAATGATAGGCCATAGAGACAACAGATCACATTATTGAGATAGCCCATATCTACTATCTATTCAGTCAAAGACAGACTTGATAGATAAGACCAAGACACAAGTCATTGGGTTCAGCAAAAATAAAGCTAGAAATGGTTTTTTTTTTGGGTTTTTGATGAGCGAGATTACATTTATTTCATAAACTGCATAGAGAATAATGAGGGATGATGAATGAAGGGTTTTCCATGTATATAGTTGTGTATATCTACATATATATATACGTATGTATATACACACACATAGATAGGTTGAACATAAAAGGGGGGTATATGTATTACTTAGAGACTGAGTAAAGTAACAAAAAACAATACAAAAAAAATATAGAGAGAGAGTGTGTGTGTGTTACTCGTCATACATAGGTTATCATGAACGATATAATGAAATTGAGGGCAAAGGGTAATAGGTGAAAGAGGTGAGATAGCGATGGTTAAAACGAAACAAGCAACCAACTATACGATATCCTTGTTGGTTAGTTATATGCTAGGATCACTTGCAAAAGAAGAAGCACGTGCTCTGCTTGGCTTTGTCGTACGTATATTGCTCTTGGAAGTCTGTGCATACTCCATGATTTTATCCAAGGCTGCCTCGTTCAAGAACGTGCCTTCATTGGCTGCTTTTCGCAATGCATTTGTCAGTTGTCTCAGCTGTAGGTTGGTAGCAGTAGTTTCCTCGGTTCGTTTCTTCAAGACCTGATTCTGTGCTTCTATCGTCTCTTCTGCCTTTGTCTTTGAATCAATCGCCACAACCAATCTTCTCTTCAACTGCTGTATCTCTCGTTCATAAGAGAGAGCAGCCTCACGTGCCTTATCTACCTCGTTTTTAAGAGAGCGACTCAACTGTTTCTTGTCAGACTTGAGTGAATCGTTATCGGCCTTCAAGCGCTGAATGGCTTGCTCTGCTTTATGGCGAGCTGATTGAATGGCCCTGGTTGATTCGGTCTGCTTCTTTTTCAGCTCTTGATTTTCCAACACAAGGCGTTTCAACTTGACTTCAAATTGGGATCGAACCTCTTGAGCTTCTCTATTTTCACGCAATCCTAATCTACTTTGAGATCGACCGGTATTGGTAGTGGCGGTGGTGGTGGCTGATGTGTTGTTGATAAATGCCTTTTCAAGTGCATCATCACGTTGTCTTTGAATTTCCACAAGATGGTCTCGAAGCTCACTCAGCCGCTCCTCATAATTTGTACGCAATTGAGTAAACTGGTCTTCCGATCGCTCTAGCTGTCCAACCAACTCTCGCTTCACAAGCAAATCGGCTTGGATCTGGTGCAACATTTTCAACAGATTTTTGTTTTGCCGCTTCAGTTTATGTTCATTGAGGTTCTTTGACTTTGTTTGCTGAGCCTGACCTTCACTGATAGTCAAGTCCACACGTGAGGTGGTGATAGAACTATCCGTATCGTCCCACATGGAATCCAATGAGATGGACTTTCGTTTTGTTGAAGTGCCACTTACAGATAAAGCCTTGGGCATATCTGACCAGCTAGGAACAGCCTAAGTTTCAAATGATAAAAGTCATGTCCTTGGTCAGAACCAATGCGTTGTGATAGGACAAGGATACTTACAAGAGCCTCTAGTTCATCTTCGCCTGTCGAAAACACGTTTTGTTCATTAGAGAGGTACGTGGGGGAAGTTGGAGAGATGGGATGATGAGCTAGAGAGGTAGGAGACATCATAGGCTGCGCAACAGTATCAATATGATAACCAGGAAAAGTGGTTTCTACCATTTCAGTCTTGCTTTCCGTTTGAGTTTTTTCCTCCACTGTTTCAGCATGTGACATAGGTAATACCGTTTCACCTGTTGACTGTGACCAAATAATATAATTTGCATATGTGCTAAGTAAGATTTAGAATCAAATTTATCCCCCCCCTCCCCCAAAACACACACACACACGCCCACGGACCACATCTATCGTAGGTCTTACAAACACCCCTTTCCCCTCCGTCGTACACACACACACACACTTGTATGTAGATTACCTCTTCTGTATATTGTTTGCGCAAGCGCTCAATGAAATCATCTACTTTTTGATGAGAGTGTCTCTTCTTTAACAGAGAAGATGATGAAGTCCTCATTCGTTGAACAACCGGTCGCTTCTTTCGACCCGAAGAGATAGAAGAAGTCATACGATGATGAATCGGATGATGAGAATATTGAGTAGGTGAATCTGGTGGTGAGGGTTGATTTGTTGTTGATTCCTCTTTGGTCTTTTTCAAAGCCAATGGACTGTCTTCTATACACAATGCATTTAGTTTACTACGAGTCTCGACCACTTCCAGCTTTAGATCTTGAATCTGCTGAGCATACTGTTGTATCAATGGGTGAGCTTCAGTAGGCCGCTCTTGGGCTAGCTGCAACAAAAGAGTATCGCGGGCACTTTGTGTTTCAACTAGCTCTCGAGAGACTTGGATAGAATAAGATTTGATTTGTTCCATTTCTTCCCGAATCATCTTGATTTCTTCTCCTACTAGCTGGTTACTCTGAAGATGAGCTATCTGAAGTTGAAGTTGTGTGATTTGTGAGCGAAGTGATTGTGATGCTTCTGGAGTCAATGGCTGGCTTAGATGGTGTCCATACTGAAGTGTTTCTTGTATCAAAGAAAGATCTCGGCGTGCACAACTGATGCATGTTAACCAAAGCCTATGTTGACTATTTTGGACAAGTTGGTCCAAACAACCAAGATCTAGATTGGCACACTAAATAAAATAGCCAGTTTAGGTTTAGGGCGCTTTTTTTTTTTTGTGAAGAGGATAGAATAGAATAGAACCTTTTGAGAGATATCAATAAAATGAAACTTGGAAACTGTTTTTTGTTGTCTTAATGTGACCGTAAACACTAGATCAGGGCCGTCTATTGCCTTCTTACTTAGAAGCCTAATAAAAATGGGAGAAAAATAAATAAATTGAGTTCAACACGGACGGATTTTAAATCATCTTACCGCAATAAATCATGCGTGGAGTAAACCCTTTTTTGCCTAACATCTTGCACATCTTGAAGTATCATTCCGGGATGGACAAGTAAGTCACGTATACCTTTATCAACCATCACAAAAGACGCATACACCTCGCTCGTATCATTTTTTAATTGTTGTAAATGTCTAAATAACAATCTCGCAATCGAGGCAAGATGCCTATATGCAAGAAAGGGGGGGGGAGTCAATTACCATTTTCAATTGGTTGTTAAGTTCTCATTTACCTTCTTCTGTAGGTTCCAACTCAGCATTAGGAATTGTGCCTAAACTATAGGACTTTCCTGATCCTTTATACCTTTCAAACAGTATGAATAAAGACAAAAGAAGAAAGGGCAATTCAAAGTTTTTTTTTTTTTTTTTTTTTTACCCAAAAGTATAGATAGCTCCATGCTCACTAACAAGAAAACAGAATTGTCAATTTATGCTGCTTTTCGGGTACTCTCTTTGACTCTAAATTACCCCTTTAAAAAGCTGTCAAACAAAGGCTTTATACTAGTATCAAAAATATCTTTTTGAGTAGACAATGGAGAATAAACCGTGTCAAAGGAAAAGACACTAGCTTTATTCAAAGTGACTTGATTGCCAGTAAACGTGATGTCACTCATCTCCTCATCGTCCTGCAAGGGCCTTGCCCTGAGTGCTACTCTTTTTATAGAAAATGATACGAGTCATTTAGGATAGCTTAATTATCTCACTATTCTGCAAAAACAAGTTACCTGAGAGTAGCAGTAGCATCCATAAGTGGTCACAAAGTTGTTCAAAAAAAAGAGAGCAAGTATAACAAGAGAATGAATAATAAAGAAAATAAAATAATAAAAAAAAAAATAAAAAGAGAAAATGAAATAAAATGATACGTTGGCAGGAGTAGCAAAGACAACCCTAAAAGAAAGAAAAAAAAAAGCGGAGATTGGTTTCTTTAGTTTATATTCTGGCATGACAGACTTTTTTTCGTAAAGAGAAGATGCATACCACTTGAAGACATTCACTGTTTAGGCAACTCCTTTATAGTGATGCTTCATCTTTAAGGGAAATAACAACATACTGTCTTCAAGAGCTGAAGGAGAATCCATCAATCATCTGCTATTAATAGGACAGGGAGCATCACAGTCCTTTTTTTCTATAAGCAATTGATCCAATCAAAGCAGATAGATTAAGCTAGTCATGTTGACATGACATTCTCACCACCTTTCATGACCTCGATCACATTTAATAATTCATAGTTATTTTGACAATCTAGAGATAAATTTTATACATGCGCTTTGTTGATGCATTATTTACACTATGCCTTTTTTTTTGGGATGTAGCAAAATTAAACTAACAATCAGAATAGGATGAAAAATCTGTTAGTTCAATTAGCTATATTGAACAGAGTAAATAGAAATAAAAAAAAAGGTATCAAGATAGGTATCTATCTGAATAAACATACATATATATATATATATGTTGAAAGGAAACTCATATGTCTGTTAGGGTCTTATGTTCACTTTTGATTGGCTTAGGAAACAGGCAGAGACAACCTCTTTTTTTTAAGCAGTCAGTGGAAGAAAGAAAAAGAGAGAGAAAGGAGATCTAGGGATTGTTCGAGTATTCAAAAAAAAAAGACATCAGCTTTCTTTGGAGAAAATGCAGTAAATGTGTAACAACTACATGTCTTTCTTTGATATGGTGGTAATATGAATACATGACAATTATTGTAGCGCCATGTAGATGAGTCATCAACTCGGCATAAACTGTATTGATCCTATTGACTTTTTTTTTCTTTTGCTCCTGGAAGGCATTCCTTATACTTCACTTTGAGTACATGTTTGCAGTATCCTCTCATTATAGCAATGTATTATGTGTAGACTGGCAAGACCTTACTAGCACTATGCAAGGCAAAAAAAAAAAAAAAAAGACCTATGTTTTATGCAAGGTGTCAATCATTTGTCGTGAGAGAGGGGGGGCTACTGCTGATGTATTCTTAGTTTTCTTCTACAACGTGGCATCCTTTTTCTTTAGATGATATTCATTTTCCACACTATTTTGAACCCTAATGCATACTAAATTATTCTCAGACCGTACTCTAACAATAAAGTCAATTAAAATGAAAAAAACAGTCAGTTTTTCATACTGTTTGGTTTTGACAAGATCCAGACCTTCCATTTCAACTACCATGTCAAATAGGAGGAAATGGGAAGGTCTAACTGAAAGGTTGGGATTAAGCTTAGTGTCTCAAATGTACCAATGACAAGCCGTGTTTGATGGCGCAAATTGTTTCAAGACGCAGCAATAAACCTTTTAGGAGAATGGATGCTCCAAAAGATAAAAAATAAAAAAAAAAAATCATGCTCAAGAAGGTGATACCTGTACTTCCTTAAATAAACACAGAGAAAGAGAGATAAGAAAGATGATTGCCAACAGTTCATCTTCCAAGCAACAATTCTCTCTTCATCTGAAATTTGTCAGCATGGTATTCTTATCTTGTTCAAGCTCCTGACTATTATATGACTCACTCTTGATTTCAAATGCAAATGGCTCAGTTTACTTTGCTCGGTTGTAATATTGACTGTAGGTTGAAAAGGAGGGAGGAGGAGGGGGATGGAAACCAATAGTAGCCATCTAACTTTCAAAATAAAATAAAGGGTTCTAGCTGCTTTCCTAGAAACAACTGTTTTTTCTACAACTCAATAAAATAAAATACTTGTGTTTGCCCGTTTAAGCAAACACTAGCTTCAAGTAGCCCGTCAATTTGATAACGTTGCAGACGATTTGAGAACTACCGTGAGCATTGTAGATATGTGTAGATCAGCAGGTAAAATAAATGCGTATGACAAAGGCCTGGATCCAAGCGAACAAAAGTAGCAATCACTTCTGGAGCAAACGGATCGGGGCATTTTATTTTGTCGCTTGGACCACATAATACCAGTTATGGTTATAGTAAAAAAAAAAAAGGGAATAAAAGCAGAGAAACAATTTATCTCAGTCCTCTTTTTTCTTTTTTTTTTTTTTATTTCTATTAATTCTTTCAACAATTTGACATAAACATGAACACTGACAACCGCCGAAACTCATTCTCTGCATTCGTAAAGAATCTGTTCTTACTTGTCACGCCAACTAATCAAACTAATGATAATAAACTGGAAAGAAAGATGTCAGCCAATTCATCCGAAAACAGCCCATTTCAGGATCTATATTTTTCATTTCCTGCATTTGATGAATCAGAAGAATCCTCAACATCAACCTGCAGTAGCACTTCCTCGTATACTATGGCGAATGAATCCAATCGAATAATGTGTTAAAGAGAACATATATATATATGTATACCATCTATCCTATTTAAACATCTATCCTATATATACACACACACACATATATACATATATATATACATATACATATTATATATATATATATGCATTGTAACCTAGCTACATCAATGTACAAACAATCTCTTCATCACCTGTACCATACACACAACTTATTATATGCCTCTTAATCATTCTCATTATGTATAATGTTCATTCATTTCTAATTTATACTTTATCATTAAACTTTACTTATCTTGTTCCCCTTCTCCCCCCTTTATTTCTATAGATATGAATGACATGGAGAGAACGTCATTTATACAATGAATACTAGTAAGAAAAAAAAAAAAGTGCGCAGAAAAAAAAAAAAGAGAGTCCATCTAGATAGAATTCAGTAAAAAAGGACTAAAATAGAAGAAACTGAATAAGTTGAACTGTCACACGTGATTTTACTCTTGTATGCGCCTCTTTGATTGGCACATATAGACATTGAATTTAGCCATGACCTCACTCATACGTTTGCTGGGAATTTTAAAGGCACTGCCATCCTTTGCTTGGATTGGCTTCATTTGTGATCCTAACTCATACTAGAATTCCATAGACTTTAAATTGGCTGAAAAGCCCCTATTGAACAAGACAGAAAGGTCCTGATTCATTAGCAAAAATGGTGGAGACTCAATGGCTAATAAGAGCCGGTAAAAAAACAAACTCTAAATTTTCTTGGAACTCAAGATAATCAAATAAAGAAATGAGAAAGTTCTTGTTGGTGTTATAAGAAGTCTACATGCTCTCTTGTGAAACAGTGTGCAAGAATCAGCTTTTAGAGGTAGAATTACCAACAAAGCATGCCATTGTTTGTTTGTGTCTACCTCCTTTCGATCATAGTCTAAAGCTAAAGGTGAGAATGATAACAATTTTATTTTCTTTTGAAGCTTACGAACCTCCTCATTGGAGCAGCCTAAAATGGTTCATGTTAAGTTTGGTATAGTACACTCTGTGTGATAAGACAAATATTGACCAAAAAAGATGACTCATTCTATTATCAATATATTTCAAACTTGTCGTTCCAGTCCACTCATATAAGCTAAACTCTTAAAGCTGCTTCACTTTTATCTAAATCATTAGTATAAACTAGAGTAAAATCTGTCAGATACCCTTCTTTTCTCTCAAAGTCTCAACATCATGCAATTCTTGAGATATCTTTGATTTTTTCAAACAGACAATGGGATGAGCATCAATGGCCTTTCAAGAGACAACTACAGTCTAGGTCCAATAGATTCGTCTTATTAAACAGCTCGGTTCTTTTGAAGCGAATGGTGAGATCAAGATTATTTTAATTTCGAAATTGGTGACCTAGGTATCACAAGATCTTGTTGAGCTCAAGTCCTATTTTTGTTTACTTGACGTCAGTCTGTTGGCTAAATCTCAATTCTTTAACATGATTGCATTACACAAAATAACAAATTGAAATCCAACGCCATTTTCTTCTTAAAACAGGCTTTTTAGTCCTCTAAAGCGCGTATACCCTCAGTTGTTCGCTTTTACCGACCTCAAGAGCTTAATTTCCTAAACTTCATATTGTCGCAAGCAACGATGGGCATTACAATTAGTAAAAGAAAGGATAGATTAAGCCAGAGAAAAGAGCTATGATTTAGCCGGGATGTGCTATTGTACACTTGCTACTGGACAAAGATCTTTCTTTGGATTATTGTTAGTGATCCGACTCTACTTGTGAATTTAACAACTGTTAGTGGTGCAGTCTATTTTGTCTTTTTTTTGAGAGAGAAATATGAAGCATTGTATTTGATTAAAAAACAATTAGGAATGGTTTGAGTGTATTTCAATACGTATCAAGGTCAAGCTGGTGCTATCTTTTAACAATTTGTCCCGTTGCTTTAGAAAATCGAATCAACCTAAACCCTTTGGGATGAATGCTCGCGTTACACAATTGAGACTTTTTCAGTCTACTGCATGATGGTGCATTAAACGCCTTTTTCGTCAAATCATGCCTAAGCCTAATAAAAATCTACTTGAGCAAGCTCTTGTCAATGTTGGCAAAACTCCAACCCATTTCAATATGACTTAATCAATGTGCCATTGGCAATATTTAATGAACAAAGCTGTAGGACTAAGAATGACATGATGACCCAAGCTAGAGTTGCAAACAATAGAGAGCTCTGAAATCGTGAGCAAAAAGATATCTATGATAGACATTAAAAAAGTTGTGTTTGATCAGGTAACTGACAGCATATCAAACAGTCCTAATAATGATCTGATGCTTGTTAAGGCTATTGGACTCTTAGCAGTGCATTTAGTTGTTTCATTTCTTAGGTTCCTTATATGTGTTCCTTAAACTTTGTAAAACCAGCCAACTTTCAAAAAAGTCTCACAAAAAAAAAAACTTTCATATCCATGATATCTGTGTAATGCCAAGTTCAAAGGCACGCAAAAAAAAAAAGATATCTTGTTCATGGCAATGATTGTAGCACTCACAGATATGATTGCTGTCTTTTATCTTCTTTGTCAACAAGATCAACCAAATCACCAAGCCCATCCTTGAGGCCAGAACGACGCTTTTCCCAGTTCTTCAACAGCATCATTATAGGAGTTTCTTTTATTTCTTGATAGAAAACACTTTTGTTTGGCAAGAATCGGGACTCAGTTTTGTCTTTTTGTCAAACTACCTTGTATGCGTATTCTAAATAGCTCAATTGAGGGACTATATTCTTTCTCTCAATACATATTTGATCTTGAGGATGAGTGTTGATCTTTATGGAGGCCTGCTGGTAATAGAGGTTTGGCATAACCTTGGTGTCGACTTCAACAGCCAGGTTGCTCTTTTCACTTATCTCACCATGCTTATGCTTAATTTCATAATATCAAACGATGGATTGTTTTCATTGTTTAATTTGTATTTAAAGCTGCTATTAAACATGCTCTATTTATATTCGCTTGTAATGATAATAACCGAATTAACAATAGTAAGACTGTTGTTGAAACTAAGGATAATGAATGCCTGTTGGCAACATTGACCTTACCGTAAAGCGGTATCTTTCTTTGCTTGAGTGTCCTTTGTGACTCAATCATAAGACTGCTAAAATCTTTATTGCTCGCATATACGCGTCAAACTGGCTCATTTTCAAGATACACAAAACGAGCAAACGTGCTGAAAAGTTTTTTTTTTTTTTGCTTGTGTTACAGAATCCCTTCTATGTCTGACAAGCAGAGATGACCTTGGTGATACTATTTGAAAATTCCAATTTCTCACGATGATTACTGTTGTTGCCTCCTTGCCTTCAGTGAAATGATTGGTGTTTGTATTGTTCACTGTCCCCCCTCCCCCCCTTGTTTGTGAAACGCGGCCAATTGTTGAAAATTTTTCATTCGTTAATTGACAGGTAGATCTTATTTCGGATTACATCAATTTTTTTTTTTTTTTTACATCTTTTCTTTTTTTTTTTCTTTAAAAAAAATTGTTTAGTGACTCATGGAAGGCAACAAGTTTCACGATCCAGAGACACCACCTCCTATTGACCTTAGTGTCATTCGTCCAGTATTCAGTCGACATCAAGATGAAAATGCACAAAATGAGAACGAGAAGAGCAATGAGTTGAATACTGTATCAGATACGATTGAGGTTGCTTCTGACGATACAGGAGTACCAAGCCATACAGATCAGGCTTTCCATCTGGTCAATTCAGTTACTCGAGAGAATGTGCGTAGAAGGCCCAGCAAGGCAGGTATCCTTTCAAACTTGTTAAAACTAGATGTGTTTGAGGACCGAAGCCAGCATACAGGACACCACCAACCATCACATATGAGAGGTGCCATGCCTTCTCAAGGAGGAAGCAGACCTTTGCGATCGCTTCACCAGCTTCATTCGATTGCTTCCAATCGCGCCTTTTTGCAATCCATGACAACCTCTCCCACAGTTCAATCCTCAGGACGTAATAGTGTTTATGCCGATGAAAACACAGTACACAGTATGGCTGAACTTGGTATGCTCAACGACAATAATGGCAAGGACGTACCTGCTATAGCCGCCCATCGAATGGCAATTGCGTCAGAAATAGCGGATATTCTTCACCGTCAGGAAGTCATCATCAAAATGGGAAAATGTTTAGTTAGAACTGGTGCGCCCTCACACAGAATTGTAAGACGTTGTTTTCTAAATCCTCTCTCTCTCTCTCTTTTTTTTATCAACTGGTGTTTTTTTTTATTCTATTCTAGGAAGCTGCTATGGATAAAGTCAGCAAACGCTTAGAAATTGATGGAAGTTATGCTGTTTTACCCGGTTTGATTGTTGTTACATTTGGGGACGTTGAAACACATACCTCTGAAACGCATTTAATTCGATGCTCCCGCTCATTAGATATCAACAAGTTGGAAAGATCTAATTTGATTGCGCATAGACTGGCAAAAGGAGCACTGGATCTAGAAGAAGCATCTAGAATGTTGGACGATATCGTCAACTCACCTCCCACGTGGAGTCCAGCCTGGCTTATTCTTGGCTATGTCGGATCATCAGCTTTTGTCGCACCATTATTTTTCAATGGTTCCTGGACAGATTGTTGGGTCAGTGCTATTTTTGGCTTTTGTGGCAAGTGTTCTTTGCAAATTGTGTTTGGATTTGATAATAATAGTTTTTTACTTTTAGTGGGTGTATTGACCTATATATCAGAGAAAATGCCAATGTTTGGTAATGTGTTTGAAATGGCCATTACCATCCCAATTGCCATCATTGCTTTAGCATTGCATTCATATGTCTGCTTTGCTGCTATTGCTCTTTCTGCCGTAAGATGTTGTTTGCTGATCAAAGAAAATCATAGTAACATGATATATCCTTTAGATTGTTATTGCGTTACCTGGTTATTCACTTACTTGTTCCGTCATGGAATTGGCTGCTAAGAATTTAGTGAGTGGGACTGTTCATTTGGTATACGCATTGATGTACATTCTGTTTCTTGCTTTTGGTATTGGCTATGGTTGCTCTGTCTGGCGACTGGCATACCCGGAATTCGATCTGAATGTACTTGGCACATGTGAAAACGGTATCAATCCTTACTGGACATTTTTACTCTTACCATTGGCTATTATGGCGATTGGTATTGTATACGGTGCTCATTATCGACAATGGCCCTCTATGATAGCAGACAGTGCTATTGCCTATGCTGTGTACTACTTTGTATCCAAATATGTAGGATCAAGCAACGTCATTGCACCAAGTGCTGGTGCTTTTGCCTTGGGTTTGGCAGGCAATATTTATGCTCGAGTGACAAAGCGACAAGCATTCGCGCCTCTGATGAGTGGTACATTGATTCTTGTACCTGGAAGTTTAGGTGTACGAGGTGCTATCCATCTATTTGATGGATCCAACAACGGCAGTGGAAGTGAATTTGTGTTTCAGATTCTCGGCATTGCTTTATCCATTACTTTGGGTCTTTTTATGGCGAACCTAGTTGTCTATCCCACCGGCAAAAAACGATCTGTCTTCTTAGGCTTCTAAGTATCACTGCTTTTCTCTTTCCGGCTCATTGCCATTATTATCATTCAAGGCAGGTTTATACCCTTTTCTAATAGATTATACACCATTTCTGGATATTATTCGTTCATAAAAAATTACTCATTAAACAATAAGGACTTTGTTCATAAAAGAAAAAGTCAATATTCAAAATCGAAAATCCAACATCACTCATAATGAGTAAAGTGCTTATCTAGGCTTTCTATCCATAAACTCAAGCAGAACTAGACGTTCACTTTGTAAACCTTAGTCAATACAAAGTCCGACAGCAACTGCAATGTTTTCTCAGCAGACACTCGAATCTTTTTCTTTTTTTTTTTCTTTTGTCTAAAAGAGCATTGTGCGTTGTAAACATAATATGTCTCAACAAAGTGTTCCAGAGAACGAAAATAAAAGAAAACGATTGACACAAGCCTGCGAGCTATGTCGAAGAAAGAAGGTTAAAATTTTCTACCATTCAACTATGCTCCGCAGTAGAAAGAATTAAGAAAAATTCACGCATATTGACTATTGTATAGATTAAGTGCGATGGAGCAAAACCCGGATGCGGCAACTGCCTCAAGCTCAACATCAACTGCACCTATAGTACCAGCAATAAGAAGCGTGGACCGCGACAGGGATATATCGAAATGCTAGAGCAACGGTTAGCTAAAATGGAAAAGATTCTGTTATCAGCAGATAAACAAAACGACTCAGAAATGGACCCCATAGCTGAGCATCAAGAATACGATGAGCGAGACAGTCATATGAGTGAAGAGCTATATCATCAAGATAGCAACAGTGTCGTTGAAAGTAACGCGATATCTTCAAGCACTCTAAGTCCAGCCTCCTACAGCAAGTCAAGTAACTCAAATAGTGACACTATGCTTAGCAATATAAACACGAATGACACAAAAAGCACAAATACAGTAGCAGCCGGTAGTAAGCGCTTAAGTGAGGATATGCTTGAGATGGCTGAATCGCCTAAATCACTATCGAGCATATCCAACAGCCTTCCTTCTCCTAAATCACACATCTTTAATCAGCGACAGTCAGTTCATCGAGAGACAAAAAACGACGTGCTTCCTTCTCCAGCTATTATTGATCATTGCATTGACTTATTCTTTAAATACTTGTATTCAACCATACCTATTTTTGACAAAGACATTCTAAAGACCCAAATAGCACAAAAAAAACGCTCAGATTTCTTCATTCTATGTCTTTTGGCTGCTACTGCTCGGTAACAATCTACGATCAAACTGTTGTTATCTCTGTCAAGAAAGATCTAACATCAAGCTATTTTAGTTTCTCTGATTCTCCAGATGTGGCTAAGAATCCACCCTGGTATGCTGGAGAAAAGTATGCCGAAAAGGCGCGACCTTCAATTATCAAAATCTTGGATGAGCCTAGCATCAGTAACACACAAGCTTTGCTTTTGCTGAGCATGCATGAATATGGCTGCGGTAGAGGACCTAGGTAAGACTGTTGTAGCATTTAGTTGACATACTCGTTCTGACTCTTGAATAGGAGTTGGATGTATACTGGTATGGCAATGCGTATGGCAATGGAGTTGGGACTTCATGATGAAGTGGATGATTCCGAGGAATGTTCTGATAGCGACATGAGTAAGAGTTGGTCTCGAGAATACCGCCGGCGTTTGCTCTGGTCTCTGTATTGTCTAGACAAGTAAGTACGACGTAGCCCTCAATCCATACAAGCAATCATTCATGTTGATGCATGATAGAATATCGAGTGCAGCTACTGGTAAGCCGCCTTGTTTATCAAGTGTTTATTGCAATGTCTTTCTGCCTAGTTCAGATGATTTCAAAATGGATCAATATTACGCTGAGAACTTAGATGGCTCTCGTTATATCATTAGCAACAGAAGTGGGCTTCAAGATAGCCAACTGTTGAGTGCAGGGTCACTTACATCTGATGCTCCAATAAATGAAAACAGCAACATGTCTAGGAAACCACCCTTGAGCGCTTTTGCATACTTTGTACGCATAGCTGATCTTCTTGGAAAGGTGACAACTTATGTTAATTCCAAGAAAGCGAATAGTTCTAGCTTCGTTCCTCCATGCTCCCCTGATTCTGAATTTCAACAGCTGGACAGAGCTATTGATATTTGGTATGATGAATTACCCATTCACTTGAAGAACACACCTGCCAATTTTGAGATGTACAGAAAGTCTGCTGAAACAAACGAAAGTCGGCTTTTTACCATTGTAAGTCATTTCCATCTTCCTCGATAAAGGGGACTTACTGAAAATGATTGTATTAGTTACATGTTGTTCACAATGCATTGATTGTTTTACTTCACCGACCTTCCTTAGTTGCATCAGACACACTGTACTGTCATTTAATACAGCCATCTATTAAGCAATTTATTACCAACAGTGTAGAGAAATGTATGGCAGCAGTGGATAATGTTACTATTTTACTCAAAGAAATCGGCAAGCGCAAGGAATCTATTGTTCCTTTTTTGACTTATTTTGCATACACAGTGGCCACTGTTGTTGTAAGCAACTCATTCTCCCCACGGAAAGAGGAAGCGCAAAAAGCAAAGCAGGCATTGGGTGTTTACTTTCAGCTTTTACTGGTAAGTTGGTGTTCACATTTTAACTTATCAGTCAGACTCAACTAGGCTATATCTAGACTGCAAGAGGATTATGGGCTATGGCAGACAAATTGTACTTTATGATTCAAGATTTGTACTCAATTCATAGCAACGTGCTAAAACGACAGCAATTAGACAACTTGCATGTTGACAATGCATCACCCTTATCATCCGTAAGATCCTCTCAACAACCGACACTACAGCCATTTCAACAGCAAGAATCGTTTTCATACCCAGTGCAACCACTGCCACTTCAGCAGCAACAACAACCACAGGAAGCAAATCAAGCGCCTTCTGTCGATAATGCACTTGCTGACTGGACCTTACCCTATTACATAAATGCTCTCTCTGTTCCCACATCGAGTAATCCCGAAAATGGAGATACATCTAGCTTGTTCCAGATACCACAGGCCTTCAACGAACCATTTCTTTATGACAATACCACTAACAACATTATATAATTAAATTAGTTGTTTTTGTTGTCCAAAGTCTAGAATATTTCTCTCTCTACGCCATTTAACTCAAAAAAAAATAACGAGTGGATGTATTAAGCTGATTGTTGATGAAGATGTATATGTGCAATTACTAAGAACACATTGTACAGTAAATGAGTTTCTTCATGCCATGAGCAGTTAACGCATCTCATATCTGCTTTTTGCTTTATGATTTTATATGTTGCACGGCTTCTGTTCTATCAAAAATAACAAATGATCTTAATTCCTTTGTTTGCCATACAGAGCTCATTGAAAGCATTGTGGTCAGTAGCGCATGTTTAGTCTCGAATTTGGTATGGAAAGGTCTACAGTTATAGTTGACAATGCAGCTTGATTCGGCCCTGTTTTGCTTTCAAAAAACTAAAACCAGTTGTGTGTCAAATCTGAACTCAAAATGCTATATCTCTGATGCATGCTTACTATTTTCAGTAGTCTTCTTTTAATGCTGTTCTCACTGTGACAATAAACATGTTCTGTATGCAGTTGCATTCGAAGCAACATTTAGTACTGAGACGGAGGATATCTGTGTTGCTAATAGGTTAGAGAGCACACTTACTTTGGTGGAAATCTTTCTGACCTTTTTTCTTCCTTTCTTTATCAGAACTGTGAAGAACGACAGGTTGCAAGTATCTTCCAAATGTATGGATTAAATATGTCGGAGTCAAGTCAGTTTGCTATTGACTTTAAGTATATCGTACATACACTTTCTTTTAAAAGCAAATATATATGTATACAGCACTTTTAAATACGTGGCCAGAAAAAGTTCAGCTTGTGCTCACAGCCTTTTCAGACATTCGTTTCATGAGACAGTCGAATTGTTACTTTGAGCACTAATTAAGTTTGCTTGAGGCTTATTAAAGAAAAATTACAGAAGCCGGCGATTTGTAGAAACCATAGTTTTGAGTAGAATACCGATGCCATTTTTGATTTCTCCTTGCAAAGAGAAAAAAAAAGTGTTGTTTTGCTTCACAACTAATAGTAAATTCTGTTGGTTACAAACCTGATGCACTCTACTAATTTAGTGAGGCAAAATGTCTAGACACAAAGGGACAAAATAGATTTGTTTTCAGGGGCCAATCATTTTCGGTGGTTGATTTTTTTTTTTGTGAAATGACATTCACTCTGATTATTATTTCTCATTCTCTCTGTGCTATCGAGCGTCTTCAATAAGTGGTCCAAGCTATGAACAATGCAAAAGAAATTGATGAATGAAGAATCCCAAGTTTTAACAGCAGTCAATGTTTCTTGCAATTCCGACCCAAGATCAAAAGTAAACTTGAGTAAAGACTAAGCAGCTAAACACACAATATGCATTTCTTAGGTATACAACCTTACTAGTGCGATTTAAATTTCTTCTTTGTAAAATTGTTTCTGACCAATAAGCAGGCTATTTTTGGAAATGGCTCCAAAAGTACGCAATTTAGTAACCCCTTTTTGGATCGAATTGCTAGACTTGTAGAGATTTATAGTGTTGCACATATGGCTTTTGCGCTCCTTGTCTTTTTTGTTTCCCTCTTTTATTTATTTATTTTATTTTTTCTTGGTGCAGTAGATAAGCGAAAAGCAACAATAACAGTAACGTTTTGTATCATAGCCACTATTTTGCTCTTTTCCCTTTTCCTCACATAATATATACGAACTCATCCAAGTTGAAATGGCTTCAACGGCTGTGAGGTAACTTCTCATGACCAAAGAAAGCGAAAAAGCAGACAGAAGCTAACTTGCTAGTTTAGAGTCGGTCTTCGTGTGAGACCATTGACACAAAAAGAACAGATAGAAAACTGCACAGAATGCATCAGCTTTATACCGAACGAACCACAAATTCTAGTAGGCACAGATAAATCTTTTACTTACGACTACGTATTCAGTAATGAGTCACATCAACATCAAGTATATGAGCAAGCAGCAAAGCCTTTGCTAGACAAATTTCTTGAAGGGTAAACATGCGCCATCGTTATCCTCAATTTTTTTTTTCTTTCCACTTACTCTGTACTATTAGATTTAATGCTACTATTCTAGCCTACGGGTAATATAATCGCCAATTCAATTTTGTTCTATTCTCACTTTTTTTCATATAATTTATGAAATTGCATCACATCAGTCAAACAGGCTCCGGAAAGACTTACAGTATGGGTACTGGACTTGAAAGCACAATTAATCCTGAGCATGAAGGTAATAAAACTATAAAATTCGTCAATCTAGTATCTCCCCCTTAGTTTTCTTCTTTTTTTCATAACTTGTACAACTTGACAGGCATTGTACCACGGTGCATAGTGGACTTGTTCCGAAACTTGAATGAACGATCCGAATCAAATCCAGAATTCACATTTGAAGTGTTGGTTTCTTTTTTGGAACTGTACAATGAAGAGTTGATTGATCTCTTGAGCCCACAACAACAGCAGATATCTGCTGCGGCAAAAAGAAAAAGCGGCTTAGGTTTGCCACCTCCTGTAGCACCTGTCGAAGTGACGATCCGTGAAGATATTGCAGGCAACATATACTGGAGTGGTGTACGAGAAGAGCCATGTGGTAATCCCGAAGAGCTTTTGTCTTTTTTAGCAAAAGGTTCGCTTTGTCGTACCGTTGGCTCCACTGAGATGAACACTGTATCTTCTCGATCTCATGCCGTTTTCTCTGTCATTTTAAAACAACAAAAATCACCTGAAGAAGCATCACTCACTAGCAAATTTCATTTTGTTGACTTGGCGGGTTCTGAAAGGGTAAAGCAATCTGTTTCTTTTTTTGTATTGGCACAATCACATCGGCTGACGCTTTTTGTTTTGCTTTGATTTGTTTTTTCCTATTATAGTTAAAGCGCACAAATGCACAAGGTGATAGAGCTAGAGAGGGTATTTCAATTAATTCTGGCTTACTAGCTTTGGGCAATGTTATCTCTGCTTTGGGCGATGAGGCTCGCCGCACTTCACATATCCCGTATCGTGACAGTAAGCTGACTCGTCTCTTACAGGACTCATTAGGTGGCAACAGTCAAACTTTAATGCTTGCTTGTGTATCTCCGGCTGATTCTAACTTTATGGAAACCTTAAATACATTAAAGTATGCCAACCGTGCACGTAACATCAAGAACAAAGTCACAATCAATCAAGATTTTGCTGGTTCTTCTATCGAAGTCAATCAACTTCGCGCTCAATTGGCCAGGCTCAGAATCGAACTTGCTTCGTTAAGAGCAGAATCAGCTGGTTCAGAGAAAGGTCGTTCATTTAATTCATACCAGCATGACGACGAAGTCCGTGCCTTGCGTTCCGAAGTGACACGATTGCGAGACCGAATTCAAGATCTTTCTACTAATCTAATCCAAGTCACAAGTGAACGTGATACTATGTTAATTGAACGTGAACTAGGTGAATTCATGACACAGGCAGATGATGAGTCTTTGCTAACCAGTAATACGAATACATACATCGTTGACGGAGATACCTCTGTTGTACAAAAGTCGGTCAAGACACATCCGATCATTGCTCAGTATCAAAAGACAATTGCTGATTTAACAAATGATCTGTCAGACACACAAGCACGCTTGGCTTTTCTTGAAACTTCCAAAGCCGCTGGAATGGACGCTATTGCAATGGGCAACAGTGCTTCTATCAGCTTCTCTGGAAAGACAAGTACATTTTATAAGCCAGAGCAAAGTTTGTCAACACGTCGTAGCAGCAAAACGAACCGTCGTGGAAGAAGAGCAGGTAACCCTAGTATTGGAACCTCTGCCAATGCAAAGCATAAAGTCTCAAGACGTGCACCTGTCCTGTCTTTATCTCAAAGCTCCAGCTCAAAGACTTCTAGAAAACGACGTAGTAGCAAGCCAAAACATTATCAAGTCGATGTTGATAGTGACGAAGACGAGGCATATGGTGATGATAGTTTAGTGAATGCAGACGAAATCAAGCAAAGCATAGCTAAGGCTAAAGAAGAAATTCTGAAGGGCATGGAGGTACTTGACTTGATTAAACCCATGGAAGATGCAGCTCAGTCTTGGGAGGACGAACTAGAAGCTTTTGAAAAGGCTGAGAAAGAAATGTACGAAAAAGTAAGCCATATTGAACGAATTGAGTCAGACGAAGGAAATTATTCTGCAAGCTCTTCACCAACTGATGATAACCAGCGCGAAGAACATGATCTTGATTTGATGATGGAAATTGAAGCACTATCTGTACCATGTTGGGATCATACATCGACAACAACTTATGCAAAGAAGCCACCTCGAGTTGAAGATGAAACTGAAACTTCCTCTACATCGTATACTTCTATAGCCTCTTCCATTTCACTGAAGCCAAGCGCAGATGTAGCTGCTCAACAGACAGAGAAGCAGAATCCCCAGCTTGTCCGTATGCTTCACCAAATTCAATCAGATATTCGAGTAAAAGAAGAACTAGTCTCTCATTTGGAAAAGTCTGAAACAAAATACAGCTTTATGCGCCGTAAATTTGACGAAAAAGTATCTGAACTACATGGTCGACTTGCTGAACTTCAGAAAGAAAAAGATACAGCTCTTGCCAAGACAAAATCTAGCTTCTCCTCTGTACCTAATCGCAACGATATGTCCATCCAGATCAAAGAAAAACAACAGATACTGGAGACACGACAGCTATACGAAAATAAAATGAAGCAGCTCGTCACGGAAATCCACGACCTCAAGCGCAATTATACACGAACAATCAACAATTTACAATCCACCCGTAGCCAACATGAGTCATTACTCAAATCTCTTAGAGTAAATGTAGAAACACTCAAAGTCGAAAAGAAAAGAATGATTAAACGTATGAAACAAGAAACTGAGCGTGTACGTGAGCAAATGGCTAAACAAGAACGTAAAATATCAAAACTACAAAGACAGCATTCAGAAATAAATCATGCAAGAACAAAGCTTGAGAAAGAGCATGAAGCTCAGAAGATTACTCTGAAACGCCGTGACAAAGAAATTCTTATCAACAACAGTCAACTAAAGCAGCTTATCGATATTTTGAAGAAGGCAGTCCGTGAGGGTGGTATGCTTGACGATCAGCTTTTGGGTAAGGTATCTCATATCATAGGCGGTAACTTTGCTGCTGTCGCTCGTCGCGGTGGAATGCGTAACTTGCCAGGCTATCGTCAAACCCGCAAGAAGAAAAATCCTATCCCTGTTCATCTTAGAGTTGCTCGCAAAAAAGAATTGCTCGACAAAATGTTATATCAATTCATACAAGGAAAACAAGCTATTGTAGAAATGGAGCAAATCTTGTTTAGAAGAGAAAGATTAGCTTCTGAAAAGATGGAGCTTTTAGAAGAACGCAAGAGTATTTTCATGGCTGAGAAGGAAGCAGCAGACATGACAGGTGAACCAATGGACATGCTTGCCATTGATCTTGCAGATGAACGTATTGACTTGTTGGAAGCCGAGATTTCTTACTTGTCCGCTCGTGTAAGAGCATTACAGTCTGAAGCATCTGGTGAATCTGTTGATGCTATGCAGACATACAACAGCATGGAGCGTCAAAGTTCTCAAGAGAAGCGTAAGGTGACTTTTGCCGATGATATTGTAAACAATCCTCCATCAAGTGAAGAGTGGACTGATATGGATGCTCTGGAAGAGCAATTCAGCGTTTCTCCTAACGCCGCTCCTGAACTAGTTTATGATGCCACAATCAAGTTACTAAAGACTTTGGAAGCAGACGAGTGTCGTAGTATTACAGAAGCACTTGTAGATGATATCACCAATGCACGCATGAGTGAGTGTAACCGTCAGATCACTATGCAGAACCTGGAGAAATCTGTCCAAGATTTGCGACGAACGCTTATTGTGATGAAGCGAGCAGCTATTGCCACTACTGTAGAGAATGAGCGTCGCATTCGAAAGCTAGAAGAAAAGGATAAAGGTGTACAAAGCAATGGCGGTCGCCTTGATGATAAAATTGAAGATTATATTATGAATAGTGGTAACACCATATTTGATAAGATTTATGAAGATGGCTTGAGAGGGATGATCAGCACTCCCGAACCAGAATATATGATGAATGATTCAACTGATGACCTCTCGTCTTCTTCATCAACCTATGAGAGACGAAGTAGCACACAATCTGAAGGCTTGATTCCTCCACCCTCTCCATTGACTCTGCCAACCTATACAAATAACCCTTCAACACTTACAAACAATCTCATGCTATCTCCAACTCGTCCTCCAACAAGCAACGGCATTCGAGCACCTGTATCACTGACTGAAAAGGGAGGTGTGATGAGAGTCAACAATAGCAACTATCCCACTCGAGATACGACTCCTTCCCCTGATCGGTTCTACAACATGATACAAAAGCGTCTCTCTTGGCAACAGCGTGCAGGTGGTTCTGAGTCACCCATTCCTATGACTATGACCAATCCTGCAGAGTTTGCTCGCTATGCTATGGATCGCGAATCATCAACCTCGTCCATTCATAGTAGCCATCTTCGTCGTGCTTCGCTGCAATCAGATTATTCTTCATCTCAAAACTCTTCGTCGTGGAACAACTCTGGTCCCCCCACAGTATCTTCTTCACAAAGTTCGCGGAAGAGAGCGTTCTCTGTACAACAGCCAGCCGCTCAACCTCAGCTCTTGCAGCAGCAGTTGAACAGAAGAAGAGCTTCTTTGCGTGAACTGTCCATGAAGGGCAATATCAATGTATTACCGATAAGCGCTCAATCGTCTGGTAGTAGTCACATGTCTGAATATGATTATGAAGTGAGTGCCACACTTCAAAGAGCCAACAGCCTACCTCCAAAACGTGCACCAGCTGTTAGTATGTCAAACATTGAAAGAGTGGGTACTCCTACAGGTGGAAATGTGTTCCGTCGTTTGTCGCAGACCCCTACTCGCGCATCGCAAGCAAAGGTGTCTCATCGCCATAGCAGCAGCAGTATGGATGAACTTAGACTACGATGGGAACATCAAGATCAAAGATCTTCTAGCGCAATGAGCGGCTCTTATTGTGGCGACTAAAGAGCAGTTTTCCTTTTCTTGCTTATTGTCATCCCCAATTGTATTATTTTTGTAATCACTATTAACTTATATACTCTGATTTTACTATATATATGTGAACTACATACATCCTTTAAATGTTTATAAATTTTATTTATCTAGTCAACAGAATTAATAAAACTCTCATTATTTGTCTTTCTCTTCTTGTATGCCCTTTTGTTCATTGCCCATAGAAAACGTTCTAAAATAACCATTAGATGCTGTTATACAAAAAATGCGCCTCTTTTCTCGACCATTGCACTCTATCTTGGTCTTTAGCATATCTTCTAATACTTGAGAGCGATGCGGCTTGTAAGAAGAATTAGAATGAAGAAAGGTATATCTAACATTATTTCACATCAGATTACCTGTAAGACTTGAGGTACTAACAAACAATTTGCTGATGCTTTGAATTCTAATGTTTCCAAAAGCACAGTATGTAAAACAGTTTCTTAAAATGAAAAAAAAAGTTAGTCAGCAGATCCTTTTTTTTTTCTAAAGTACACCAACATACTTTCTTCATCTTCAGCCAATATCACTAATTCGTTACTATCAAAAAACTCAAAATCAGCAATATGTTTGTGGAACAAAAGTGATGCGAATTCCACATTCTGGCTTTGGAGCGACTTTCTTAGTAGAGTTACTTGAGGTAGACAAAAAAGAAAAGAAATGAGTACACTACTCTTATCAGCTATCGCAGTTAATTTACATTTAGATTCATGACCAGCCTGAGGCATGGCATAGATTATATATTGGTTGCTTCCCTGACTATCATAAGTTATCATGTTCATACATAGGCACAGTGACAAACACTCACCTCTTTTGCTGGCGAAACTGTCTTTCTGACCTGACTTCCCAAAGAAATGCTTTTGAGTGTGAATGAAGTACCAGAGGCAACGCGGGTCTTATTGGAGAATATTTGAGAGGGCTTCTTTAGCATATCTTTGCAACAAAGAGATAAATCATTGAGTTTCTTTATCAAGTTTTTCTTCGACTCTAATCAACAATTAGTAGTTTCCAGTGAGTAAGTCAGGTAGATCAACAAGCGTTGCTGCCATTACCTACTGGCACGAAATATTCAGCTATGGAATCTTTGATGAAGCAACTATCCAAATATTCAAACACAAGACTTGGCTCTTCACAAAGACCGAATTGTGTACCAGTATCAATAGATTCAGGATCAGATATCCTTTTGGACACTGTACATGTATGTCTTAGGGAAAATGTGCGTATACAGTTTTCTTTTCCGACTTACCGTCTAAAATCCATTTGATGAATGCGCTGAATGCCTTTATGAGACTGTTGAGTGATTTTGTAAACGCGATGACTTCCTTGACAAATTCCTGTATGCAATCAATACATGACTCTACTGAATTTATTTCTAAAAAATCCCCATATCGCTCAGTCCTTTCATCAACTGAATGAGTATGCTTCCATGCAAAATAAGATGATATAAATGCTTACCATAGACTATATCCTAGGAGCTTACTTAGTTCAAGCTGTATTTTATCACTTGCCGGTAGTATATATTGACAAGCTGTCTTTAAGGAATATTGACATCCATGCATTGTTGAATTCTCCCATTCTTTGATTTTCTAGGAACCAAGCATTAGATCTTAAACAGTACACGACATTGCTATCTTTACTTCTGGCGTCAAAAAGTTTGACATGAACTCATGAAGAGGCTCTGTTACTTTTCCAGTCGCTAACATTCCAATAAGCTCCACTTCAGGCATTGCTGCAGCCTGCTCTATTAAAAAAAAACAAAGTAAATGACTCAAAGCCAATTCAAAAGAAAAAAAAAAGCTTGATTCATACCATCTTGGTTTGCAATGCTTTCTACTGCCTCCCTAGCAATCTTACGAGAGAATGAAGAATAAGAGTCATAGTGCTTCTTCAATACTTCAGTTGAGTATTGCACATACTCTAGTAGATAATTGAGTTGTGCTTGTCGCTCAGATATATTGAATACATCCTCTTTTCGTTCTTTCAGAAATTTTGTATCTATGGTATACATCTCGTAAACGCCCTCAGATGCCTTGGTTAATATCTGAAGGCATGCTGTATTATAGGCTGCAGATATATCGATCATAAGTGCATTCTTATCGAATCCATCTAGCTCAATATGACATATTGGATATATCCCGCTTAATCTACATCATAGGCTTAGTATTTCGGGTATTCTCTTTCTTTTCTAAGAAGGCTTGACTTGCAACTTACAGAATATGAACATGTCCATCATCATTGCCAATGAGCAATAATGTTTGTGTATCAGAACTCTTGACAGGCTTATTTGGTAAGCTCGTTCTTTTGTTTCTGGGAATATAAGATCGAGAACTATAAAAGACAATGTTTGTTTTAGCTCAACACAATCAAAGCCAGTGTATTGTTACTCACAAGGGCTCAACAGGGGGATCATTGCTGAGTGAGGGTAACATAGTATCAAAATCAAAAGCGTTGTTATCAAACCATTCCTATATAAATAAATGAGAAATCTCTGCAGAATAGGCTGTCCATTCGAGACTTGCAATGTTCATTTGATTCTTGCTATAGTAATAATCTATCCACAAAAGCGAACTGATAGACACACCTTTTTCGCCTCTTTCTTCTGAATTGTTCCAACAAGTAGTTGTAGTAGGCGATTGGTGTCTTATATCTACTCTATGAACCGTTCCATCTTCACAACCAACTACAAATTCCTTTCCTTTCAAGGGCAAAAATGAGTTACTTCTTCTGTTCTACTTTTATGCGTGCATGTTGAAAACCCGAACTACCATTTGGATTCCAGGTGGTCACTTTAATTGTCGATTTGAAGCGATTCTTGAGAATCCACACAAGATCAACACCATTTCGATATAGAAGAAGTGCGTTTGATAAAGAAACAAGTAGAACCAAGTCTGTTGTCGGACACCATGATATAAGTGATATACCTTCAGCTAGAATCGTCTCGTTGACTATTGGAAAAGCTTTATCTGCAGTTGACATGGACGAGCGCGATCGAGTATCAAGCAAAAAGAAAAAAAAGTAAGGTCCAAAACCATCAATGAATTTTATGCAGACTGCATCGTGACTTTCACTATATTTCATTGTTTTCACATTTTATTCAGACAATTTCTCGTTAAATTTTAAACAAGAATTCATAGCTCATTTCTTTCATTGTTCTATGTCAGTCTTTAGAATGTAATACAAGAAGCTATCTAAGCTGCCATATCAACCGGTGATAACAGCACCAGTGCTTATCTCTTTGTTTATTTTTGTAGTCAAGACATTCATCATAAGTATAGCGGGGGAAGGGGGGGTTATATATGAAAGATGATAAGAGATAGCTAGATCCTCTCACCATCTATTATTCCGTTTCTACAATAACAGGCGCATCCTCATCATCTTCACCTTCTTCTTCCTCTTCAGGTACATTCCAGCCAAACTTTTCTATGAGAAATCTCTGGAGTCTTCCATACTTCTTGACTAGCTCTTCGTTAGAACCAGGAATATTTCCTTTCAGTGTCTATCAAGAGGCTGTGTTAGCCCATCCAATTGTCTTTTCCATCCAATTCCATTTATCTTACCTTCAACATGACACTAGTAAAGTTGTTTTCTGAAAGAATATCCCGGTAAAAGTCATCCGGACATTCCTCTAGCTGTGCTTCCAAGACGTCTATTATTACCTTTTTTCGTTAAGCATATTACAGAGCCATCTTTGTTGGTGTTGTTTTTTTTACCTATAAACTCTAAAAACAATTGTGGCTTCTCTTGCATAAGCTCAGAACAGGAACACAACAGGTGAACTAGCTGTTTCCATTGATGAAAGCCCGAGAAATTCTGAGCCATTAACAAGCACACAAACGCAAGCTGAAGCTCGCCAAGCAGCACTTTGTAATCTAAATCCAAACCATCAGTGTCTACGGTCTCTCTATTGGAATAAAATGCTTTACCATTATGATAAACCCTCGAAAGCAGATCCTTCACTAGCCACGATTTATCCAAACTCCATTTAGTTACTTCATCACCTGTAGCGCCTGGAGGAAATGAGCGACGCACATCAAACCGAGTGAATTCCATTCCTTCTTCTCTCTCAAATGCTTTTCCTAATCGCTTGTCTCTTATATTGGCTTCATCCAGCGCAGATAAATCAGGCTTCTTCTCTGGAAGATGACTAACTTTTCCATTGTTTGGAAGCACACGTCGAATCAACCCAGGCGTAATGTACTTTGTTAGTTTTTTCCATCGTTCATAATATACAGGCTGATCAAGCGGATAAGGACCCATGTTGCGGTCGAAATCTCGAATGTCTTGAAGAAAGGTTATTAAAGACATCAACATAGGCTAGTTTGTTACTTACTTATTCTCAGTCGTTCTACTTGCTTTGGATCTAGTTCTGTTTCGTCACGCAAGTCTTCAACCTGTGGATTCCATTCTCTAACCACGATCTAACAACTATTTAGCAAACCAAACAATCGTATAGATAGAATCTATCGTACTTCTTGCGATTCAAAGAAATGGAAGAAGCCTGTTCTGATCCCCGAATTTCCTTCCTTACTTGTAGATCTTTAAACAGAATGTAAGAAAGGTAGGCCATTCTGCTCAAATTGGGTAGGCCACTTACGAAAAGTAAACAAAATGCAGTCCTGGAGGAATGAGCTTGATGCCTTTGAATAAGGGACCTACAGTCCAGGCAATATAGTCTACTCCAAACTCTAGGTTTTGAGGTGCATCCAAAAAGAGCAAAAAAGCGCCCACTCCAAAAAGTTTGTTAGCGAGCTCTTGATCCATTTCTTCTTTCTTTTTTCGTTTGATTGACAAAGAGAGGTCTGAACAAGAAAGCACACATATGCCTATGATTTCAAAGTCAGGCAGAAATTGATTTAAGCTGAGTGGACGTAGTGTTGATCAAAGACAAGACATGTCCTCGTCAGTTTTGAAGAAAAAACCAAGACAATATGCGAGA
Source organism: Blakeslea trispora (assembly GCA_025331445.1). Lineage (NCBI taxonomy): Eukaryota > Fungi > Mucoromycota > Mucoromycetes > Mucorales > Choanephoraceae > Blakeslea > Blakeslea trispora. The sequence goes on along the minus strand of JAIWNE010000013.1, from coordinate 447,569 downwards.
TACCGAACAAGATGGAAGATAGCAGCCAAAGTCCTTGTAAAAACAGAGAATGACAGATATAAAGAAGCTATTTTCTGTGAAGACTTGACACTCTTTTTAAAGTAATTGCGTCTCGAAAAGTTGCACCAGTTTTTCTATAGCCATACTCAGCAATCAATAAAAAAAAAGATGTTTATCAAAAAAGAAAGATAGATTCTCAATGGCGTTTTGGTATAATTTTTTCTTATATAAGTTTGAGAGTCAATTTAGTTGATGATAAATGTCAATATGTTTGAGAGGGGATTATACTATCTGTTTCAAGACATAAAAATCACTTTGCAAAAACAGAATCAATCAGAGTACCACGGTTTGTAGCTTTCTGTAAACTAAAATCAAAGGTTATTATTTGGAAAATTGTATGACTAAGGTATACTCTTGAATGTTGTCTTTGTATTTTAAGCAGAGGAACATGATCAAGCGTATATCTTTGGCTGAGTACTATCACTTTGTTTTATTGTAAACATTATCGATTAGAGTATTTCAGAGAACACTATCTTCTAAGCATTCATTATTGTTATCCTTAATTTACACTCTCTATCCTTTCAAAGGTCAGACAACTAAGAACTTAGTGCTCATCATTCAATGTTAAGAAAATAATTGCTATTAAATCAGCCAGCGAAAGAGTTGTGCTTTATTCTGGGTGAGTGAACGATGGTTGGCAAATCGTCAAACTGCACCGCGTTAATCATGTTTTTCTCTAAATTATTTGGTAGCTTTACACCATACTCGACAAAAAAACCCTGTGCATTGTTAGTTTGTTTCAATAAAGAAATTTATAAAAACATACCTTCAAATCATATAGAGACAATATGAGCTCTTTTGTTTCTTCGGAATAGAGCTCATCTCTTGTCATTGGCAGCTTCATTTCTCTCACCTTTGAAGCAACAAAAACGCGTCCAACTTTCTTGATTACATAGGTGTATCCATACACCCCTAGTAAAATGTCAATCACATCATGTATGTTTCAAGTATATTGTGCACTTACCACACCAATCCATGCCCATCTGCTTGTCAATTGTTTCATTGAAGCTGCTCAAGACCTTCTCAATTGAAGCGTTGATTCTGATGCTTTTGCTTTCTTGGTAGATGGAGTCCTTTGAAGAGCTTGACTTCTTCTTGAACTCAAAGGCTGCAACTTCTATCTCCTTATCTGTGGCAAGAAGAAGGTCTATCTTCCTACCACAAAGGCCTTTTGTTGTTGTTGTTGTCGTTGTTGTTGCTGATCTTGCTGCTGTCACTGATTCATACAGGTTTTCGTTTGCTGCGCGAACAGTCTTGGTAGCATCGCTACATGTTTCACCACTATTATATATATATATAGTTAGATATCTTAAATCGAAATGAAACATGTCAGTATACTAACCTTACAATCTGCAAAGATGTATCGCTAAATACAATGTTTAGGATACTGTCTATAATCTTTACATAGAATGCTTCGGAAGTGATAGTGGTCTTCTGCCAAATTGGCAGGCTCTTGTAGCTTGTAAATTGATTAGCTTTCGTTCATTTAAAGAAAAAGATGTTCTTACATATACAGCATGATATCTTGTACTTGCTCTTCAATTGTGCCTTCATTGTTCAACAAGATTCTCTTGGGTAGCTTCAAGAGAAGCTAGATATGCATATATTACGTTAGACAACATGCACAGTTCAATAGATGCCACTCTACCTGCTTAGTTTCTTCAAAAGCTGCTTCGATCTTGGCTGTCTCTTCTTGGCCCACATGGCTTGTTTCATTTTCATTCAAATCAACATAATTATCAAGAGGAATGTTCTCCATGAAGAAGTCTTTGTAGGCAGGACTGATCAGGCTGATGGTGGATGAGAGACAAAGCCTGTATGTATTATAAAATACTACTGGTTAGCTTGTGATTCTATAGCTCTTTCACGTGGTACATACTTTAAAGCGCCCATTTCTATATTTGTCAAGTTGGCAAATTTCTTGAGCAACACAACTGACAGCTTGTTCAAATGTCCTTCAAGAGTACTGGCTTCATGGCCTTCAACTTCAGAAACAATGCTGCTGATTTCGTTCTTATAATCTTGCAAGTCATCAGATCCAAGTGCCTAAGTAGCATGAATTTAGTTTGACTCGTCAAGCAGTAAATATGAAACGCTCACTTCTTTGTAATACCAAGCAACGAGTTCAGAGCGAGGATGATTGATTCTTGCTTCATCAGCCTAATATCATATGTTAGGCAACAATAACTCAAAAACATAAAGACTTACGCAAAAGTATGCAACCTTCCAATCTTGCATTGAAGGGCTCAAAAGCAAGTTGGCATCAAAATTTGGATCCATTTTTGACAGAACACGTCTGTACTTTGTTGTTAATTTTGCCTTGAAATCGGCAAAGGAGCTGGACTTCAGCTTGTAGTGGTATACTACAGCGTTTTCCAAGAGTACTTGCTTGAGTGAGCGACTGTCATTGTCGCGTCTAGCTACTGCTTTGAGTAGCTGGTCGACTTCGCGTTTTGTTATATTTGTTAAATTTTGAGACATAGTAATAGATATAAATTGAGGAAAGAAATAGTATGGATTGCTATAGCACTTAATTCAAATAAAAGAAAAAAAAGTTGATTGTTTAAATTATTTGTATACACCATTTCTGGAAATAGATTGCACACTGAGAGAAACAAATCGGATTGCATACCACCATGAAATCGATTGCAGATCTGCAATCTTAGAGAGTGGCTCTTTATTAAGTCATACTTGAAGCCCTGAGACAAAGTTTGCAAAGGTCTCCCAAGTAGACGCCGTACCAGTAAGGTCGTATTTGAATGCGACATCAGCACCTGTTCTTGTTTTTACTTTTGATTGCTCTGGTCTATTGCTATCCTTTTTTATGCTTTTTTTTTGTCCCTTAGTTCTCTGAATCAGGTCGTGCAGTACATCACTGTTTACTTGTATGATAACCATATGGTTGCTGTGTGTGTGTATCACATATGCAGCTATTATAGTTTGCCAAATCTGCTTTCTTTATTGTTTCGAGTATTCTACATTTTACAAGAAGAAAAGAAAATAAGAAGAATTGATACACTTCCTTGCTAGCCATAAAACTCTCTAAGTATGTTCTTCTCTAATACATTTATTTCACATGAAAGCAAGAAAAAGATAGTCAAGGCAACTTGAAGTTGAGTCGACGGCTGAGCGTTTTCATTCTTTGTTAATGGGTGGTGTTTGAAATGCATTGAAACCTGTATTTTTTACTAAAATCAGTACAGTCTTTAGCAAATAATAACTCACAGAAAATAAAGAGGATTAACTCTACGTCCACTCACTTCGTCCACTCACTTCGTCCACTCCTTATGTACGCCCTGTTCAAATTTCCTTGACATGATAATAATTATTACACACACACACACACACACACAATTTTTTTTCTACTTTGTGTACAAGTCTTCAATCTGATAAAAAATAGCTCAATCAACATAGTTATTTAATTTTTTTTATTCAATTGTTATAATTTCTTTGCTGAAGTTTGTTGCAGTTTGATGATCTTTTAGAGAATTTGGGCCATATGTTCTAATACAAATCAGATTCTTCTTGTTTTACTTTCCTTTCAAAATAATGATGATGTACAGGTGGCAAGTTTATTTGGTTAATTCCCAAACTCATTGCATACCAGTGCAAGTTGTGCCCATTTTGAAGATGAATTGCCACAGGCTTGGACTTGTTTTTGGCATTTTAAGAGGGAGGGAAGTCAAGGGAAGATTTATCGTAGGATGGTCTAATTCAGTGGAGGGATATACACAATCTGCGACATCATATGTGTCTGCTACAGCTTGAGCGTAGTCAGGTCCGTAGAACCATTCAGCTATTTCTTTCTTCTTTATTCCCTTTTTGATGGTTTCTTCTAATCTCTTTATTTGGAATGTAGGAAAGTGTTCTTCGTATATTGATTTAAGTTTTTGATAAGTTTCAAGCATTTCGGATCTGACCTCGAGATTTTGATCACCATCTTCATAAATAGGGCCGTTCCTGTAGACCAAAAAATCAATAGTCCGGAAACCACAGTTTTGATCTCCTTTAGGATTTAGATATCTAGTAATATCGGATTCTTTGATTGAAGGGCTGCGTACAATGCGAACAGCTTGGCTAAAATTGCCTCAAGAGCGCTTGTTTAGTCTGTATTGCATGTCAAAAACAAAATCGTCCTTTCCGTAGGTAACTTAGCTAAAGGTCCTCTTATTGATATTCAAATATGCGTTTTGCATATACGTTAGCTATATGAAACTAGTTTTTTTTCAAGTTGTGAAGCTTATGTTTGGTTTCTTCTATTTCCTTAATGGTTACTTCCATCTTCTTCGTTTTCAATGCAACCTCTTTTAGGTTTTATTTTTCTTTTTTCAACAAATGCTCGCGATGAGTTTGGTTACGCTTTAAATTTTTAGGCTTTCTTTTTACACTGACGCGTGTTCTTAGAGGGAGAAATTAACAGGGCGTACATAAGGAGTGGACGAAGTGAGTGGACGAAGTGAGTGGACGTAGAGTTAATCCTCTTTATTTTCTGTGAGTTATTATTTGCTAAAGACTGTACTGATTTTAGTAAAAAATACAGGTTTCAATGCATTTCAAACACCACCCATTAACAAAGAATGAAAACGCTCAGCCGTCGACTCAACTTCAAGTTGCCTTGACTATCTTTTTCTTGCTTTCATGTGAAATAAATGTATTAGAGAAGAACATACTTAGAGAGTTTTATGGCTAGCAAGGAAGTGTATCAATTCTTCTTATTTTCTTTTCTTCTTGTAAAATGTAGAATACTCGAAACAATAAAGAAAGCAGATTTGGCAAACTATAATAGCTGCATATGTGATACACACACACAGCAACCATATGGTTATCATACAAGTAAACAGTGATGTACTGCACGACCTGATTCAGAGAACTAAGGGACAAAAAAAAAGCATAAAAAAGGATAGCAATAGACCAGAGCAATCAAAAGTAAAAACAAGAACAGGTGCTGATGTCGCATTCAAATACGACCTTACTGGTACGGCGTCTACTTGGGAGACCTTTGCAAACTTTGTCTCAGGGCTTCAAGTATGACTTAATAAAGAGCCACTCTCTAAGATTGCAGATCTGCAATCGATTTCATGGTGGTATGCAATCCGATTTGTTTCTCTCAGTGTGCAATCTATTTCCAGAAATGGTGTATACAAATAATTTAAACAATCAACTTTTTTTTCTTTTATTTGAATTAAGTGCTATAGCAATCCATACTATTTCTTTCCTCAATTTATATCTATTACTATGTCTCAAAATTTAACAAATATAACAAAACGCGAAGTCGACCAGCTACTCAAAGCAGTAGCTAGACGCGACAATGACAGTCGCTCACTCAAGCAAGTACTCTTGGAAAACGCTGTAGTATACCACTACAAGCTGAAGTCCAGCTCCTTTGCCGATTTCAAGGCAAAATTAACAACAAAGTACAGACGTGTTCTGTCAAAAATGGATCCAAATTTTGATGCCAACTTGCTTTTGAGCCCTTCAATGCAAGATTGGAAGGTTGCATACTTTTGCGTAAGTCTTTATGTTTTTGAGTTATTGTTGCCTAACATATGATATTAGGCTGATGAAGCAAGAATCAATCATCCTCGCTCTGAACTCGTTGCTTGGTATTACAAAGAAGTGAGCGTTTCATATTTACTGCTTGACGAGTCAAACTAAATTCATGCTACTTAGGCACTTGGATCTGATGACTTGCAAGATTATAAGAACGAAATCAGCAGCATTGTTTCTGAAGTTGAAGGCCATGAAGCCAGTACTCTTGAAGGACATTTGAACAAGCTGTCAGTTGTGTTGCTCAAGAAATTTGCCAACTTGACAAATATAGAAATGGGCGCTTTAAAGTATGTACCACGTGAAAGAGCTATAGAATCACAAGCTAACCAGTAGTATTTTATAATACATACAGGCTTTGTCTCTCATCCACCATCAGCCTGATCAGTCCTGCCTACAAAGACTTCTTCATGGAGAACATTCCTCTTGATAATTATGTTGATTTGAATGAAAATGAAACAAGCCATGTGGGCCAAGAAGAGACAGCCAAGATCGAAGCAGCTTTTGAAGAAACTAAGCAGGTAGAGTGGCATCTATTGAACTGTGCATGTTGTCTAACGTAATATATGCATATCTAGCTTCTCTTGAAGCTACCCAAGAGAATCTTGTTGAACAATGAAGGCACAATTGAAGAGCAAGTACAAGATATCATGCTGTATATGTAAGAACATCTTTTTCTTTAAATGAACGAAAGCTAATCAATTTACAAGCTACAAGAGCCTGCCAATTTGGCAGAAGACCACTATCACTTCCGAAGCATTCTATGTAAAGATTATAGACAGTATCCTAAACATTGTATTTAGCGATACATCTTTGCAGATTGTAAGGTTAGTATACTGACATGTTTCATTTCGATTTAAGATATCTAACTATATATATATATAATAGTGGTGAAACATGTAGCGATGCTACCAAGACTGTTCGCGCAGCAAACGAAAACCTGTATGAATCAGTGACAGCAGCAAGATCAGCAACAACAACGACAACAACAACAACAAAAGGCCTTTGTGGTAGGAAGATAGACCTTCTTCTTGCCACAGATAAGGAGATAGAAGTTGCAGCCTTTGAGTTCAAGAAGAAGTCAAGCTCTTCAAAGGACTCCATCTACCAAGAAAGCAAAAGCATCAGAATCAACGCTTCAATTGAGAAGGTCTTGAGCAGCTTCAATGAAACAATTGACAAGCAGATGGGCATGGATTGGTGTGGTAAGTGCACAATATACTTGAAACATACATGATGTGATTGACATTTTACTAGGGGTGTATGGATACACCTATGTAATCAAGAAAGTTGGACGCGTTTTTGTTGCTTCAAAGGTGAGAGAAATGAAGCTGCCAATGACAAGAGATGAGCTCTATTCCGAAGAAACAAAAGAGCTCATATTGTCTCTATATGATTTGAAGGTATGTTTTTATAAATTTCTTTATTGAAACAAACTAACAATGCACAGGGTTTTTTTGTCGAGTATGGTGTAAAGCTACCAAATAATTTAGAGAAAAACATGATTAACGCGGTGCAGTTTGACGATTTGCCAACCATCGTTCACTCACCCAGAATAAAGCACAACTCTTTCGCTGGCTGATTTAATAGCAATTATTTTCTTAACATTGAATGATGAGCACTAAGTTCTTAGTTGTCTGACCTTTGAAAGGATAGAGAGTGTAAATTAAGGATAACAATAATGAATGCTTAGAAGATAGTGTTCTCTGAAATACTCTAATCGATAATGTTTACAATAAAACAAAGTGATAGTACTCAGCCAAAGATATACGCTTGATCATGTTCCTCTGCTTAAAATACAAAGACAACATTCAAGAGTATACCTTAGTCAATCATGTGCTTTACGTGCTTAAGAATGTGGATTTGAGTAAAAAATGGGATCCCGCTACTCATAGAACTTTTACGCACCTCATACAATTTGATCTTTTTAGGTAAGAAATGCGCATGAGAAAGCTTTGATGCTTTGTACCAAAGTGACAAGTAAATGCAGCAATTCGAAATGAAATTTTTAGGCCCATTTCTCAAGAACAAATAGCAAAAAAATAAAAACAACTACTTTGCTGATTTTACTAAGTTTAAAGAAGCAAAAAGAAAAGAGATATCTCTCGCTAAAGAAAGAAGATAACTGATAAAGAGTGAATGGAACAGCAAAGGATTTTTTTTTATCTTTCTGTTTGGAAAGTATCTACGAAGAATATATTTCTTGAAAAGACATGATGTTATATAACTCAACGTAATATATTGTTCTTTTACCGGAACTATTGGCGGGAACTTTAGTTAGTTACTTCTTTGGTAGTCACAATATAACCTGGTTGTCGAAGCGTTGAAAAAAGATGTGGCATGGTTATATTACTTCAACAAACTTAGTAGCCGATTCACCCTTACCATTTTTTTTAAAAATCATAAACAAAAGTGTGGATTGGAGAGCTAACTATAATATAGAAAAATTCATTACCCTTAGGTTACTCTATAAAGAAATAGCTCCGCTAGAGGTCACGTTGTCTTTAGACAAACCTTAGTCAACGGACAACAGTAGCGTCCGTTGAATAAGATTTGTCTAAACATCGGTATATGAATTTAAGCAATTTTATTGGCTAAAATTCGGTTCCGACGAGCAAAAATGAGCTAAAAATGCATAAATATCAGGATATAAAAAGAAAGAGTATGGTCGTTGCAACATCTCAATTTAACTAGCAGTGACATGATAAGACTAAATGACTAAGATCTACATTGCTGCCAACCCAAATCTTGCTATTTTGTGTGATAAATCAAGCAATTGACGATTCATTTTCTTTAATGATTTATCCTATATTTCTTATAAGAAAATAAAGATTGAGCATAGAAATGAAGCAAAAGAGAAAAGTGCATTTGCGTTACGGAATAAGTGTGATTATTGCAGAGCATTTGATTGTTTTAGTGTCTTTATTTATGGACTGATTAAACACCTTACAATATCTACAATTGAAGCGCTTCTGTTGAGCAAGATATAATCTAGTAGATTGCATGAAATAATCTACATATTATAGCCTTGATATAGCGTAGTATTGTAGAACGCAGTCATGAATTGTACTTCTTGCATGAACATCATGTACTCAACGGAAACAGTCTTCTTTAAATATCAGGAAATAAGCCCAAACATACAACAGACTAAGCTCAAATTGTCACTAATCCTGCCTACAAGTGTTCTGATAATTATTAAGTAAAAACATTACGTTTCTATATTAGTTTTTATTGCTTTTACAGCCAAATATCCCATTGTAGATGTCAATTGCTTCAGGGCTGAAATCTGATTGCTCAATTTATTCAAAGACTGAAGGACAAGGATTAAAATGGGCAAAGCTGTCATGTCTGGGGGGAGAGAAGATTTAGCAATTTAAAGCAATTAGAGTTTGTGTAACACTTACAACCTTGCTTATCACGCTTCGCGTGCAGCCAATACACCGCTTCTTGTACAAAAGGATGCTGTTTTGTGATTAAATTCGGTGTCGGAGGGACTGATGGTTTGACAGAAAGCAGGGAGGGTTTGCTGAAAGAGCAAAGTTGTAATCCCGGAAATGGCAATAGCAAGAGCAGACAGTTTGTCACGGCCACTTACCCCACGACCATTCTTGACAGATGGGCATTCAGGGTTCAAACAATGGAACGCGCCTTTCATGTTTCTATATACTGTTTTGCTTTTCACTTGTATGAGCTGCTTTGGATGTTGAAGTTTGTGAAAGCAATAGACACATGTCTGGGAAGTATAGTTTTCATTGGTAATGCTGACTGTTGTATAGCGGGCATGGTTATCCTGTTTCCAAGTTCCACCATAGCGCAAGTGCCGCTTGATTCTGGAGCCAACACCCATACCTCTATCACCAATCATCATAACCAACTGCTTCTGAGATGACTGAGGCTCTACTTTCTTCTTGCCTTTTCGATCTTTGACTGCTTCTACTTTAGGGTTCAACCAAAGACGTTCTCGAGCACAAACACGGTCTTTTGGCTTCTTCATAAACATTTCTCTTTTCATATCACCCTTCTTCATCTTGGCATTCTGGTAGAAGCTTCTCACTACATTCTTATTATCTTGTAAACATCTGTACGCATTCCAAACATCTTCTTCATTCTTGATAGTACTGAAATTTTGACGTGACAATGCTGCTTCTGCTTCAGCGACTTGCGGACTGTTTTTCTTCATCAACGCCAACTCATGTCTGTAATGAAAGTTTCTACTTGCAAAATCAACATCTTCAGCCGAGACTGTCTTTGCTTCAGGCAATGGTTGGAATTCAGGTTCAGTTTGCTCAGTCAAAGCAGCGAAACGGTTGTGGAGCTTCAAATGGTAGACATATCGTTCAAGTGAAACAGGTACTGATTCTGACATTTTTACAATGCCATTGTCCGTGCCAGAGAAAACGAAATCTTGAGAAAGTCGTTGAGGATCTGGATCAAGTTTTGCATCTTCAGACTTGAATATAGCACCTCGTTCATTGACATCAGCCTTTTGGATATGTCTCAAGGTCTTTTCAGCCTTCTGCTTTCCCTTGTCTTTTTTAGGCATGGCAAGAGCTCTACGTCGAATATACAGACTAAATCTTTGATCAGATAACTCGCGCTTGCATTCTTCAACAGCCAAATAACCCTCATATCTTTTTTCTTTTAACAAATTGATGAGCTGAGATATCTCCTTTCGAATGTCATCTAAAGCTTTCTTTTGTAGCTCGGTAGGTATAGCCACTGGCAGTTCCTGCTGGCCAGATTGAGTACCTTTGAGTTTGTTGATTGCGTTGCGAATGATATTAAAGATGTCTGGCAAGCAGCCACAAAGACCGGCTTCAGCTTCTTCGGAAGGAGTGGATGGCCTAGATGGTTCAGTTGGTAGAGCTTGAATTGCAGAAGGCTCGGAGAAAGGGTTTTTCCAATATCGCTTAGCTACTTTGATTTGAATACCAAAGTTACCATCATTGTATGCTTTACAAGCTTGCTTCAGGTTCTTGGACAAATCATTCACTTCTTTCTGCAAAGTAGCAATTTCATTCTTGAGGTTGTTCTTGTCTTTTTCAGACTGCAACAGGATTTGCTGCCATGTTGATTCTGGAAGATTGCTGGTGGAAGGCTGCTTTTTTAAAGAAGCTGTTGTTTCCTTGGGCTTGTTCATCTTTGTACCTAACAACCTTACATGCTGTAAGCCGGGCAGAATAGTGATGTTGTGTGCGAATATTAACTTGTTTCTTTTGCATGCTGCTTGAATGCTTGCCATATCGAAAAAGGAATTAAACACAGCATCCTTATGATTATAGACATCAATTGTACGTTGAAGCGGTGTGCCATCATATTTGAAGAATCTCAGTTTTTGTTGACCATGATTACAATACAAAGAGTAGAGGGATTCTGCATTCATTCGGAAAGCTTTTAGGCTGGCAGACGGCATAGGGCACATGTTGCGATTAAATCTAGCATAACCGGCACAGCGGAGAAGATCATTTGCAAGGATAATAAATGGAAGTTGGTGGCCAATAGATTCATAGTTTGCTTTTGATGGGATATATGGTTTGAGCCTTGTGACAATAAGTAAGCATACATTAATCTCATGTTCTACAAGATCAGCGCGTTTATTCACCAAAGATTCACGAGTGAGATCATCATCTTCAAATAGTAAGCTTTTCATCAGACCCTTCAATTCGAATATACGCCTTCTACTAGCATCTTGGCTACTATCCCTCAAAACATCTTCTTCTTCAATTATATCTACTTCTTCAACACTAGAATAGTCATCGGGGATGGAGGTAAAGCAGCTTCTTCAGATACTTTTTTGGCCATGGCTGATTCTTCTGACGGGGATCTCATTGGTTCTTTGCCTTTGCTAGACTTGATATTTAGAGGCTTTGCAGATTGACTTCCAACAGATACAGCCAATTTTTTGCTGCCTTCAGCTCGTTCTTCATCACCTATATCTTCAAGAGGTCGCTTTCGACTTGGACCAGGGGCATTTTCAGCAACAACATGTTTAGATGTAGTTTGTTTTTGTGTCTCTCGCTTCTTCTAAATAAAGTGAAGATAAAGGTTTATGAGTGCTACTGTTATAAGTCGAGATAAGAAAAAACTGTTACCTTCTGTATGATAAAATCTTCGTACGTCTTGATACGTTTTTTGCTCTCGGCAGCGCGTACGATCCAAATGTCACCTTTTTTTGCTTTCCGGTTATACTTCCTCAAGCGGTATTTCTCATTCCTAATGATCTTGCGATACACACTTGATGGTAATACAGAAATATCATGGTTTTGAACTTGTGGGGGCAACTGGCTCTCCTCGTTTTTCTTCTTTTGACGTTCTTTTGCACGGTCTGCGTAGGTACTGAGGTATTCTTGATGCTTTTTTTCTCTCAAAGGAGACAGATGGATTCTTAAGAGTGCTAACAATAGCTTGTCCAACAGGATCTTGAACATTTTCTTCTCGGCCCACATGTTGGATAGATTGGTTTGATAGGTGGTCAGGGCAGACAGGTAGCATTCTCTGGTAAGAGAGTTTTTTTCAAAGGTAGTTTGGGAGCTGTAGTGTGGTTTTATGATGTTGATTAGACTCAAAATTAGAGGGTATTTAGATTTGCTAGCATCAGTCATGCCTCTTGCTCCATAGAATTCAGATAATAATAAACTCAGATGATTGCTAGTAAACAAACCGCGGATTTGTGCGTCAAGAGCATCATGGTTTTGAGGTAGTGGGCTAGCGGAATGCTGAACATGTTCTTGCATTTTGAAATTGTCAGGAAATATGTCTTGTGTTCTAAAGCCTTCTGCTGCTTGGAAGTTGATTTGGTTTGTGTCCAGCACAAAAGTATGATTGCGAAATGAAAGCATGGTTAGAAATACAAGGAGTTGGAAATCAGCTATAAAATCAGATGCAGAAGGGACAAGCATGTTCATCTTGGTATCAAATATGGTCTTGATTGGTTCATTCAAGTTTTTACGCAAAATTGAGTTGAATGACACAGTACAGACAGCATAGTTTTCATCTTCAGTTTCTTCAGTTTCCAGTTCTTCAGGCACATCTTCAGATAGCATAGGTATATCTTCAGATGGAGAAGCAGCCATGCTCATGGGACTAGCTTCTGAAGGCGAAGCAGCACTCATTGGGCTTTGCATTGTCAAAGCAGAAAGGAAATCACTAGGAGTGCCTGCTCTAGCAGACTCTTGAAATTCTTGATAGATTTGATCAAAATTGTTTGATAGGTACTGATTCCAAGCGATATGACCCCTGGGCATATTATTATCATCTCTGAATCTTGCTGATGCTTCACCTTTTTCTAGATTGGCCATCTCCTCTACTTTGGCATAGAACCCTTTTGGAGCCGTCCTTTTAGCTTTTAGTACTTCTTTACCATTAGCAGGGTTAGGCGATTTTTGCATCTATTCAATAATATAAGTTTTTGCAGCCATTTCAAATGCGCCGATGAATTCTTGTGCAGGTTGATCTCTCCATCTTCTTCGAGTAGCTTGGGTGACAACAGAAGCAGAAGCAGATGCTAGGATTGGTCCTCTGACATCTTCATCTGTATAAACAGAGTATTGTCTGGCCTTTTCGCGTACCATTAAAGTGATGATACTGGCGCCTGATTTACGACTTGTGTGAGTTCATTACGTTTACCTTTACAATCTTCTTTAAGCTAACTTACTTTAAATTGATTACCTGTATTATTTGCAGCACAACAATGAAATTAACAGAAAAAAAAAAGGAATTAAAGAAGAGTGATATAAGAATGGTCCAATCCTTCTTCTAATTTATCTCTCTATTTATATATTTCTAAAGCCAATGCAGTTTTCATTGTCTTCTATTATCAAGTAATATTCCTGTTTTTGGTGTTATGTTACACTTGAAGTGGGAAGCACACATCTTCTCAAAACAAAGAAAGTAGTACTCAATAAAGAAACAGAGTTTAATGATAACTAAAATAGATAACCATATTCAAAAAAAGATAAAATACACATCTATTTGATCAGACTCATCATGCTAACCCTTAAAGACAGCTTTAATCGCTCGAAACGGCTGACAATAGGAAAGAACAATGAGCCGTTATTTGAGACAGAAGTTGATTGAACAATACAGTTATCTACAGTAATATAATTTCAGTACACAAAGCGATAAGAGAAAGATAGGCAGGAAAAAACCAGCAGGAGAAGAACTGCTCTTTGCTATGTCTGTGTTACAGCAATCAATGCAGTTTATTGATTCCTTCTAAAGATAGCCAACACATATGAAAAGACCTATTTGATAAGGGTATAATATGTTTTTACTTTAAAAATATTAGACTACTTGCTTGATATCGAGTTGTACATTTTAGATCGTTTTGTACGTGGAGTGAACGCTATTCACCAAAAAAAATCATCAAATTTATTACTAAGGAAACAATAGCATGAAATCTTTTAAGGTAGACAGTTTTCTTTCTTTAGAGAAGCTAAGCTTTTGAAAGAACAAATACAATCAAATGTTTGATTTATATAGACAAACGACAACAACCAAGTTTGATCTGGGTACTGCTTGTGGTCGCCCTTCTCAAACAGAAACAAACTCCCTTTAATTTATAGCAGGAGGTAAGTTATTTCATATACCTCAAAATGTACAGTGCTGATGATTTTTACCCAAAAAATCACATTACAAGCTTGATTCCATAAATGGGACACTTTTTTATTCGAGCATGTCTTTCATTAACTCCTCTAATAATGTTCCTTAAACGAAATCCAGCTCTTGTAAGGATTGCAGGGCGTTACTGGCTTCGTTTCTGAGACAAAGCTTACTTCGTTAGCTTGATTGTCTTACTCACTTTCGTTTCTTATTTGTAGTCCAACAAGCTTTCAATCACTGTAATTTTCTTGATGAATCTCTTTGGTAGAACAGAGAGAAAATTCTGTAGTTTTTAGTAATGTTCTGTTTGAGCCCACTCATCAAAAAGCATTGTATGCAAAAGCTTAAATGAGCGACGGTAATAACAACTTTTATTGGCTAACAGTGTCCAATCGTATTGCTTATTACCGGCGGAGTAGCCCCCCAGACACAGCAGCCCCGCCTTAAAATGAGACATACGGAGTTGGAATTTGAAATGTTTTGCCAGTTCATGTGACTTTTGTCTCCCAAAATCCTCTTTTTATTCATTACTTCAAGGTGTAGAATTATTCCTTTTTTCATCGCTTTTATGATTTGTTTCACCTGTTTTTCTGGGGAAAGCAGCTAGATAATTTAGGCTATTAAAGCAATTTAATTGGGCCTGACATTCTACGTCTGTCTGGTTGTCAGATTAACAGCAAAAGTTTTATCTCTATAAAAAGCCGTGGGTGTTGCTAGATAATTCAGGCTATTAAAGCAATTTAATTGGGCTTGACATTCTACGTCAACCTCAGGGCAAACAGAGTGATCCATCTATACTTTTTTTTTCTCACTTCTTGGAAGTTCTTGCTTTTATTTAGCTTTCGTGTTTGGTTCAGAATTTCTAGGTAGCGTTTGCAATCTCTCAGCATTAGCTGCTTCGAAACTTAGCTACAAATGAGCTGCATGTTTTAAGAGAACAATTATAGTGATCGTCTCTTGAAAAAGCGGCAAAAAGGGTACTATTATAATGATGTAGTTCGGTAAGTGCAAACTGTTCCTTTGATAAGGTAAGCATTACTTTCCCAAGGAATTACGCCCTTCAATGAAGGGAAGAATAAGACCATTGTGCTTAAACATTTATTTAATTAGATTAGGTCTAGTACTATCCAATTCAGTGGCCTCCCGTCTCATTGCGTCTCACCTCGTCTCAAAAAATTCATATTGGAGTCCAAAAAAAAAGTTGGTAATTTTTTGAATTACTTGAGTAAAATCAAAAGATACTTTAGGTCATTGAGGGTTCCCTTTTCCAGCTGATAAGACGTCCTTTATTTTTTTATAAAAAGCTGTAGATGTTATCAAAATCAGCTTAGTATGTATCTTTCAACTCAGAACAATGAATTATAGTGATTGATCCTTTAATCTGTTTGTTCTAAAAACCAGCATTAGTTTTTAGAGGGCTGAAATTTACGTAACTAACGTTTCTAGTGGCTTCCTTGAGCTTATTCAAACATTTATGGATATCAATTCACTTAGCAAACAAAGAGCACAGGGACTTGGTTGTGTCCAACTACGATTTTAAAAAATAAAAATTATGATAAACTCAAGTTTCCCATCACTTGTACACGTCTCACTGAATACAAGTCATGTTCAGCTAATAGAATTAAAAGATAACAAGTGAGAAGTCCATGATATGCTCACTATTAATAACCAAGAAAAAAGTCAATTAGACCAAAAGAAAGACGGTTTTATTCTATATTATGTTCTAGAATGCAGAATAAAATAATTAGATGATCAAACCGGCTTTAGAAATTGCTAAACAAAGATGTATTGATTGTTCAATTAGAGTACTTAAACTCTTACTTTATAGCTCTGTCTTCTCTTTCTCTTAAATTTCTCAACCACAACTTAAATAGTCAACTGCTAAAATGACTCTCTTAAAGAAGAAAAGCTTTCCTCCTCTCTCAGTTTGCTTGCGTGTCTCTGCTGTTGTTGTTACCTCTCTTGATCCTTTAAGCGTTCATTGCAGATATCTTTAAATCGTACTCTATCCTTTCAAGAGTCAGACAACTAAAAACCTGGTGCTCAATGTTAAAACAGATCAACACTTCGTCGACTCCTTTTGTACATCCGCTCAAATTTCCTTGACATGATAGTAATCATCATACACCCCCCAACTTTTTGTCCACTCTGAAATGCTCTTCAGGTACTTGATTTTTTGTCCACTCTATCTCAACCCTTAGATAATTATTTTTCTCAGTTTTTCATTGACTATCCAGTCTCTTATCCATATGTTTTTCTATACCCGAAGAATAACTCGAAATCGTATCTGTTCCAAAAGAGACAATGTGAAGTCATCTTCTTATCTTGAGCTATTAGCCAAGTTAACTATGGAAAGGATGATTATGTTTTTGACATGCAATACGCACCAAACAAACGCTCTCGAGCCAACATAAGCCAAGCTGTTCGTAGTATACTCAGTCCTCCAATCAAAAAATCCTACATCACTAGATATCTTAATCCTAAAGGAAATGTAATTGCGGCTTTCTTTCAGTTGCTTTCTTCGTCAACAGGAACGGCCCTAGTTACGAAGATGGTGACCAATACATTGAGGTCAAATCGAGAGTGTTTAGAACTTGTCAAACTTTCAGATCGTCATACGAAGAGCACTTCCTTGTATTCTAAATTGACAGATTGGAAGAAACCATCAAAAAAGGAATTAACAAGAAAGAAATAGTTGAATGGTTTTACAGAACTGACTGTGCCCAAGTTGTAGCAGACACATACAATGTCGTAGTTTACATATATTTCGCTGCTAATTTGAGCATCCGGTTACAAACCCACCTTTGAATTTTCTGTCTCTTACATGCCAAAAACAAGTCCTAGCCTGTGGCAATTCATTTCCAAAATCAAACAAAAAGTAACTAAGTAATTATGTTGACTAAGCTATATTTTCTTTTACAGGAAACTTGTACACAGAGTGGACGAAAAGTTGGGGGGTGTATGATGATTACTATCATGTCAAGGAAGTTTGAGCGGGTGTACTTAAGAAGTGGACGAAGTGAGTGGACCAAGTGTTAGTCATTAAATAAAGCTCCTGTGGTGATTTCACCATATTATAGATAAAATTAGATACTGAAAATGATATCAAATAAAAGAATTATTTATTTAGATTACGATATACAACTCAAACTAATAGAAGCTCATCATAATGTAAAAAGTGAAAGCTAATATACACATAAGACAAAGTAAGCAGTAAATGCTTACTCAGAAGAAAAAGAACAGAGAAAACTACACAAGTTCCAAATCAAGCCATCCCAGATTTAAAGTACTAATCCAACTGTATTCAGGAACGGACAATGGTAGAACACTGGAAGAAGACCTCAACCGTCATATGAAGATTATTTCCCTTTTATTTTATGAGAATAAGGGTTAGTAAAATCCATTCACATTCGAGTAGACACAGACTTTAGAAATTGTATAAAGACCACTGTATTATTTAGTTTAGAAACATTATTCCACTTTTTAAGAATAAAGAGATTATCAAAGTACTTTCTTGTCTTTTCTTTATTCAATAACCCATAAACACTACAGCTCCATTAAATAAAGAGTCCTTAAATAAAGCACTCTTAAATAAAGCAACTAGTTTAAAATGTCAATCACATCATGTATGTTTCAAGTATATTGTGCACTTACCACACCAATCCATGCCCATCTGCTTGTCAATTGTTTCATTGAAGCTGCTCAAGACCTTCTCAATTGAAGCATTGATTCTGATGCTTTTGCTTTCTTGGTAGATGGAGTCCCTTGAAGAGCTGGACTTCTTCTTGTAGTGGTATACTGCAGCGTTTTCCAAGAGTACTTGCTTTAGTGAGCGACTGTCGTTGTCGCGTCTAGCTACTGCTTTAAGTAGCTGGTCGACTTCTCGTTTTGTTATATTTGTTGGGTTTTGAGAAACTTTACTACGGACATTCCGTTAGGACGTACCGTTTTGTACAGCTCCCCAGAAAACCTCTAATATAGAAAAAACTAAAGTGCAAACATTGCTTTAGTTTTTTTGCTTCTTGTATATCTTTTTAGCTCTTGAATGGATCACTTACCGCGTCTTTAAGAACAGAGCAAATAAAAAAAGACCTACTTATCTTGATCAGTACAAATAGGTGACAACAATCATAAAGAAATAGATACCTTTCTTACAAGCAGCCTCTCTTTTTCATATCATGTAAGTGGCAGGAGGTATTTTCTGTATTTGACTAAGTAATCTTTAGCGAATTTCCCTTAGTCTACTGAAAAGCTTTGTTACCTTTGCATTCAAAACGTTTATTGTTGTTAATAATAAAATGAGGGAAAAGGTCGTTTTTTTTTCTTCGTTTATATAGAGCAGATTGACCGCATTACCAAATAGTATTGTCATGGGTTGATATATTAAATGTGGTTTCTTTTTTTTTTGCATGAACTTGATTTATTCTTGTTATATATAATGCACATCTTGTTTCTTTGTTAGACAATACAAAAAGACCACATTTCTATTTTTAGTATGTAAGTAGAAGAGATTGGCATAAACCACTTGCGGTGATTGTTGTTCATTATTTTGCAGTAAAAAAAAAAGAACCGGATAATACATGGATGCTCTTATATCAACAAAAACATGTAAGTTAATTATGACATATACACAGCTATATATCATTCGTCTGCATTTGTATTTGTCTCATTTGTGGGTATGTTTATGCAGCTCATATTGTTGATCATGCTTATAATTTAACAATCGTAGAGAAATGAGTTTTCTTTCGTATTGCAGACTTGATTTGATGTTAATATTCTTTTTGACAAATCTCATTTTCTTGATGCTCCTGAATGCGACTGGACTACTTCCTGTTCTTTTGGTGTACCAAGTTGGTGTATGGTGCTAGTGATGTCTATATATATCTTCCATACTGCCTCGATATACTGATACATTGTGTACAATAGGTAACCAGTCTTTACCTTTGGTTACTTCAGCATCTAACAATAAGCATTGGGTTACACTAAGCATGAGAAGATCAATCAAGCCTGTCTGGCCCATCGTCAAAGCAGTTCATGCTGTGACTATAAGGAAATCAAACAGAAGCGATGCATCAAAAGCCTTCTGGAAACTTCACTTGTCATCTGAAAAGGCAACTCATTTGAGCAAACAAAGCTATTGATTGCTAATTGACAAACATCAACTATGAATTTTGGCGTTATTGCATCTTTCTACGCACTTTTAATTTTTTCTCTTATCTAAAACAAAAACATGTTCTTTGAATCATAAATAAACGACTACAATTCATGGCAAGCTAACTTGAATCTACATATTGTGTTGAAGCTGTCCTCTTTTCAAATATTTAAATAGCAGTGAGGTATATAAATTACGTTAAGGAAAACAAAACAAAAGAAGTACTGCAAATCAGAAGCTTTGGCTAGTTTACAAAAGCAAGCTTAAGAGAGAACAGCTATTGAGAAATGAGACATCCGCAGGTGTTTGTATAGTGATCTTTGAAGCTTTTGCAGCCAGATTTAAGGATTGTCTTAATTGTAGACCTTTACAATAAAATTTAGAGCATTTGGCGCACGCATAGATGTGCCAGCTTTTCTCCAGCTTGTGTGACAACCTTCTTTTTTTCTTCTTCTTCAAAAGTGCGCAAATACTCTTTCCTTTGGTGTATCAAACTGAGAAAAATAGGCAAAAATGTATTTAAAAAAGAAGCTTTTGTGACACTAATAAATCTATCGAAGCTAAATAGGAAAGGTACACCAGTTTTGTTTTGCTTTGGGATCTACGTTACATTTGTGTATCGCTCTTGTGTTTGATTATTTACATAATCTTGTTTTATCTCTATAGCGCTTTTGTGCCTTGCTTCTTGTTTATCTGGAATAGCCTCACTAAGTTGTTTTTTATGCTTTTTGTTCTCCGTTTGATACCCATTGTTATCTTAAAATGTAATCAAATAATCTAGCATGAAACTAAACGATGGAAATTATCCAGCTTTGTTATTTCTTACTTCTCTCTGTTCTTCTACTTTAAACTTGTGTACTGCAATGAATCAGATCAAGTACATCGAGCATCAATACAGCAACTGAAAAGACATCATGGACTTAATTGCCCTTTTGGATGTACTGAAGATAACTTTACCTCCTTGTAGCTTAAGAAGACTTCTACTCCTAACATGTGTAAAAGTAGAAGGTCAAATGTCTTAATTTCACTGCTAGTAAGGCACGACACTGTTTTCTAAAAACAAATAGTACTATTTTAAAAGTGCGACACTTCCGGTGTAATTAAATAAAACTTATTGTGAATCAATATAAACTCTCTCTCTCTCTCTTGCTTTCTTTTTTGTTTTTCTTTTGGTAACCTCTTCTATCTCTCCTTCCTCTTAAACTTGCCATGGCATTTGAAAGAATCTCTCAAATTCTCCCTACCGTAAAATGTTCAGACTGTGGAAGGGACGTCGAGATCCGTCGTCTTGGCGAACACCTATGCTCTAGTCTACCACCTGTACCTTCAATTCCTATTATTCCCACACTAAAAGGTGATTTAAGCAGCTACTGATAAGCATCATTACTCATTACAAGTTCTTCAATAGACAAGAACAAACTCTACAACCAAATCAACCAATCGAATCATCCTACCGACGGCCTAATTTCTCCTCTACAGAGCCCTAAATACAATGCAACCAAGAAAAACGATTTCTATCAGCATACACCACCGGCAGGATCAGTGACTCCGCCTTATCATAGTGGTAGAGATCTTCAACGTCCCTTAATTCAGACAAACAATTATACTGACGATTCATATTCTGACGATTTCTATAAGCAACCTTTTTCACAAAAAAGCAATTCAAATACCAGTCTGCCGAGAAAGAATAGTAACACGCATGTTTCCACAAGTCCGACCTCATTTCGGTAATCCATTTGTCATTTATCTAATTGTTCATGTAACCTTATTTTTTGTGTGTATTTTATTTTTAACCTTAGAAATTACAGTGATGACTCTCACAGCGAATACCGATATGGTAAGAGAATCAATAACAGCTAAAGTTGGTTTCTAATTAACTTGGCCGTGTAATTGTATGTATCATCAGAAAGAAAAGATTCGTTAGGCAACATACATCAGCAACCCTCTAGCTCATTCGCATTGAAAAATAGCAGTGGTGCATTAGATAATTTAATGGCCGACTTAATGTCAAGTATAAACGATGATCTTCATTTAAGTAATCCAACATCGTCAGCCAATAAGAAACAATCTACCTGCTCATTCTGTCGAGAAGAGTTTGACTATCGGGATGAAGTAAAGAGCTTAAATCAAAAGGTAACTTCTTTTTTTTTTTCACTCTGATTGTCATCTGCAGCAAAATAACCTTCTTTCTCTATAGTCTTACCATAAGGCATGTTACACTTGTAGGTTATGTAGTGCATCTTTTGATTCACGTCGTACACCTTTTGAACATGAAGGAAAGCTATACTGTGAGAGAGATTATCATGTGGTCAAGAATCGTGTTATGTGTGCTTCATGGTAAGCAAAATAAGAAAAAATAAGCAGAAAAGAAATCAATTAACCACCGCTTGGTCTAGTGATCGCATCATTCCACCATCAGTAACACCCATCAAAGCATTAGGCAAATATTACCATCCTGGGCATGTAAAATGTTACCATTGTTATGATCCTATTGATGAAAGGACAGGCTGGAAAGAATATCAAGGTCGACTCTACTGCCGATCTGATTTTAAGATGCTATTTTTGCCTAAATGTAGAAGTTGTCATAAGCCCGTAGAAACGCAAGCGGTATCTGCTATGGATGGGAAGCTAAAAGGCAAATGGCATCTAGAATGCTTTGGCTGTCATGTAAGTAATTAAATGCTGATCTTTAAATGAGACGGCAATTAATATTTTTGGGAATAGACATGTCATCGGCCTTTTCCTGATAATACATTTTATGTTTATGATGATGCGCCTTATTGTAAACGACACTACCATGAACTGAATGGATCACTTTGTAGAAATTGTAATATAGAGATCGAAGGTCAATGCCTAATTACTGCTGAAAACTGGAAATTTCATCCTCGATGCTTTGGCTGTAGTGTAAGTGTTGAAAGAATTGCTGTGCTAAGAATAAGCTTTATTGACATTCTCTTACTAGATCTGTAACTGTCCAATTACTGATACTTACTATATGTTTGAGCGAAAAGTCTACTGCGAGGCCCATATCCGCCAACTTCAAGGACAACGCAATATTCGAGCAGAAAAGAGACGTACACATTTTGGACATATATAAAATTAGCGAGAACGAGTTTATTTTAATATATTTTTAAATAACATGTGGAAAATAGATATAAAATGTATGACAAAGTAGTGGTTCATTTTTTTTCTTCTTCTTCTTTCTTTACATATTCAAGCCAGCATGATTGAATCCAAACCACCAAATTAAGATACCAGCAACGATCAAGATGATAATGAAAATGATAAAGCAGATCCATTTTTTCTATTATAGATGTTAGACCAGATTAAGTAGTTAGATCAGGGTAACACAAACTTACACCGCGAGTGCTTTTGGCAATCACTACAGCCTTTTCAATATCCCGGTTGCCTTGTTCTAATTCAGCTACAGTAGTCTCAGCATGTTGCTCAATTTGAGTGAGCGTTTCTGCCTGTTGCTCAACCATCATTTGCATATCTACAAATAGTTGGTGTAATTCCTGTTTTGTAGAATGATAAATAAAACCTGATCTTGTTTCTCGTGCCTATTTTATTTCATCCTTACCAAAATAGTCTTTTCAATTTTCTTAATATCATCATGGCGAGACTGTACTTCTGACAATACAGCCTTGGCTTGACCAGATCGGTTGGACTGCATCAGTGATTGGGCAAAGATTTGAGGAGGTTCATCGGAATCCAACACCCGCTCAATCTCGTCAGGGGTTGCATTAGGCTGTACAATCTTAATTTGTCGTTCCACACGTTGTCTATATTTTTGTTGAAAGGTTCTCTCGATATCCTGATATCGTTGGATTGTTTCAATAAACTTCTTTTTCAATGCAGCATGTTGTGTCTTACGCATTGGTAAATCGCCTGAACTGGCAGGCATGCGTGCATTGCTGAGTTCAATTGCCTTGATTTTGGTCTTACATTGATTATTGAGTTTAGTCGTCTGCTTTACTACCTTTTCAAGTCGGGCTGCATTTTCTTCTGTCTGTTCATCATTAATGTTGGTTAGAGCAGCGCCATGTAGCTCCTCAATTAAGGTGATGTTATCGACGATACGTCTGTTTATGTCTTTGACTTCTTCTACTTCTTGAAAGAACTGATCAGTAGAAATCACACCATTACTGTCAGTCACTGGTGCTCGTGTGGTCATTTCGTACTGTTCTTTACTATCAGCATATCGATCGGATCTAGGGTTGCTATTGTATGCTGGTGCGGGTGGTGTAGGAGGATGATATCCAGTATCATTTCTACTAGCTGGCATAGGAGGCATCGGTTCATCATCATCACTTTTTTTTTAGTTGATTGTTATCATGGTGATTTTTCATTGCTATCAGTCCAATTTGTTCATACAAACTATTTTCATTGCGTACCTGAGACGACTATAAATAAATGAGGTTTTTTGAAAATAAATAAATAAATAATGTCAATTGAATATAATTTTCTGAAACATACTCATAGCGCTTTTCGTTGCCATTAGCACCCTATTACATATCATTAGCATATTGAATGACATTGAAGTAAATTTGCTACGATGATACCATATTCACACTTACTCGAAGCTCGGCTAAGCGATCTCGACTCATGGTAAATCTTGAACCAGACATTTATATATATTAAGAAGGAGAGGAATAGGATAAATTAGGAGATATAGAAAGGAAAGGGAATAGAAGTACAAAATACAAAGAGATAAAAGAAAAAGAGAGGTAAAACCGAAGTTTTTATTTTTTCTATTTATTCATATAAATTAAACAACGTTGTACAATACAAATTAAAAAAAAAAAAAGCCAGTTTAATCCAAGTGTCACTTTGCAAAGAAAGTTGATCAAATCTCAAAATTTTATTGGTCAGAGTTTACAACTCAACTGATCGCCTTCTTCAAAAGTTGGTTTGAGTACATTCTTCTGTTGTTAACGAAACAAGTCCAACACATAATGGCAAGTGCTATTGTTATTGTCCTTCTGAAGCGGTCAGCATCTCGAGTTTCTTGAAAAATTTCATCTAGGATCACAAGGTTTCTAGTGAGAGCTACCAGCTACTGGCTGGTGTACAAAAAGAGAGCAACATAAAACAGACCAAATTAGCCAAAACTGATTCAAGTAGGCACTCTCGCAAAGAAGAACTTGTTACTCATTGGAAAAACAATCTCACCTGGGTGGTTTCAAAATTCAAGTTGGCTGAATAAGACTGGATGAGTAGTGGGTTAGGTAAAGTTCCTACAAAGATAGAAGGATGCAACTAAGTATGACAAAAAAAGAGCTATAAGTTATATTCTCTCGCACAGAAGAATCTCTAATCAAAGGGCAAATTTTGAAAGGCCGCAAGAACAGCTGGCCTGTTTAGCTGTTGATAAAAGTGATATATGATAGCGAGCTAAGGCCTTTTGCGAACAATTAGTAAATAGAGAGAAGCAGATACTCAAAATAATACAACAAGGGTATAAGGAGTCCGTCATGCTTTTTTTTTGTAACGAGAACTATCAAGCTTACTATTAAGGGCTTCGATGAATCTTCGGAGCCTCAGTTTGGAAAATACCAATGCTGATAATTTCTTAGAGGACGAATGGAACCTACCGTTCAAAAAATCCATATGACGTTCTAAATAAAAGGTTCTAACGATAGGCTTCAAAGAAGGTTTGGATGGGAGAAGCAATAGGCTGTAACCAATATAGGCCTTCTGTTTAATCATCTCTTTTTTTTGTTATTGATCAAAGCTATTTCGCTATAAGCTTGAGCCTAGTTTTTTACTATCACTCTTGCAATAGCAAATAAAAAGCATAAATCAACTGTAAGCACTCATACATTTTCAGTAGACATTGATCTTGGATTATAAATGAAACACGAATAGTATAAATTTGAAGGAATTCCTGAAAACTAGGGGAAGCTATTTATAATGTGATATGAGCGATATGCTCAGGAACCAATGTATTCTCTTTTTCTTTTCTCTTCTCGACCCATACTTAGATAATTGAACCAATGAGTAAATATATGAATGCTATTGAGTCTCTACTTTTATGTCACTTTCATGTCTCTCGATCAACGAAAACACACACACACATTTTGCTAGCAAAAATAGTTACTGCTTAAAGAAAAAAAAAAACTCCTTCCTTTCTCCTCTTTTTCCTTGTATCAAATCTCGTAAAATTGACAAGTGCTTTCAGCATCAATTTCGAACTTGGTTCAATTCGTTGACTGTATGCATGATAAATATAAACGTAATTGTATTTCAAACAGAAAAGCTAAACTAAGCTTGATTCTCTCCTTTCTTCTTCTTCTTTTCCTCAACTCGATCAATGTTGTCTTTAGGAACCAAATCAGGCCAGTTTGTCAAAATCAATTCATGAATATCATCACTAAAGTCTCCTTGAACGACAATTTCGTCTTGTCCTTGGTTGTTCTTAGCAACGGAAGAGCCACAAGCAAATCGGTTGGCAAACATTTTGGCAGCTTTTTTCATATCAACACCAAAGACATCCAAGCCGAAAATGGTTGTAACGCTCTTTCGCTTCGTTCTTTCAATACGCTTAATGATGACGCGAGAAGCCTACCAGAGAATTAACAAAACTTGATTTTGTTTTTAAAAGAAGTGAAAGTCAATTTTACCATCTTCTTCTTGATTTCACGCTCTAACTTGGCTTCAAGCTTAGCTGATTTGTCTTTCACAACTGTTCTATCCTTCTTATCTCCAGTATCTTCATCTAAAGTTGTCTTTTCCACACCCTCTGTGACAGCTGTTAAATGAAGTTAAAATATGCAACTTTTTGTATATAGATGATGCTGCGAACCATTCACACCGCCATAAAACTCTTCGTATTTATCTTCATCATGATCCCTTAGCCATAATTTGCATTTCTCCTGTGTACCACTGAATTCACAGTACTATACAGATAAGAAATAATCAACACGTTAGTCTGTAAAAATTGGGATCTTTCTTGTCTCCTTACTTCCAAAGGCATGGTACAAACTAAAGTAGAGTTAGCTTTTCCACATTCCTGTTGTCTCAAGATTTATGTAAGGACTTACTGCCACATAAATAGACTTTGCGAGGTTCCATCGTTTCTTGAAGCGCCAAGATCTATATTGAAAGAGGAAAAAAAAAGACTGTCAATTTGCAGTTCGCATCCCTGGGATATTTCGGAGCACATACAAAGCGACACAAGGTGAGCAATATTTCATCACGATTTTCCGGCTCCCGGACAGGCTTGAACATTCTCTAAAAATCATTTTCGCTTGTTCATAGGGTTTGTTGCACTGTGATAAATTTGAAAAGCTAAAGTCTTGTTAGCTCTTGACTTTAATGAAATTAAAAGCTTCATATTGCTGTTCTGTGTTTTGTGTTGCCTTATCAAACAAAGCCCTTTTTTCTGTTCTTATTTGTAGCTATTTTCTGATTTTTTTCTATAAATGCCTTTGCCTTCAAATAAATTGAAAAAAGGAATTTATTACGATAGTCGAAGCTATCCAAACAACCGGGCATTTAGAGTATTTCAATACATCCGTGCACTTCATATGTCTCATTATATTCTAACAATCCGTTATATCTATTAGGGGCGCTATTGAATGTACATACGATATAATGAAAAATTGTGCTGCTATGAGACTTATTTGATTAAAACCATGACAGTGATAGGTCTTATTAAAACGATATAGTTCTTGTTTCTCTTCCTTATGTTCGAAATACGTTTAGTACGAACCTAGTTATAAGAGCTGTTTAGACACAAGAAGGTATTTCTATTTAAATGTTAGGGTTTGCTTTGAGGAAGAGGAGGGACAGGAGTCAAAAAGGTATTTCATTACATAGCGAGTTTAACAATAGCCAGTTTGCAAGAGTCAATTGGCTATTGACTTCAAACTTGCCATATGGAAGACGAAAAACGTTCTCTGGCTTTTGCTTGCTGTTACTGGTTGAGTCGAAAATTATCGCCAGAAATGTCACTAATCTTAGTCAGAGATGTATTGATACACATAATATTATTGTTTTCTTGTATCTGCATTGCTAAAATACTTGTATGTAGTGACCAAAGCTATAAGTCTAATTGAATTCTTTGCTTTTAAAATAGCATCTTTTTGCAAGAGCTGAACAGTTTTTTTACTTTGCACTAAATAAATCATTCTTAAGATCTTATTTTAGCAAGCAAATAGATTAATATCTAGAGTACCACAGTATCCGCTTGATCCAAGAGTGAGATTCAAGCACCCTTAAGCCGAATATCTACTATAGTATTGAAAGTCTGTTTGTATTATTACCTAGTCTCATTTAGCAGGTAAAAATAAACAGACTGCAAGTCGTCTGTAAAGTCACTTTAAGAGAGAAAAGATGCGGATAAGCTTGTTGTGTCGCAAAACTACCAACTTGGTTGCTTGCCTCACCTTTCAAAATTACTTTTCTTCATATACCTGTCCAACTAGAAACTGGCTCTTTGATACCAACAGGGTCTATCCATTTAATTGCATCCCAGAATTACATATGAATACTTGAAAGAATAAGCATAGTTTGAATTTAAATGAAGATCTCAATACCAACAAACAGATATACAATAATTTTACTGGAAAACTTGCTTTTGTCAATTTTTGTGTATGTTTAATATCATCAAAGAAAAAAGAGCAGAGGTTAAATCCCAAGTATGTGCTTTTTAATAAACATGTCAATAGCTGATGATGCTTAACTGTTCCCATCCTTATTTTTATAGAGACTATCCAACTTTTTCAAGTAACAAAAATTGAAGTAACAATAAAAAAATTGACAAGGAATGACTTTGAATCAACAAAAGAAAGATGAAGCAACAGAAGGAATGAGGAAGAAAACAGAGAATCTAAAGGCTTCTTGTGCTTTCCCTGAGACAGCTCGTTCGACTGAAAACAGTCGAAGTTTGTGTATTTTTTTTAAAATAATTATCGATATATTTGTCTATTTTTATTTATGTTTATTTATCTCAACTTTGTTAGCTACATAATATGAATGTTGGGCATTTGATGTTATTGAACCGATGCGGCTTTCATTTGGGATATTCAGTATCAATTATTGTTTTTCTCTGTAGACATGAGTATAGGATTCCTGATACAATTGTGATCTCTTTCTTTATTAGCAAACGAAAAACTAGAAACAGCGGGACGCATTAGTTATTCATGCCCTGAAGCGATATTGTGTGTGCTTATGTTGAGCAATACTTATCAAATGACATCGAATCTTGCCATTGCAAACAAAACAGAAAGTAACTCTGTAGTATTTTTTTTTCTTGATTGGCTTGCTTTAGTTTAGCATCATAATCCTACCTTCTTTTATTTGCAAATATTTGATCAACAAAGTGCTTAAACATAATATATATAGTAAGATAGACCATTTAAGTTGATAAGTTGCATTGAGGCTGACATTTTTTTGCTTCGAACCCAATATTTTTTTTATAAGAGTTTTCGTCATTTGAATGAGGCCAATCTAGTTTTCTTTTTCTGAGATTAGTGCTGATTGACGTTTTGTTTTGAGGTTACCATGATCGTTTCATGCAACCTGGCAAAATTTCAAGACCCGAGAATTGTATAATTGCACAAAAACTAAGGCTAATAATAGGCTCTGAAAATACGTGTTGCTTAATAAAAAGAAAATCCTGTTACGAATGCAAGCCAGGTGCGAGAATCACAGAAAAACAATTTCATTTATTTATATATATATGTTTAGACAATAGACAGGAAATATTTATAACAAAAACGATGGTGATACATTGAGATCTATCCTTTCTCTCGATCATCCTTTGTGTTTGTTTTGACTTTGTAACCGACACATAAAGTTGAAGAAGATAACGAAGAACGGATCAACTGAACAATTTCTTATAAGAAATCCCACTTAATAGGACATGTGCCCATCGAGAGCTCGCCACATACTTTTTGAAACACTAAATGCAATCATGTAAGTTTTTGGTACGTTCTCGAGTAGCTTGAATAGAATACTTACAGCTAGATGACATATCCAAACATCCAACAGCACATCCTGGGCATGTGTCAACTACTTCTGCATTGATAGGTTTTCCTGTTTTTCCTACAATTTTAACTCTTCGACCACAATGAGGATTGTTGTTTGGATTGGCACCTATAGATAATAATTGGAATAAGAAAAAAAAAAAAGCTCCTAAATCAATCATGCGCTATATACCATTTTTCATCTGAACGTGGTTGACAGCTACAACTAAATCGCTATTTTTGCTTTGACGGCCGCAAGATCCGAGACCTACACTCACATCGTAAAAAGTGCCTCTACCTAGAATAGATAATATGCTTTTGGCAGCTTTAGCTAGATTGATTGGGCGAGATTCTACTTGGCTGAAAAGACATCCAAGAATAAGGCAAAGGATCAAAAATATTTTGTTCATTGAATGATATGTTGTCTACAGCGATTATGAAGAATGAAAGAAAAGAAAGAGAAAAGAGGGGGAGGGGTAAATCTGCCTTTTGAATAGAAATTTATAACATTCTCCTTTGGTGCTTCGAAAGAAATATATTATTACTAAACTAGTTTACCTTTTCTTGCGCATTTCTATTTTAGACTAACTTTTCACTATGAATTCTATACTTCGCATCCATTTGTCACCCCTTATCCCCCCCTCTCCTTACCATTTTACCTGCTTCAATCTCCTCCCCCTTCATCTTCCATTTTCTTTCGTATGAAGAAGGCTCTTTCCTCCTGATCCTTTATAATTGACAAATTGATGATTGCTAATTTGTTGTTGAGAGTCTGAAGAAATGGCGCATGAGACAAATATCCATTTTGAATTCGCATCTGTCCCTTTTCTTGGCTTGATTTCTGTATTCAAAAAACAAGAAGGACCATGTTGTATCATAATGTGTAGCAATCTTTATTCTATTAGGCTTCTCATTTACATTCTCTTGTATAGCATAATCTAACTTTCCTTTTCAGACTTTGATAAAAAAAAAAGACAGTGTGTCTCAAAACTTCTTTGACATTTTCAAACATATAACAGATCAAATTAAAATCAAATTTCTTCCTGTAAGCTGAAAAGGAAGGAATTTGCAAGTGTTTTCTAACGACAAGGTTGTATTTGCATGTTGTTTTCTTGATTGTATAAAGACGTATGTGTATGTATGTGTATGTATGTATGTTATATGTTGTGTTTTCTAGCTTTTTTCTCTTTTTGCTGAAAACATAAACTATTATTTCAAGTTTCAAATTTATTTAAATAGCTCCTCTAGCAATAAAAAAAGGAAATCCTTTTTTGTTTACACTTCAACAAAAGCCTGTCATTATTTCGTTTAAGCGTAAAACGCTAGTATCCATACCAACTTCATACCAGCCGTTAAGTACTTCTTCCTCATCGGGAGTATCTTGTTTGATGAAGCTCTCTACCATAGTGTTGTCGCTGCTTCCATCTTCTGCTTCCAATTGTACCGTGTAAGGTTCAAAAAGTAGAGCAGTATGAAGCTTTTCACCCTTCACGACCTGCATAGAAGGTTCGGGTTCTTGGGGCTGGTCTGCTACTGACAGAATACTAGCAACATCTTTCAGGACATCATTGACATACATCATTGTATTGGTTATTTTATCGTCTGGCCCCATGCCAGGACGCACAGAACTCATATTTGTTGCTGGGCGAGATGAGGCTAGTTGTTGCTGTTGATGAGCTAAGTGAGTGTGAGATGTGTTATGCAATTGAGTTTGTGGTTGCTGTACTTGTGTTTGTATCTGCGTTTGAGGCTGTTGAATCTGTGGTGCCTGCAGCGAATAAGCTTGCTGCTGCTGCTGTTGTTGCTGCTGCTGTTGATGTTGCTGTTGATGTTGCTGTTGCTGTTGCTGTTGCTGTTGATGTTGATGTTGATGTTGCTGTTGATGTTGCTGTTGCTGTTGCTGTTGCTGTTGATGTTGCTGTTGATGTTGCTGTTGCTGTTGTTGTTGTTGTTGTTGTTGTTGTTGTTGCTGTTGTTGTTGCTGTTGCTGTTGCTGTTGCTGTTGCTGTTGTTGCTGTTGTTGCTGTTGTTGCTGTTGTTGCTGTTGTTGCTGTTGTTGCTGTTGTTGCTGTTGCAACAAATGCATCATCTGGGCAGCTTGTTGCGATGGATTGAGTGTAGGCTTCTCATTCAAGACTTCAGCTTTAACTTGAGGTTGTCCAGCCATTGAAGACGATTGTTGTTGCTCAGACTGTTGAGCCTGCTCTTGTCTTTCTAGTTGTTGCTTGGCAGCTTCTACACGGTCATCGAGTAAAGCTACAATTTGCTTCTTCTGAAGTGGAGTCAAACTAATTCGATTTTGGGCAGCTTGTTGTAGTAGCCAAGTGCATTGAAGAGCTCTTGGAGGAAGTAGATTGACGATGGCTGGTGACAAACCACTGGCAATAGCAGCTTGATACACCATTTGGGATTGTGCTTGGCGTTGGCTTAGCGAAGTGCCTGGTTGAGCAGTTACTGAAGGGGCGGTAGAGTTGGTTGATGTAAAGTTGGATGGTTGAGGATTCTGCTGTTCTTCGGGAGCAGCTTGTTGAGGCGTAGAGTTATGTGACAAATCCAACATATTAACAGGACTAGGTATATTCATATTTGCAGAACCAGGCGAAGCTTTATTTTGTACAGGCGATGCTGTTTGTTGTTGAGGCGATGTATTTGCTGAAGCTCCATTAGCAGCAACAGTAGCTGATGCCATTGCAGGCGATTGATTAGCACCTCGTTGTTTTTTGTTTGGAGCCAGTTTGAGATCAATGCTAGGCCGTTTTATGCCAATTTGTTGAGCATTTTGTAATGTAGGTGTACTTGTAGAAGAATTAGAATGCGATAAAGTAATGTCCATAGGTTGTTGTGGCGTCTGAGTACGGCTAAGAGACTGTAATTGAGGGGTATTTTGACGGGGTTGCTGCTGTTGCTGTGCCTGCTGAGTCTGTACAGGTGATGGCTGTTGATGGGCTGGCTGTGTATTAGTCGCTTGTTGCTGAAGGGAATGAGGAGGCTGTTGCGGCAACTGAGGTGATTGTTGTTGATTCAATTGTGAATTAAGCGCTTGTTGCTGTTGTTGTTGTTGCTGCTGCTGCTGCTGTTGCTGTTGTTGCAGCGATTCGGCTGTTGAGCTTGACTGCTGCTGTTCCTGTGTAGGAGCTGATTGCTGAGGTGCACTTACAGCATTTCTAACCCAGGCAAAATAACCATTGAACTGCTCCTTCAGTTTTGTCAAATGCTCCAATGTGATCACATACTTGTTTTGTGCAAGCATGCTCAGTTGGTCTTCGAACATGTACTTCATTAGAATCAAACGTCGAGTAGCTTCCATGTTGGAGGTCAATGCTAAAAACACAGGCAATAGACTGTCAATCTTGTCGTACATTGGCTTTATTAGAGCAACCTGTTCTCGAATAGCTGCCTTTTCTTGCTCAGATAGACCATCAACAGGATTGCCATGAACTAAATCAATCATAAGGTTAATCTATCTTTTGCTTTTGACTTCTTTCTTTCTTTTTTTGTCTTACTTCGAGATGAACGAATGCTTTCATCTATTTGGCGAACAAGATCAGTAGCATTTGATCTCTGTTGTGCAGTAAGACTACGTCCTGTTGCGTTGTTTGCCTGTTGCACAGGAAAACCGGTGCTTTGCTGCATTTGAGACTGTTGGGGCTGTTGTTGTTGCTGTAGCTGTTGTTGCTGCTGTAGCTGTTGTAGTTGCTGTAATTGCTGTAATTGCTGCAATTGCTGAGCTTGAGCTGGCTGTTGTTGCTGTTGGGCTTCTTGTTTAGCTTGAGCAGCAACTTGTGGTTGTGTTTGGTTTTGCTGCTGTTGTTTTTGTTGTTGTTGCTGTTGCTGGGCTTGTTGAGGCTGTGATTGAGCTTGTACCTGCGACTGCTGTTGCTGGGCTTGTTGCTGCTGTTGCTGCTGTTGTTGCTGCTGTTGTTGCTGCTGTTGTTGATGTTGCTGTTGATGTTGTTGGTGTTGTTGGTGTTGCTGATGCTGTTGTTGCTGCTGTTGTTGATGTTGTTGTTGCTGCTGCTGTTGTGCCCGAGCTTGCTGAGCCTGTAGATGTTGCATCAAAAGTTCCGGGTTGATCTGTTGCTGAGGCTGACCACTAGCAAAACTGTTTGTCTGTAGTGGAGAGTTTGCCGTATTTGCATTTGAAACAGGTGGTCGATAAGACTGATTGCCTAAAACTGTGGCCGCATTTGTTGCAGCTGTACCTGATGTGTCCTGGGGTTGAGCGCTTGCTCCTTGCTGAAGTGCAAGTTGGCGTGTAAGATATAATTGAAACTGTCTTGGAGACATGGTCATAGCAGCTTGATTAACATTGTTTGCATTTAGACTTTGAAGTACGCTGAGAGGGATCTGCTGTTGCTGCAGTACACTAATATTGGCAGCCATATGAGCAGCAGCTGTAGCGTTAGCATTATTGTTTCCATTATTGCCATTGTTGTTCCCAGCAGCAGCAGCGGCCATAGCTTGTACAGCACTTCTTTGCAAAGCCAACAATTGAGCCTGTTGTTGCTGCGACGCTTGTTGTGGAGCTTGTGCTAGGTTCTGATTGTGCACATTTCCTTGTTGAGGCTGTGTTGGTCTGGCTTGCATCATGTTCTGCTGGAACATGTTGGGTCGCATTTGGGTCTTTTGCAATTGCTGTTGAGCATTTTGCTGTTGTGCAATGTTGAGTGGAGAAGCCATGTTCTGTATTTGTTGAACAGGTTGCACTTGTGGTGAAGCAGTTTGTTGCTGAGAAGGCTGTTGTTGTTGTTGTTGAGGTTGTTGTTGTTGAGGTTGCTGCTGTTGTGAAGGTTGTTGTTGTTGTTGCTGTTGCTGTTGAGTCTGCTGTTGTTGCTGCTGCTGCTGCTGTGCCTGTTGCTGCTGTTGCAACAAAGGAGACATCTGCTGGCCATTATTCATTGTGTTCAGATTTAGCTGTAGTTGATTATCATTAAGCATAGGTGCTCCATTGTTTTGACTTTGGAGTTGGAACTTTATTTGATGAAATTTCCTTGCATATGCAAGAATATACTGATTCTGGAAAAATAAAAGTGGTATCAATAAAACAGATTGCAGGCAAATAAAACAAAAAAGTGCATACTTTGCTTGTGCTTCTAGTGTAGAGGGTTAACTCAAAGTTTTTTGCAGCGGCAAATATATCATTATCCGAGGTCGCGGGTGAAAGGTGCTTAAGAGCATTGCCACTATGTACAGTTAAAACCACTGAGCATAACTTATTTCTAAGAAAAAATCTTACAGTTGAGTTACGAAGCGTGCTCTATCTTGAACACTGAGATCTTCTCGCCAATTAGCGTTCGGAACCTCGTTCTGCAAGTTTAAGTTGAGCGGGTTTTGTTGCTGCTGTTGTTGCTGTTGCTGTTGCTGTTGCTGTTGGTTCGGTTGACCGAGTTGATTTGGCTGGCCATTTGGTATATTTGGGTTTTGTGGATTCATAATCTAGCAAGATCAAGCAAAGAAAAAATAAAGAAACGCGCAATTAAAAATTATCAACATTTAACGGAGTTTTTATCTTTTTCTTTTTTTTTTCTTTTGAGTATGCAGTAAAAAAAATGAAAAGTCGTATGAGTTAGCTAGTGGCTGCAATAGCTGTATGTCTGTGCGTGTATGCTAAAAACAAAGATAGGCTGTAATTTCAATTGGATGATATCAACTTTTCAAAATAAAGGAACTTTTATTTCTTTATAGCAAGAACAAAGGCGCTGTCTAAGATGCCTTATTAAAGCTATCTATACAAAAAAAAAAAGCGAAGCAAGCAGCTTCTAGAGTTAAAATAAAATACAGATAAAAGGGTACTCGTTATTGCAATTTGAAAGCAAGCAAAGCGTGCATTTCCTCAAGCAAGTCTAAGGAAACCTTGCCACTATCTTTTTTGATGAGCATGTTGATTTTGTCTAGTAGAGTCATGCCCCAGGTATCTTCAAGCTTTAAGTCAATGTTTGGTTGATTTAGCAATATTTTAAAGATAGACAATCGGCCCATGAAAACTGCAATATCAATGGCTCTTCGACCTTCAGTAGGTTCTGCCCAGTTTACGTCAAATCCTGCTTCTAATGCTATTTGAATCCATTTGATATTGTTAGTTTTGATTGCCTTGAACCAATATGGGCCGATATCGTCAATCTCGCTTTCTGCTAAATGGGCACCAGCTTCACGCAACATTCGAACAACCTCTGAACGTTTTTCAACAACAGCGTCAAATAAAGGTGTATGGCCTGTACGGTCACGCACATGAAGAGAGGCACCATGAAGAAGCAAATATTCAACGATCTTCAAATGACCCTCTTTGCAAGCAACATGAAGAGGAACACGGCCATCATAGTCCACACAATTCAAATTGATCATCTCGCTCATGCCTTCAACTAATAGACTGAGACCGTCAAGATCGTTAGAGCTGGCAGCAGAACAGAGCAATACAGGGGCTAATGCCTTCTGAGCCACCATTTCTTCTTCAACAGACATTGTCAAATCAGCTAGATCAGCGTTGGCTTGATTGATATCGTCAAGTTCAAGTTCTTTGCGAGCGGCTAGTTTGGTTCGAGCAGAGAATTTCATCATGATGTTGACAAGGATATTTGTTCGGTTGTTTGATGCACTGAAACGTTGATAGGGAGCACGTACCGTGAGTTCTCCACGAAGATTACGGGTCATCATTTTACGAACATGATCGGGATTGTTTGGTGTTTTGCCAAGAAGATAAGCTAGTTTAGATAATGCACATTCAGGAGTCATATCAGCACCTGGTACTACACCAATAGCAGAAAGCTGCTTGCCAGTGGCATAAGCATCAGTGACGAGCCCCTTTCTACATTGAGTGCAGTTGACAATAACCACACCTCGTTCAGTGGCTTCCTTTAAAGCAGCTAAAAGTGCAGGACGACAAGGAGCATTTCCTGCACCAAATGTTTCGAGCACAACACCTTGCAGTGGAGGAGCTAAAAATGCTCTGATAGTAGAGTCATTGATGCCTGGGAAAAGTCGCAAAGAGCCTACATTTGGATTAAGCTTGGTACATACATCAAACTTTGCGATGTGTGTAGGACGTAGTACCAAAGGCCACTTGACATCTGTTGTTAAAAGGAAAAACAAAAAATTGATATGGTATTGTCGAGAAGGTAGGTATTGTCTTACTTACCAATGTTAATACCAATATTGACTAAAGCGGGCATATTGGGAGAATCAAATGCTTCAAAGTCGACAGCACTGATTTTACTGGTTCTGTTGCCACGATAAAGTTTTTTGCCAAAATATAAAGTAACTTCAGGAATTACAAAATGACCAGCTACTGTCAAAGCACCAAGCAAGTTATCCACTGCATCGTTTCTAACCTCAGTTAGAGGAACCTGAGATCCCGTGATAATCACTGTTTTTCCCAGCTCTTCCAGCATGAAACTTAGTGCACTAGCAGTGTAGGCCATCGTGTCTGTGCCGTGTAAGACAATGAATGCATCGTACAGTTGGTAGTTCTCCTTAATATCTCCCGCAATTCGAGCCCAGTCTGCGAAAGCGAAAGAGTATCATAGATCAAAAACAATCCCTCTTTTTTCTGCAGTTTTTTTTTTCCTACCTGACATTGTAATGTCACACGAATCGAGAAGAGGCACATACTCTAAAATAGAATATCTAAAAAAGTAATTCTCGTGAGAATTTTATCTTGTTATTTTTCCATTCGATTTTATAATACCTGATTCTTTTGCCAAACAAACTGACAGGTGTAATTAAGCTAGGCAATTGGAATGTTTTTGTCTTGCCTTTGTCAGGACCTTCTTGTTCAATTGCTTTTACTGTGTTGGTAATTCGACCGAAATCAGATGGATTTTTGTCCGAAATGTTTAAGCTGTCGAGACTGTCATGCGAGGAAGAACGACTGAGTACAGGCTTATCGGTCTCGTTTTGTGGATCATGAAAACGACGCACTTTCGAGAGTGATTCCGCAAAATAATTGGGAAGCTAGTTATTGTATATAAAAAGAATTGAATCAGATGAAAAGAAAAGAGAAAATGCCATACATTGACTTACAGGAATATAACCATGCTCAGGTGTATGTTTCATACCAATAGTACCACCAGTATAGATCACAAGTACTCTAGAAATATCTATAGATGCATATTGGTAAAAAAAATTTTTTTTTCTCTCTCTCTCTTTCATTTCATTCTTTGATTCTACCAGGTGCTAGCATATCGTTACGGTCGACACCGAGTTGAACTCCAACAGCAGCATTTTCATAAACAACGTTGTCACTTCGGACAGGCTTGTCTGATGATGGTATCGAGCCGTTTTCTTTTCTCATAGTCTTCTCAAGATATGAATATATGTATAAAAAGAAAAAGGGTAGGACTTTTGGCTTGAATTCTTTTTTATTTTTATTTTATTTTTAAAAGCCGGACTTTAGATTGGATCCAGTTGACTTGACTCACAATGGAACCATTGGTATTCATGCGACAGGAGACAAAATAGCTGGTTTTACTTTATTTAGCCCGAGGAAAAGCGGACAAAAGAAGATCCAAGGCATACTGTTTGTCCTCTGCATCGATCGAATCAAGTAAGCAATTCAAGTCTTTACAAAAAATATCCATGCTTTCATATCCATTATTTAGCAAGAGTTTTTTGTACATATCATGCAAAAGATCATTCTCAAATCTGAAATTGATGAGAGTGTTCAAGTATGTTTTAAGTGTACTCTTGAGCAAAACGGAATTAAACACTAAGGTACAAGTTAGTATAAAGTCTAATTTCTTTCTCTCCTCCTTTTTTTTTATTCTTCTTCGTTCTAATGGCATTCGTACCTTCTGATAGTGAATCACCTACAAATGCCACATGCTGCTCATTGATTTCAACAGCAACAGGATTATCTAGCAATCGAACCCATCCCTGCATCTTTTCTTTTCTTGTCTGCTCCGTGGTAGTGGAGAAAATGCCTGTTCTTAATTCTCTTAAATGAGCATGTTCATCTTGAGTAATATCTTCGTCCGTCATTCGTTGAGTGATGTAAGTATGCAAGTCGTTTTTGAGTCTAGCTTCTTCTACTCTCATGTCGCGCTTTTCTTTCTCTTCAATCTCTCTTGCTTTCTCTAGTCTATGTTTTTTTTCTATCTCTTCAAGTGCATCTCGCTGCTTCTGCTCTTCTTCTATTTCCTGTCGCTTTGCCTCTTCATTAAACTGAAAAATAAAGAGACAGTCAATTGAGAACAGATAGATAAAAGGAAAATGTGAAGAGGACTTACTTTTACTTCTAATCTTCGACTTCTCTTTCGAGGCACAAGCTCTAACTCTCTTGCTCTTTTTAGCTTGGCCTCGTTTCTAATTTGGGTAGCTTCGCGTGCCTCCATTTTAGCGATAATTCCATGCCCCAATTCACAGATTTTGTCGGCTAGCTCCTTGGCAGCTCCTCTTGATTTGTTCGATTCGAAATGCTTGATTGTCTGCTTCCATGATTCGATAGAAGAGCAAGCTAGTTCAAATGTAAAGTCTCGGCTATTGAGCATATCAATTCCTTTTTTGCCTTGTGGAATAGGAATTTCACGGTACAGACGAAAGCCGTCGAAATACCAATATGTCCAGCCTTGGCTATCTGTACCTAAAGGATCCAATCTCTACATCATGCATGTATTAGTATGATAAAGTAAAGTGAAGAAAGAAAGAGGACTAATATACCATATCATTAGGAATAAGATTTTCATTCTTGTAAGCAATAAAATCCTCATCTTTAGAATCCATGTAAGCTTGTTCAATCTTTTTGAGCAAATTAATTTTTCCCAAGATATCCAATTCGAAGAAAGAGGTATGATCGGAAAAGAGTCGGCTGAGCGATTCATCAAAATTGCAGGGTGTTGTCTTTTGACGTTGGCGGGCACTCACAAGAGGACAAATAATCTTGGTCATGAATTCTGCCAAGACTTTGCTGGGTTGTTCGTTGTTGATGCTACGTTCACTCAATATACTAGATTCGCGCGCTGTCTGAGCTGACTCACTCAGCTGCTCACCATGCATTAAGGCTTGCTCGAGTGAGTCAATGGTGAAAGAGGCCGGTAATTTGAAATAAGCACGGAACATATGAAAGAACTGATAAGCACTGATAAAAGGCCATGAAGCATGCAGGATATCCTCTATTTATATATAAGTATCTGTTTTGTTAAAATACTAAGCATAGGTCAACAAAGAATGAAAGAAAGTAAAAAAAAAAAGGTGATGAGTTTACCTGGAGAAGATTTCTTTGTGACATTGATCTCAGGTCTGTCTTTCTTTTCTTGGTTCTTTACTGCCTTTACGGTGGTGCTTTTTGTGGGCTTATTTTTGTTGTTCACTGAAGAGTTTTTTGAAGGCATTTTTATAAAGAAAAAAAAGTAAAAAAAATATATATATATTCAAGAGCCAAAAAGTAGTAACACATGTCTGTTCGCGTACGCGTTGATCTTTGACGCGTTAAACTTAATTTGACAGCCTCCCCCCCCCCTTTTTTTTCCGGCCAATGACAAATAGTTTTAAAAATTTTGATGTCTTACAAATTATAATGAATGTGTTTGATGAGAAATAAGATTGGAAGCAACCATTGGCTTTATTTTGATTATATTATAACACCCTTGCTATTCTTTTGCCCTGCTCCTCGACAGCAGATGTTTACAGTAACCTAATTTTAGGCACTGTCGTCATTTTGTCTCTGCGAACTGATCGATCGAGCAGCATGATCGGTAGTTGCGAGGTTTCCATTCTCGGAAGCAGTTGCCAAAGAAGGAGAAGAAGAACGATTGATTGCAGGAGGATTGATGTCCATAGTACCTGTCTCTTGCTGGTTTACCATAGGGGTCAAGGCATCGATCCAGTATTCAATAGCCTGGGCAGAATCAGTGCTGGACAATGACATTGTTCGTTTGCTTGCATGCATTCCTTTTAAGGGCTTTCCCTTTAGCTGTAAGAGTCTGTTGCCAGGATTGATAAGCATAGTGCATTTTGGAACAAACATGACCAAATCAGGCTTGAATGGAGCCTTGAACAGATTCTCTTCTGATTTATAACGATAGAGCATACCAACTAAACAGATCAAAAAAATTTTAGAGTAAGAAAAATGGCTACGTCTTTTTAAGAGACATTTCATTACCTGGACTAAGAATATAGTAGGCAGATACCCATTTCTTGCTTTGGTACTTTTGCAAAACGCCATGAGCCAATGGTTGAACAAGAGGATGGGAAGCATAAGGAAAATCAATGTTTTCCTCATCTTTGAACTCGGCTGTCAATCTAACTAGTTCATTTTGATGATGTTGAAAGAAGCTCAACCACTCAGCATCTGTTTCGATTGATTTGAAGATAGCAGCTACTTTAGCTACACCTTCCAGGTTTTCCAAACGATGCTCATTTCGGTAGGTTTCGAATGTTCTAAAGAGGTACGAATAGGCATCAATGATCTTCTCTTGTTCAAACTGACGGTATTGATCTTGTACTTGCAAGCAGTTCTTATGCAGTTGGTTTTCTTGTCTGTAAAGATCCTTGATAGTATGTGTAACCACTAAAGAAGGAGAAAGTATAAGTGAGGCGATCGCAAGGCATCAAAGATATAACCGTACCAAACTTCAAAAGCAAAGGATCTTTTTTAGGTACAAAATAAGAACCTTTAGCCTTTTCTTGTGCCTTTACTGTCTTGTAGACGTTTGAATTGAATTGAGTAATAAGCTTATCAGCACGTTTACGGCAGTCCCATAATTGTGTCGTTTTCAACAATTTGCTACTTTTTAAGGACTGCTTCATGCCTCGAATGTCTTTCAGCATGACATTTAATGCAGGAGTGATATCATTTTGTATGAAATCAACAAAATCTTCATGAATTAGACTGTTTTCACGCGCGTATTGTCTGAATGCGGTCCATGCATCCTGTACACCGTTTGAAGATTTAAACTGATCTTGAATTTTTGTGGGGATAGTATACTTGACATCGATTTTCCGATAGCCTTTGCCGAAACTAGACTCTATTTTCTTGATACGCTTAAATAGGCTAATCTAAATATATAAAAATACATCTTGATCAGAACATCCTAAAGAAAGAAAGAGATGGCTATTCAAACAAAAAAAACACACTTACAAGATACTTGACAGAGATTTCCCAACTTGAGAGTCTACGGCATAGAACTTTGGTAGGATCGATTCCATCTTGCATTGAGTAGATATGCTTTTGCATTGTCCTTTTTCTTGTAGGGAAGCGGATACGAGCAGATACTTTGGGACGTGCTCTAAATTTTGGAGGTGGAGATTGACGATCCTGGCCAGAAGTATCGACTTCAACCTCAGCATCATGTGTTAACCATGGTAAACCTGTCTGACCAGCAGTAACGTTAACCGAAGGGTTAGGATGTGGGTAAGGATGCTCTGTCTTTTCATCATAAGGAGTGATCTTGTTTCGACTAGAATTAGTTTCTGAATCAGCTAAATTATGGGTTGACATTACAATAGATATTAAAGTAGTAAAGTAGAAATAAAATATACAGAAAAAAAAAAAGAAGAAAGAAATAAGAAAAAAAGATAAAAGATAAAAGATAAAAGATAAAAGATAAAAGATAAATGTAAAAGAAAAAGAGAGAAGAGAGAGAGAAGAGGTAGTCTTGACATATAGACCAAAGTGTAATAATTTCGGATAAACTTAATGCAACAAATGTTATACACTTTTTCCCAAAATTATTGGCACACATCGAGAAAAATAAAGGTATATTTTTTTCTTGTACTTTACTGCATTTATTTTTAGCTTTAGCACATATACAAAAAAAAAACTGTTCAATTGTTGAATAAGATGGGAGACAAACACATCTATAGCCTCGACCCTCAATGTACTTTTGAATGTCGGTAAAGAAAGAGTAATGTATCGTATTGTATAATAGGATAATGTTCTACAGTTACCCTACACTGAGCAGGAGAATACTAAGAGAAACGAATTGGGCAATCGATGGAAGATGAAGCTCACCAAAAGGTCTTGAATGGAATGCCTTTATGTGCGCCCCGGAATATCAAAGCTTGAACATGTTTGACTAATGAAAAGATTATGTACATAGCTAACCAACCGCAAAGACAAGCACTGTTTCCGTTGTTGAAGGTCAAATCCAAGAATCTGCATTGCTTTTTGACACACAAGTGTCTCTTATAGTGCTAACCTGCTTAATACCTGTCAATGGCAAGATCAGTTGTGCTTATCAAAAAGCGTTTAGTCTAAAAGCCATTTAGGGAAAAGCTTTTTGAAGCTTTAGTCCCGAAATGGAATAAAACGTTGAAATTAATTTAAAAAGAAATGGTAGAATATGTACAGTAAAACCTTCAAACTTGACAAAGTAAAAGGAACACATCGTTAGTTTATTAAAATGAAAATGAAAATCAAAAGAGCTGATATTTTGTATGCCCGCCTTTGGCTTTAATAACTGCTTGACATCTAGCTGGCATACTTTTGTCTAAAGCATGGGCAAAGTCCAACGAGCATATTCGACCATTCTGAATGGATCAGGGTAATCAGTTCCTTACCATTTTTAATTGTATGCCTTTCAACAGCTAGCCGTCTCTCCAACTCCCACCGCACATGTTCGCTTCGGTTGAGATCTGAGTTTCGAGTTGGTCAGTAGTCAGAGTCCAAACTCTCACATTGCTCTTTCCATTTGCGAGCATAGCTCCTTGTGTGGCAAGTGGCACCATCTTTTTGAAGAGCAAAATTTCTATCAGTCTCTATTATCAAGCTTTGGTACCAGAGACCGAAATAAGCTGCCGATGTTTCCACATACTTCTCGCTATTCATGATATTATCTACAACGACTAATGGGCCGAAACCACCAGCCCAAAAACGTGTCCAAACCATGACAGATCCTTTACCAAATTTAGCAGTTTGAAGAATGTTTCTTTCCTCATATCTTTTGCCCTTCTTGCGATTCACTTTGGAAGTGCAATCATTTCTTTCTACTCGAAAACAAAACTCATCTGACCAAATCGCACTCTCCCAGCTGAACGAGAACCAGTTGACCTAATCCAGTCTTAACTCGTCCCCAGATAGAATATGGCCTTGCCATCAGAAACTTCAACTCATAGACCTCAAGTTACAGGAAAATCTCATAACAACTGCCTTCATCGCATTTCTAATAGTCGCTCCTCCTCTTTTACCAAGGTAATGCTCCATTTTACAAACTCACTCCACATGCAAATACATGTGCATATACTGCAAGTTCGATATGTCATCTGTTCCTTACAACTTCCAAAGGATACTCTTGCGATAAAAACTAATCCCTTTTCTTCAGCAGTCTTGAAATGGCTCTCAATGGCTACGTCCCAACAATTCCCTTGCCGGAAGCGATGTTCCTCCTCTTTTCAAAATCTTGACCGAAGATCATTTAAGTCAATTTTTCGATTGATTCTTCGTAATTGTCTTATTGATCACCGAAAAAATCCTTATTGTAAACACCCTCTCTGCATGCAGAAACACACTGATGGTTGATCCTATCTTCTGACTACCAATCACCAATTAAAAACGTAGTTGTCTTATCTGATGGCGCCTTACTTGGCTACCCCATAAGCATCCCTCTCCCTGCCCTCTACATCCTGAGCGAACCTTTCTAAAATTTCATGTCATTCATTGTTTACAAGTTTATAATCAACTAAAACATTATTAGCTGTATGCTTTCACTAAAATGACTGCTCCTTAATGTAAGCTGATACTATAATGCACATACCAAATTGAAATTTTCAAAACGCCTTTTATAATCATGGCCCAGTATTGTTACAAGAAAAAAAAAATAAAGAGCCTGCTTAAATCTGGTTACTTGGTTTATTTGGAGTTATTTACAAGATCATGCAAAGAAAAGAAAATACTCACATACAGTAATCGCTATTGTTACAGCAAAACCTTGAAGTTAATTGCATCTTGTTAGAAGCAAGACAATAAATGACCCATTGAGAGATTGACTAGTACTTTTTGGTTGTTTGTACTGACCTCAATCAACTGACTATAAATTTTGCAGTTTTTTAAATGCTCGCTACACCATCAGGAAATTAAATTAAATCTGGCTCATTAATGAAAATGAACAATAGAAAGTAGTCTATAACCCAACAAGTTATTCTATCGTATCAT
Source organism: Blakeslea trispora (assembly GCA_025331445.1). Lineage (NCBI taxonomy): Eukaryota > Fungi > Mucoromycota > Mucoromycetes > Mucorales > Choanephoraceae > Blakeslea > Blakeslea trispora. The sequence continues at coordinate 403,153 of JAIWNE010000013.1, read as the reverse complement.
ACGGATTGATTAGACAGGTCAATTCAAATACAATGAGCGACTGTTTCCTTTATCAATGCAAGAGCAGACACATTTTTTAGTTTTTTTCTTTTTTGTTGAGTACAGACTGAAAAGAAGATTACAGCATTAAATACTTTGTAATTGGCCCGACAAAATGAGAAAGCTTTTGAGGGAATAGTAGCTTTTCTTGTATACTCCTTTATCCATCCATCTTTAAAATAAGCACAGTAAATTTCTTCTAAGCGTGTATAAATTATCTAAATAGACTTTTTTTTTTGCTTTGATTCAGAATAGTGTCTTTTTTATACATCTTGAATCTATGTTTAAACGTTATAGGGCTTTGTCTTGAGAGGTAGGAAGGGAAGGGGGGTCTTTAAGGTCTATCAGCTTATGTTCTTTTGGTTATCTTGTTATAATGAATCGGTAACACAGAATCCGATTTACGAGACTATACGTCTTCTTTTACTTGAGCTATCGTCTTCTTCTAATTCGTCTTCATCATTGTCCTCATCAACATCTTCCTCTATTTCGTCCTCTTCATCGTCATCGTCCAGTGCAGATACATCTCTTTTTAGCCCACTGCCTCCTTCTTCCTCTTCTTCAAGTTCATCTTCTGTTGTCTCAGGCACAATATTTATATTTGAGCGTCCTTCCTCTTCTTCCTCTTCTATCAGGTCGTCTTCTACATTATCTTGATTGCAATCCTCATCGTCATCTTCCTCTTGCATATCTTCTTCAGATTCTTCTCCCCCTTCCAATTCTGATTCTTCTTCACCTATATCTTCCTCTCCATAATTATCCTCTTCTTCTTCGTCTTCATCTTCCTCATCGTCGTCATCTTCATCACTGTTATCCAAGTCTTCTTCGATGTCTGTTCGTGTCTGCAATACGTCAAGGAAATTCCTCAATTTTGTCTTGAATATAGATTCGCTAGTAACCTTGGGTTTGATTGTATTATTGACAGCCAATACTTGATGCTGGTTATTTAAAAGACCTTCAAACAGCTGGTTGCATTGAGCTGTCAAAAAGGTAAATCGGTCTTGGTATGTTGTAAAATCATGCTTTAGTTTTTGATATAGCTCAATAATATGGTCTTGTTTATCAGTTAAAATAGTTTTTGGCCATGACTTTGATGCGTGTTCTATCACTTGTAATTGGTTGGCTATGGCTGCAGCATAAGCTTCTTCTTGGTCTTTGTATCTGCATGAAAGAAAATATCGCCAGGTATTTATTTTTAATTTACAGAATGCTTTATAGAGTGGTTTACTTTACGTTCCAATAGCTTTGTATGTTATATTTTCATGAGCTAGATTTTCTATATAAATAACGGTATATTCGCTAAAAGCTTCCTGTGCTGTCTTTTTCGTTTCAACCATAGCTTTATTTTATTGTCTCAAAGAAAGAGAGAGGCAAACAGATCAACAGATGGAAGCACTCTTTTCTTTTGACGAGAAAAAAAAATAAGGGAAACATGAAATTCTCAAGCACGGTCACGCCTAAAATGGATTGCACCAATAATTTTTTTTTCTGCTTAAGCAGTCTCGAACATGGTTTCCTCCTTACTCTGTTCTTTTTAATGCATGAATCGAACGAACAGTCTCATTAAGTCTTATCTGAGAAGACTTGTCTTACAGACACATCCCGATTATTTTCAACACCACCCTCTACAAAAGAAGAAGAATGCTGACTCGCTTCAAAAGCTAAACGAAATCCTCCAATCATCCTTGAAGGACAAGAAACACAAAACTGTCAAACTCGAGTTCTTTTCGAAACATCAAAAAAAGGAACATGCAAAATCCGCAAAACCTGCAGCCGTTGGCCTATTTGATTTATCTGATTCTGAATGGGCAAAGACTCAGTCGTTCTTTGATCTCTGTCAACAACTTGATATCCCTATTATGCAGACTGACCTAGAGGCAGTACAAGACATGATTCGAAAAGAAAACAAGTCTTTTGCAGCTAACAAATCATTGACAAGAGAATTTGCCAAGAAACTGTACAAGGATTATCAACAGACAAGTTACGATCATGCATGGCAGTTACATGATATTTTAGGAAACAAAATGATTATGTTTGGACCTTCTGTTGACAAGACAAAGGTAGCTCAACATTTGTGCGACTGGTTGCCACAATTACAACCTCAAAAATGGTGGAATAAGATACCCGTTCTGGTTTTGCCTCCAGACATTGAAAAGCCATCTATAGAAGCAAGCAAGGGCATGATTGTGTTTGATAGTGGAATGACATTAGAAGGTAATTCGTTTTGATATGTTAATTGGCTATTTTACAAATGAGTTGTCTTCAAATAGATTTGAAACACTATTTAAGTCAACGTTTGGATGAAATACTTGAAGAAGTCAATAGCCAATAAAAAAAAAAGTAGAGAGAAGAAGAAGCGAGGAATCTATTGTATGTTTATAGAGTTTTATGGTTGATGAATTGTAATTGTACAGAGAATGTTATATATAAATGTGTGTGTGTGTATGTGTATATAAGTGTATTATGTGAATTTATAGAAAAAAAATCAAGAACTTAATGTAACAAATTTACGCTTCTTTTCATCATCAGCTGTTAACTTGTTTTCTATGGTTTCGTCTAAGAAATCAGTTGTGTTTCTTGCCTTGTAATCGCGCTGAATATAGGCCAATGCTGCTCTATTATAGCCCATAATATCCTTTTGTCGTTGCAATTGAGTACGAAGATGGTATCGAATCGAATCAAGCATAGGACGCATCATTCTGTTGGCAACAATCTGATTATGATGTGTCTTGACAAGTGAGAAGAGAACACGAGAGACTAATACAATACTCCAGTTCTATAAAAAGAGGAAATTCGTGTTTTAGAAGAGAAACTTTTTCATTTCTTTATAGCTTTACCTTCTTTGCCCAACTTTCAATGTAAGAAAAGAGAGACATGACCTTAGAGAAAGGAAGAATCATGAGTGCTTCTTCCAAGTCATTAGCTTTGATCTTCTTGAGCACGTCTAACACATATCGATCAGGTTCAATATCACCCATAGCCATTAAGATGGCATGGCGTTGAGGGGGTTGACCAGGCAAACCCTTGGCCTTGGCATTTTCATAAGCTAACCAGCCATTCTTTTCTTCGTCACCAATATCGATTGCCTCAATTAAACGTTCACCAGCCTTCAAGGTTTCCATTGTTTGTTTGCCAGCAGAGTCAATTTCCATGTCATTCTCATCCACATTTGTCTTTTCCATCTGGTTCACCAGTGTATTCTCATATAATTCTTCCAATTCCTTTTCTCTTTCTTCCTCCAAAAACAGCTGCTCATCTGTCTTTTCCCAGATACGCAAGGAACGATCGTGAGAACCCGTGATAACATAAGAACCATGCTTAGCAATGGCCAAGGCCCATACTTCACCATGATGGCCTTCCAATTTCATGATGTTTTCAAATTTGTCACCATCCCAGTATTTAACTGTCTTATCCTTGGAGACAGTGAAAAAGTAATGTGTACCCCAGACGAATTGAACGGCCATCACACTATCTTGATGAGCAAAGAGAGATTTATGACAGTCACCAAAATCAAGACCCCACAGCTTGACATTCTTGTCAGCAGAGCAGGTAGCAATCAAAGTGTTATCGGAAGAGATGTCCATAGACAATACTGGTAATTTGTGACCATACAAAGACAAGAAAAACTTGAGGGTATCATGATAAAACACTTTGACGGTGGAGTCCAATAAGGAGACGGCTAATAAGTTTTGATCAGGGCTATAACGAACACAGAGTACTTCGTCTGACATTTTCAAAGTACGCATATGAACAAAAGTCAATCGCTTAGCAGCACTGTTCTTGTCTTGAGTCATGTCGAAATCCCAAAACTTGACATCCTTGTCAGCACTACCGGTCACAAAACCTCGTTTATCGGGACGAACTTGCATAGAATAGACAGGTCCGTCGTGAGCCTTGACAGACTCCACAAGAGAAGAGGAGCCAATATCATAGAGCTCTAGCTCACCTGTTTTCGTACCAATCAGGATATGCTTATTACCAGGCAAGAACGCACTGCAAAGAGCAAAGCCACATTCAATCGATCGAATACAGGCTCTTGTCTTCATGTTCCAAACCTTAAGCAAGTTGCTAGAGGCAGAAGCCAAGAGCTCATCATCACCACTGAGTGCCAAACTACGAATATCGGAGCGATGACCAGGTCCATCAATAGAATAAAGACGGCTAGGCTCTTGGGATTCCTCTGTCTTCTTTTCATGAGATACGGGAACTGAGTAGGCTTCCACTGTGTTGTTGCTCAGAGAGACAACTACCTGAAGTTCGCCTGCTTTCTCTACATCAACAGTAGGAGCAAAGTCAAAGCTACGAACCTTGGCGGGTGTACGCACTAGACATTCAAAGGTGAATTCATCGTGTGCTTCAATCTCTTCATTGATATCAGCTTCATCCTTTCCCTTCTCTCTCGCTCTCTTCTTTCTACGTTGGATCTTTTTGCGAATCTGTTCATGATCACGTACTCGAAGCACTTCAATGGAACGATCGTTGGCTTGAACACCTACAAATTTGCCCGAAGGATGAAATTGAATGGTGACAATACGATCGCGAGATTGACGAGGAATTTGACCATAGGCATTGATGGCCTTTTGCAAAGTAGCAGGTTGAGGTGAATCGACCTGCATTGCCTCCCCTTCCTCTTTTGTCTCTGACTTTTGTTGTTCTTGTTGACCGAGCGCTTCCAACGACAAACCGAGAATCTTCCAATCTATCTTCCAAGCCTTGAGTTGGTTTTCAGCACCACCTGAAATTATCACTTTCTGATCATTGGAAACAGCAAATGACCAGACTTCACTACGATGTCCAACCAATGTCTCGCGACAGTACTGAGCTGATAAATCCCATAATTTGATCAATGTATCCTTTGAAGAAGAAAGCACATATCCTTCAGTTGAAATGCCTACTTCTGAGTCGTCTAATTCGTTCTTTTTAGGATCAATGAAAGTCAAGCAAGTGATTTGATCTTTGTGGCCCTTGAGACGATAAAGACCTGATTCAGACACAATATCCCAAATGATCAAATCTGTATCTTTTGATCCAGAAGCCAGTCGAGTACCGTCTGAATCAAAGGCAAGTGCAGTAACAGCAGCTCTGTGACCACTGAGTGTTACTGTCGATGTTGAAGACTGAATGTTCCAAAGTCGAATAGTGCCATCGCCATATCTTTTTTTTTTCGATAAAATAGTATTAGTCGAGAGAAATGACAATTTTTTTTTTTACTTGTACTTTACCCGACAGCAAAGTCTCTGTTGTTTGGACTCTTGGCAATACAAGTTACCTCAGACTTATTTCCAAACTCTCGCCATTTTCCAACCTATTCATATCAAATAAGTAACTCATCCGAAAAAGGAATATTGTTTCTTCCTTTACCTGAGTACCCTTTTTAAGATCCCAAAGAACAACCTCTTCTAATGCAGGTGTTATAGCTATTTTGCCTGTATGGTCATAAAGAATATTGGCTAACGTTGAGGCAATGACACCAAAAGTGGCCAATGGCTCATAACGAAGATAAGCTTTCACCATGGTCTCTGTTTATCTTTTAGTATGTCAAAAGAAAAATATAAATATGTCAGATGGTATGGTGAATTTAAAAATCAATGCTTTGCTGTTTTTTGGGTGTGGTGTTGTGACTTGATATACTCTCTCCTATAGAGGTGTGTGGCTTATGTTCCTTTTGCCATGAATGTTTAATACCGAACTCAGTTTCAAGCACAGGGTCGAAACAAGCCAGTGAAATCCTGACTTCCTATTTTAGAAGAATGGTTGCTAGACATTGTCTGCTCTAAATTTCCTGAAAGTAGAAAAGCAAGAAGCTATCTTGAAGAACTTTGTCCGAGACAAAGTCTTTGTTTTGACCATCTATAATATTTTTTGTTTGTACTCAGCTTGTTTATCCATAACCTTCCCTTAGATATTCTTTTATTGTCTTTTACTAAAACCGAAAGAAGTGAAATGATCAAGGCATCACAATTTCCCTCTTTACTCAGATATAGCAGAATCTAGTAAAGCAGTGGGTATGCTTGAAAAGCCAATTCTTACGGGTGATTTCATTGAACCATCTAGCCAAACTACACCTATAACCAGGACTGGAGTTTTTCCCCAGGCATGTCAGGTCAACCCCCCAAAAACTTACATTATCTTACCATTTGGTTTTTGATAATAGGTTAATTGGATTCAGAAACCGTCAAACGACTTTTGAAATCTACTATTGGACACCGTACACACTGTACGATCATTTGGTGCTTAGTTAAACTGAGCGTTAAATGTCAACAAATTCTTGAACTCTGAGAAAGAAAAAGGAAAGGTTGCAGTGTATAACATTTCATCAATTACGTATAGTAAAGAACTACTCTAAGAAGGAGAGGAAGAGAAACACCGGGCGTGCCCTTCATTCTACACCTTCAAGTATTTGCAGGCCTATTACTCCGCTAAAACTCTGTATTTTTTTGTTCTACTTTTTTTTTTTTCCTCTTAGCCTTACTTTATATTCTCTCTCATTTCTTCAGTTGAATATGCCTCTCAGTAAACCACCTCCACCACCACCTAAACCTGAATTTGGCCCACCTTCTACACCAGAAGACTTTAACGAAAAGTTCAAATCGAAAGAAACTACAAAGTACATGAATCCTTGTGCATTGGAAGAGAAAGCCAGTATGAAATGTCTTGATAAAAACAACTACGACAAGTCAGCATGCAGTTACTATTTTATGCAATACAAAGAATGCAAAAAGAAATGGGTAGGAATTATTTTACTTGTTAGAAAAACTCTTTCTCAACTATTATATCTTTAGATGGAGGAAAGACGTGCATTACGTAGAGCTGGTCAACTCTGATAATTACTTCTCTACCAATAAACATACACACATACACACACACACACAAATACAGTCTGAAGTAGTTAACAAAGCAAATAAACAAGGTTCATTTATTTTACTAAGGAAAAGATGATTGTTTTTGGTAAAAGGGAAGATCAAGCAACTTAATCGAAGAGACCTATGATTGCACATGTTAGAAAAAACGCAGAAAACTAAGATTAACTGACGCTTACCGAAACCCATATCATCATCGGATTCTTCCTTTTCTTCAGCCTTTTCTTCTTCGGCAGGAGCGTCAGCAGCACCACCAGCGGCAGCACCACCAGCAGCAACAGCGGGACCGGCACCAGGAGCACCGACGTTCAAGAGAAGAGCCTTGAGGTCTTGACCGGCGAGGGCCTTGGCGTAGAGAGAGAACCAGATGGGTTCAACTTCGAGACCGGCAGCAGCAACAAGGGCTTGGAGCTTGTCAGCCTAAATCAGCATAATAAATAGATAATCAGTGATCCGATCGCTCTCAGTTGCAATTCTATCCTTTTTCTCTTTTTTCGTCATGGGCTGTTCTGCTTCATCCATTCGACATGAGAAGAAGGTCTTTATGATGAACTTACAGTGATTTCAATGTTGTCATCCTCGAGGATGAGGGCAGCGTAGACGACAGCGAGTTCAGCAGACATACTAATAACAATCAACAGTAGAAAAAAAAAGAGAAACAATAAGACTCGTTAGACTATATGTTCGATGGATGGATGGATGGATGGATTCTATACATACGCGAAGAAATGTATGAGTGAGAGGAGGAATTGAACAGGCCACAACAAACTGGTGTATTTGTTGTCTTGGCTCCCTCTCGCTCTCTCCCCCTAAGTGACAAGTCACATTCTATCTCCGCCGGCTTTTGGTTTTGTTTTTTAAAGGCCAAAAAAAAAAGACAAAAAATGAAGCCAACCATGGATATGGTGCATAAAGGAATGAAAAGGGAACGAATCAGTTTTATATAAGCTTTGTCTGATTATTTATTTATAAGTTAATGCTTCTTTGCTTCTTCTGCTTGTTCTTCTTCTTCTGCTTGTTGCAGTAATTTTCGCTTTGTTTCAAATTGTTCGCGTGCTTGGTCCTGCCATCTGTGTTGATTGGCAATTTCGTGGATTTTGAAACCAAAAATGCGAGGTATATAGCGCTCTGTTGTTTTTGTGGGCAGATAATTGGCATGTACCTGGAAAAGCATATGAGGAAAAGAAGTACCAAAATAAGCACCATCAATAGCACTATGACGAGATGATTTAGGATTGTAAATGTCCTCACAACGAGGACAGTATAATTTGACAGTCTTGGTCATAGGGATATCAGATAATCCCACAGGAAGTAAAGGCTGAAGATTACATAATACTCGAGGACAACGACCAAACTCTGCTCGCTTATATTTATCCAGCTAGTAAAAAGAAAAAAGGAAGGTATTAAGAAAGAGTCAACTTGTGGAGTGTTATGCCTTTACCATCTTCATCAGACCACGACTGGTGATGACAAAGCGAGCATGAATCAAGCCAAAAAGATGACGTGCTGACTTTTCAATCTGCTCTCTTACTTTCTCATCCAATCCTTCTTCATCTACATCTTGTATCAGCTATTGCTTACTATCTATTGTCTTTTTTATACTTTACCCAAATTGTCAGTGATCATGTCCAAAGCCTCTAGATAGTAATGAGGTACTTCGGCGCTCAAACCAGTCAAGTTGAATCTGTCAAGAATGTAGTCCTCATCTACCTCACAGAAATATTCGTTGCCTTTTATCTCCAGAAACCATTCGATCCAATATCTAGCATATTCGCTCTCGGATCCACTACTCATGTTCAATCTTGTAGAACTATAAGTGCCAGTGTGTTTAGACTCTCTCTCTCGAGTTACCTCTTTTTTCTTTTTTATTCTTTCTCGTATAAATTTATTGAAATTCTAAAGAAAATACAAAGGTTGTTAAACAGACTGTATTCATGCTGAGAGTGAGTGAGAGTCATACCTTGTAATAGAGTGAACCTAAATAACACACTCGCACTCACACACAAGAAAGCAAGAAAATAATAACAAAAAAATGAAATAAAAAATAAAAGGTTTATAATGCACGTGACTTTGATCTGCCGGATGCGCTTATTTCTCTTCCCGAGTTAGAAGAACAGAGTGTTTGGCTCAAGCAAAGTTGTGCTTGCAACAGCCAGTATAGTTCAAGACCGATAATGAATAGCAAAAGAAAAAGGAGAAAGTTGTTATCCTCCAACAGAGAGATTATGATCTATCAAGCAACCTCGACAAAAATTTAAGAAAGGTATAGTTGAATTCTATTGTATAAATGTTTCTCCTTTTATAGCCGTGATATTAGTCTTTCCTAAGCAGTTGTATGGGTATCATAATATTTTTTTTTCCTTTCCCATCATTTTGTATGAACAAAGAAATATACATATTCAATCTCGGGCAAAGAATACCTTTCATTTGTTGATTCCAAGTTGATGTTCTGGGTGACTGAAAGCAAATTATTTCTCTTATCACTGATCATCACATTAAAGCTGGAGAAGATAGAATGAAGACAAAAAAAACATAAGTACATTTTTCGAAAATATAACAATCAACTTTGTCAAAGATAAATAGATGCAACTATGCAGAAGAAACCCATGTGTCTTCTTCAGATCAAGATCTTAAGAAGACTCGATTTCAGGCCAACCAAGCTCTTCGGACCCTCCATAATGGGTTAGTTTCTTTTAAACCTCTGAGCCATCTGTCTGAAGATTTGCTCCCTAACATAGATCGGTTTATACTGACCAGTGTTTCATCCAACCATCAGTTTTTTACGCCTTCTTATGTTGTAGTCATTTATGCACCTGCTAGTTCAGCAACAGAACACCATTCCTTTTTCTCCACATTGTTCACAACTCTCCAATCTTCCAATATAGACTCGGATTTTGATCTTCTATTGGCCATGGGAGACTTCAACTAATCATACCATAGATCGAACCTTGGTACTGCTACTTCTCTTGATTGGGTGTCGTTTGTAGATCTGCACTACTTTAATGCGTTGCAAAGCTTTGATTCTCACAACATCCCTACCTTTCATAGAAATAATACTATCACATCCACGATTGACCACATCTCTGCTAATCATTCTTTTCAGAATACGTTGATAAATGCCAATCTGCATATTATCAATCATCATTTACTATTGTTGATTCAGCTGGCCTTGGCCAAAGCGCCTTTGGGACTTGGACTATGACGTGCTAACCCTAGACTTTTGATGCTTTCATAGTACCAGCGTTGCTTTGTTGATGTCATTCCTTCCATTCTCGAAGAAGCTTCTCTTAAATGCACCACTCCTCAGAACCAATGGGCCTATGTCAAGAGGGCCCTCAAACGAATCACTAAATGCTTCGGCGTTAACCGGGCAAATGATTCAAAGGCTCGGCTACGCAAACTACAGACAAGGCGAAATCAATTTCTTCAATCTCAACTTTCGGGAGAGGATCGTGTCTTAATGTTGCAACCTTTGGAGCATGAAAATTGCCCAGATACAGCAAGAGGTAATGTAGCACCTTCGTCCTACTCAACATGATGAAGTTGCCCTTTTGTTAAACCAAGAGAAGGTGTGCGGTTGAGTACATCATTTGTACCTTCGTCAAACTCTCCTTCGGTTCAATTTTCCGGGACCTTTGGTTAGCTGTTTGACGGATCTTTTCTTCGGTAACAGAGTTCGTTTAAAAGTTAACGGCTACTTCTTCGACGAGGTCAATTAACTTCGTGACCTTCACCAAGGGGATCCTTTATTTCCTTTTCTTTTCAACTTTGCTCTTGAGCCTTTTCTCCATCACATTCTTCAGGACCCGGCTTTTCGAGGGTTTGAGTTTGATCAGGATGTTACACCCAGCTCAACACCCACTCTAGAACCCCTGAAAGTTTTGACTTATGCTGATGATGTCTGTGTTTTTCTTTCATGCGCTACAGATTTCTGTCTGATTCGACAACACATAGCTAGGTATGGGCAAGTATCCAATCCAAAGGTGAATATGCACAAAACTGAAGTAGTATCCATGAGTGTCTGGCCCTTATCTTCTTAGCAGTCTATTTTACGTTCCTGTGATATTCACAGAGGGCATGATATAGCTTCACCTAAACCTTTGCGCTCTCTTGGTTATCCTCTCATCAGCTCATTATTACAGAGAAAACTTGTGGTGCTTCATCTTCTAGACTCTCTCCAAGCTAAGTACGAACAATTCAAAGGTAGGGATCTCTCTATACTTGGCCGCGCCACGGTTGTCAATACTGTCTTTCTAGTCTCATTGTGGCATACTCTTAGGGTAACTTCTCTTTCCTTGTCATTCTTCAAAAATATATGAAGCATCACTGGTCGTCTTATCAACCATGGGCTTAACCCGATCTTCCAATATGATCTCTTATATCTAAGACTCAATGAAGGAGGTGTGGGCTTTTTGGGACCGTTGGTTTAGCAAGGTGGCCATTACGTCTGCTGGACCAAACAATTGTTACGGTCGTCTATTGGCTCCATCATTCATCGCTATCTAGCTGACTACACACGGCGCTTCTTTGTGCACATCTTTTTTCCGATGTTGTCTTTCTATTTTCCTCAGATACAAAAACCATGCAGCTTGGATCAAGGGCATTTTGTACGCGCCTTGTTCTTCTTTCTGGATGAATACTTGGCTAATGTCGCCCTTACAATCTCCAATGATTACAACCTCACCACTTTGCTCGAGTTGCCTCTTGCAAATGATTTCCTACACCTCTCGAATGACCATTGGATCGTCGCCTCTAGACCTGCTCCTTTGCTAATGAAGCATTTCTTCACGACTGACAAATCGTGTATCTCCTTCCGTTCATTGCATCCATCGGGCCAGCCTAAGCACTATCACCTCTGTACGAAGCTTCGGCACATGCTTCTCTCTCCTATCACGTCTCTACTTCCCTACCTTCTTGCTTCCATTCTGGGGCCTCCCGAGTGTGTTGCCTCTGTGAATTTTCATCTATTCTAGGCACTATGGTTTCATTTGACATTCTGTGATGATCTATCCCATCGCTCCTTTCGCAGTACTTTGGAGGAGACCATCTTCCAGACTGTTGCCTCCGCTCTGTCCTCACATAACTGGCGTTTCTTCTGGTCTTTACCCTTGTTACCTGAGCACCGTTCTATGTGGTACTGCATTACTAAGATAACTTACTGAAACTCATCATTCCAAGACAACATGTACCCTCCTTTCTGTTGGTAGCAACACTCAAGTTTGTATTACAATTAGATGGAACGATCAGTGTCGCTCAGCCTTCAGAACTTGAGCCTTTAAGAAGCATATACTATTACTTAACTAGCCCAGTACTAACCCTTTGTGCCCGATCTCTTCTCCCTATTAAAAAAGAAACAGCGCCATTTATACTTAGAAGGTTCAATCCTGTGTTGGCCTCCGAAGTTTTGACTCACTTTTGAAACCATACAGTAGTGTTGTTAGGATAAGCAGAAAACGATAATGCAATGGCAAAAACAATTGATAACTCTGTGCTCTAGCAAACTACTTAAAATGTCGTAGAGAAAGATGTAATAAACTATTTGACTCTAACAAATACAGTGCATCACACACAATACAATAAAAACTGTGTAGTTTAATCCAATATACAGAAATTTGGCTTTGTCGAAAATTCACAACTACCATATTTGGCAATCATATTTTTTCCCTCTCAGACATGTCTTACAAGCCAATAAAAGCGCGATTCGGAGAGCTAATACTTCATCTGGAGCCAAAGCGGAGGTAAAGACTATTGTGTAGGTACAAACCACAATCTCCATTTCCTTAATGTGCAATCCTTGTTTTCTGTCAGTACAATCCAAATAATTTCTTTGTTCATTTTGCTCATTGTGCGAAAGTAAAGCATTTCGCCTGGGAAGCGTAAAGCTTTTTATGTACTTGATTTTTTTCTCCCTATGCAAATACTATGTATGCAACTAAACCTTGCTTCTTTAATTCATCTTTTGATATAACAAAAAGAATGTTAGGACAATTGAATGAACAAGTCTTGTGCCAGCTATCCAAACCTCCACTGAGCCTAGATCTTTAAAGGCTACACAATTGAATACCCCTTTCCTGAACAAAACATTGCTCTCCTCCCTTTTTTTTTGTTCTTGTGTAAAAGGTCCAACGGTTACCCCTTTTGTTGATTCCGAAAACACGTCCAATGATGCCACAAACTCAAACAGAGGTGGGACTATCACTTGTTATAGGCTGAGTAACTCCATACTTTTGCATATTGCATCCGAATAGAAAAGGAGTACTTTATAGTAGATACGATAGAACATTGTATCCACATGGGGTTTTAACCGAATTGAGTACTGGTCGAGAAGTTTCGAATCCTTTTTTTTTTTTTTTTTGGCAAAGGCCTTGTCTAGTCCAAAAAAAAAGATGTCTATTTCAAGAAGTGGTAGTATCAATATGACACAAGCAATAATAATAAAAAAGAGAGGTGATACAAACTATAAAAAAAGAAGGGTGTTAAGTAAAGATGCGATGTCAAATTTAAACAAATCTACTTAAAGAACAATAAAAAGTTTTTCGTAATGCAATACAGTATCTACATACATTGTATTGTACCAATAGGCATGTTCATTCATTGGTAGTGTGCTCAGGCATATTTTTTGATTTACCTGTTTTTTTTTGTGTAATTGAATTACACATAAAACAAAAAGGACGGAGTTTGTCATCTACGAATGTAGGTAATTAACAGCGAATAATTCTTTGGCAATCATTCTTTTGGAGTATCTAAAATAACACTCGATAAAAGGAGAAGCATGATCTGTTCATTAGAATAGCCAAAAGACCTTTGGAAGAAGTATTGGTCTGTAAATCTTTATGATTTCCTTTTATGCACTCTCAAATGTTAGCTCCATCAGCTGGTATGCTAAAGCAAAGCAACAAAAATGAACTATTCACTTTTGGAAAACAAACAGTTTGTAACGGGAACAGCAACCATACATAGAAAAATTCGTATAAACTGTTTGAAGACCCTTTCTCTCCTGATTGCCTCTTTTTTGGCAACATCTGTAGTATCAAAATTAATAATGACAGCGATGAGAAAACAAAGAAAACAAAACAATTGTGCGCATGTTGATTTTAATATAGTTTGGTTGTATTTGTATTTGCCTGTGTATATATGTGTATATAAATAAATATATAAATGTAAACTTAGATATAGATAATAAGATATAGATATTATACAAAAAAGAAAAAAAAGTAATGTTGTAAGGGAGACTATGGATGATGACTTTCTGCCACTGGTGTATTCTCATGCGTTTTATAAGCTGGTGGAGGACTAGGTGTTGCTTCAGGAATTACACGGTCGCCTCTGATGCACGTATCGGGTGGCATACTAGCTTGTTGCATCATATACAACTGAGCTTGATTGTCTCTTTCTAATCGTTTGCGCATTCCTTTGATGCTTCGATAAATATACCATATTAATAAAGCTAGCATTAACAGTCCAATCACAATAATAAACACAAATCGATTGTGTTCCTTTAACCAGCTTTGATGATTGTCAGGTGCTTGGTTTCCACTTTGATTCCAGCCTGTGACTTCTGTGTTCGTAGGCAAGGCAAAAGAAGATGTCAATGTGGCATTTATAGAGGGTGTTGAGCTGGCAGTTATACTAGGCGGTGGTAATGAACCAATGGGTTCAGATGTAGTTGCTGGAAAATCAGTTTCTGTTGTACTAGGTACTACAATACTATTGGTGTTCATTATGGTATTTGTTTCAGTTGCATCGTTCTGAGCTAATGTGATAGAAAAAAGGCACAATAATAAGATGAAGAGGCAATGGTTCAATGCACCCATCGTTTAAGTAAATCAACAATTTCTCTACCGTTTTGATTTGTTACGGATGTTGTTACTACAATTCAATGAGCTCAAAAGAACTGAACAATAAAAAGAGAAGGAAAGAAAAGAAAGAGAGAGAAAAGGAAAAGGCACGGAAATAAGGAGAGAGTAGGGAAACTGCCTTTAAAACATAGACAAAAATACATTCTGTTAATTCCCCGCTATACAAAAAGTTGGTTAGGTCTGAATTAGGAGTGAATAAAAATGGTCTCGATCAATTATTTAGTTCAAAATACATTCGTTCCGACGGTTCTTAAAATAGGTGCGGCTTGTGAATTTCGATCAAGGGCAGTTTTTTTATCAAAGTTCCGCGCACTTAGGTTTCGCAACAAGGTTTTGTCAAATGCCTACGTAGGCATTTGAACAGCCAATAATATTGGAGTATTTTGGTGCCTGAAGATTTTTGTTCGCTTTTTCGAATTAAACCTTTTTTTCTTTATGAACTCTCAAGTATCTTTAGACAATTCTCAACTTACCGTTACCGATTCTCAAATGAGACGGATGACGACTAGTGCCACTGTCACTTCAGTAATTTTAAGTCAAGAAGATTTAAAAAAACGCCAAGTATTATCCTGATAACATTAACACACTATTATTCTAAACGTAATTTAAAACAAATTACATTTTTTTTTGAACTTTATGAGTATATTATTCAGCCAACATGTAGCAAAGCGGCGTTATGTATGGACTTGGCGAGAGTCGCTTGTTTTAGCAAGGAAGCTATTGACTTGCACCTTCTGGAGTCTTCAATTTCATTTCAAATCCACGGTAATTTTTATATATATATATCTACTACACTCATAGACCCATAGATTTGTGTTTGAGAGTAGTTAGTTTTGTAAATATAGGATTTGCTATTACATTTTTTCTAACAAGACTGGACCATGACGGACTTTATGTTATGTATGAGGTCGCCCACCTTGAATTCCCTTCCTCCTTGACACAACTTCCAGTTTTCACAAACCTTAAAAACTTGAATATATTTCTATCTTGCTACTTGTATGCCATGTCTTTTGGAAGTTCTGTAAAAAGTCTGATATACCAAGTACTATGCCGAACATCAGTAAAACTTACTGATTTGATTGATTCGACAGACCCAACAAAGGATCGTGATCGAAGTTGCCCAATTCGATTTTAATACTGTAAATGTATTTATGTTAAGCTTTAAGATATTAATGGCTGTACATTGTTTATTCATATATATTGCATTTATGTTAATAAATGATGGGCTTTTTTATCCTTTAATTTCAATATTAACTTTTCTTCTTGCTTTTATCGTTTTTCGTTTTTCCTTTCCTTTTTTTTTTTTGTTAATTCTTGTTTTATGTTGTTCAAATCTCAGTGAGCATTCAGAGTGCTTCTGTTGAAAGCTGCACTCCTACTGACTACTTTAAAGATTTCTTTCCTCATTCAAACACTTCTGGAAAAATGACATTGATTGCTTAATCCATCCTTCACAATCTTTTTTTGTTACTTTTCGAGCCGATTCACATATACGATCTGTGAGACGATCATCTGCCGTCAATCCTTCTTCGATTATTAAGTCGAAGAGTTTCTCAAATTGTTTAGGAGTATATTTTCTGTAAGAACCTCTTATTTTAACATTCAAAGCCGTATGTCTTTTTCTCAATGGCATTGACTCTGCGAAGAGAAAAGCATCTACAAAAAATCTTCATTCTCTTCCTCTATTAAATCTACTTCCATATATTCACGTACATATGATAGAGAATCATTTCCAATGCGTCTTATTTTCTCCATCCATTCTTCGCTCAAACTGAGACCATGTCCATCAAATCATGTGTTTGATAAATGGAGCTAGGGATCTTGATCAATGTGTTTTGAAGGTGTAGATTTATCGGTAACTGAGGCAAGTATGCCGAAAACAGTTGAGACTCTACATTATTACAGTTTTGGATTCTCGTGTTGTCTGTGAGCTTCAATGCATGGCATTTTGACCGTATGTATTAATTTGAAATAGAAGCATCTACAGTCTAAGAGCGAGAGCCTTTTTTTCACGACAGGAGGTATTTGAGTAAATTTCGCCACCTAACACCATCAGAGCGCCACAGAACAGTTTATCAGGACAATCACGGACATCACGCAAAGTTCTGTCTACTACTTCAAAACACAGTTTATGCTGGATAGGGACCTCGTCCCAGATGATTATTTCACTCTTTTTCAGAAAACGAGCAATTTCGCTATTTTTATTAATAAGAGACGACGAAAAACGTCTCGCCAGTTGAAGGAAGAAGGAGGCATATAATCAAAGTCTTGTAATGACATGTTGAGAGTCACAAGTTCCTGATTAATTAAAAACAGGCTCTAGTCTAGGGCAGGCTCTCCCAAACGAAAGCTTTCAGTGTTATCGAAAAAACGACTGGTTTGATTGGGCAAAAGCTGAAGAAACACACGTTCCAAGTCATCGCATAGCTCGAAGCAGAATCGGTTCCAAATTGAGCTTGGACTGGATCCTTGACCATAAACCAAAGCAGTAACAAAAAGGGATCGCAGGCTTAATACAGTAGCAAAAGGCGCCGCTTCCAACGAGGCAGCTTAATCATCCATCATCGATTTCAGTGAGATTGAATTGCAAACATACTTCCTTGAAAGTAGAGCATAGTTTGCCATCTACCGTCCTCAGTTCATCAAAAGAGCGCATTCCTTCAGCAAACAACTGACAATCGGAAAAGTGACCAATTAAATTTCAGCAAAGTGACCAATTGGCGGTGGAAGCACTGTATTTCCTGCAACCTAATTCCCGCGTATATTTTACTCAAAAATAACGCACACTCATAATCACATGATGAGAAAAACACATCAATTGCTTTCTCTCTTTCTGCTTAGTTTTATCTTTTAATTCATATTTTCTTTTTTGATTTTTATACCCACTCTTATTATTACGTGTGTGCGTGCGTTCAATTAGGCAATTTATAATATGGCCGATACAATAGCTAACACAGGTGGCTTTCCGTTTTTACCTGCTTCTTATTACGAAAACTTTCTTGAAAGCTTGGCTCGAATTGTTTCCAAGCTGTTGACAGATCGAGAAACAGAAGCTGTCATTTCAACTATAAAGTCTTTTCATGAAAGACTTAGAAGAATAAGCAGGTAAGCTACATACCTTTAGGATTTGAATACAATAAGGCTTACTATCGCTGTAGTCAGAACTTGAACCGACTTCAATTAGACCTATCATTTGCTTCAGACAGTTCAAAGCCAACCCTATGTCGACATCAGGGAAAGAGTTGTACACAAAACTGTACGCGCGGATTTGTCAAGACCTTTACAGTTGCCTTTGTTGTCAAGTATCTGATAGGCATTCTTCCTGCTCTCATATCAGGCCGTCTGCAGAAAAGGTATGGATTTCAGTAGCCATTACTGTAATATTAACCCTTTGTTGCTTGATCCATAGGCCAAGCATTCTTAAACAGATGGCTGGAAAGTAAAGATGAATCAAATCCGTAAATTAAAGATCAATGACTTATAGTTTTCCATAGAGATACTACCTGTTTTGCATTATTCTTAAGCACGTTTATCAGTAGCTATAAAGCTATTTTATGTACCATGCGACATTATAGAAATACAGGCGACCGCCGATCAGACAGACTCAATGCGTTTATTGCTGGCAGTGTTGCTGGTTTAGCACTTGCCTTAGATCGCAACAAGCAGCGCAGACAAGCCATCATGCTTTATTTGTTCACAAGAGCATTACAATTCAGTGGTGCCTGGATCATGAAACAATGGAGTATTCAAAGACAGCTCAACCATCCTGGCCAAAGCGATCAATGGGACGATCAGTTGGCAAGGCTGATTCAGCGCTTCTCTGGTGTGGGGGTGATGATGATGGCCAATGCACAAATTATCTATGCGTTCTTGTTTAACCACGACACATTGCCTAATTCCTATTTTGCCTTCTTGCTAACTCATTCAAGCTTCAAGAAGTATTATAACAGAATGGCTGCTCGAATTGCTGAAGCGGTTGGTGTAACCGTCAATCAGCTTGTAGAGGATGGGATCTCTATCAAGGTACCTCAGGGTATGACTAGTCGCGAATTCATCTCGGATTATGTGAGCCCTAACATTGCAGACTGTCTTCACCCCAAATTACATCACGAATACATCATGTGTTCCATTCAACACCCTCTAACAACCAGCTGTACTATGGATAAGTTTGGTCTGTTTAGAGATGAACTCTTTCGTTCGCTTAAGCTCTATGTGCCTCTTAACCTGGTAAGTATCTATTTCTCGAGGCTACTCCAAAGAGAGAGAGTAAAATATAGAGGGGCCTGCCTTGACCTTTTCTTTTATTTGTTACATAGATCATGATGATTGCCTTCAGATCCAAGCAGATGAAGACAGAGTAATGACTAAAATACGATACTACAGATCATCTTGGCTTAACTGTTTTAATAACTAGGCCTCAAGTCACTCTACGAAAGTTTGCTGTATTATGTACTAGATCAGCTCTGTTTTTGACCATGTATGTTGTCATGGGATTATCCACACCATGCACTCTACGCCGGTTGACAGGGAAGGATGCTCCGTGGATATACTCGGTAACAGGAGCTGTAGCAGGTAGTATGTTAGCCATAGAAGCACCAGGACGCCAGCTGGGTAAGCATATATTCTATTTCAATCTTACTTTGTAACTGATTTTCTTGCTGTAGAACTAGGTTTGTATTGCCTTCCAAGAGCACTGGAATCTTTATGGAAAACTCTTTTGAAGCGCGGTAGAGTAAGAAGCGTTCCTCATGGCGATATCCTTTTGTTCATGGCTTCTATGGGCATTTTGATGACTCTGTAT
This sequence comes from Blakeslea trispora, assembly GCA_025331445.1. Taxonomy (NCBI): domain Eukaryota; kingdom Fungi; phylum Mucoromycota; class Mucoromycetes; order Mucorales; family Choanephoraceae; genus Blakeslea; species Blakeslea trispora. Next base: position 383,594 of record JAIWNE010000013.1, on the reverse strand, counting down.
CAGAATGATAAGGATACAATTAACTCACATTATTTGAGTGTGATGACTCGCTTTTTTGGTCGAAATTAAATCTGGTGTACTTACAAACTCAAGAAAGCAAGATTTTTTTTCTTTACTTCTTTGTTGCTTAAACTTTGCCCAGCCTTTTTGTTCTACAGCCAACCTTCGAGACAATGCTACCATTATAGGTGTCAATCTCAAAATAGCAGCACATTTTTGATCCACACTTTAAAATGTAGACAATAAATACCATTACATTTGGGATACCTATTTCTTATACTATCTGAAAGCACAGCGCCTTAAAAGTTTTTCAAGATGTTTGTTTGACCTGAACTTAAGAATAAATCCTTTGAGACTTTGCCCAATATTTTGGCACCTCTACAAGGTACAAAATATGTCACGCATTGCTTAAATCTAATGGTACTCACCCATTCTTTCTAAAAAAAAAAAGAGCATGTTGGGAGAATAGCTGAGATTTTGACAAGCAAAAAAGATATTGCCAATAGGCGTTTATTGCTCTTAGTTTGAGTAATGGTTTTTTAACTCACTAGTTTATCAATTCAGTTAATAATAACGCAAATAACTCGAGTAGAGCAAGCTTAATTAGTCACCATGCACCTTTGATGACTACAATGACGCACAAATACATGTAATAACAATGAAACAATGAAGTCAATCTATCATTCACTAATGCAAAATCAAAACAGATAAAATCATTCTTTTTCTTTCTTCTTTTCTCATCAATCATATCAAATCTTTCAATGCTAATTACTTGCACAATCCATAGCACACTTAAGCATTTGATTAGAAATAGTCGTAAGGCAAACAAAAGAGACAAGCTATTCTACTCTAGTCATTGCCATTTCCGACGCTAATGCACTCATCCTTCTGTCAAGGAAGCGATACAGTGGTAGCAAGCAGAGTGTAGTGTATGGCTGCTGAAGCCTTAGTAACTTCAAGTTTTGCACGTGTTTGTCTTGAGCAAGCATCAATGTAGTCCCATTACTAAAAAGAAATTTTCGGATAAATGATCGAACGACTTGGCAGAATTTATAAATCACAATCCAAGCATGAGCAAACAACAATGCATGGCAATGACAAAAACTATCAACCAGCTTAGTCCCTGAAAACCACAATTGAACAAATTTTCTTAGAAAATGAACTGCGATAAAAGATATTGTATCTTTGGACACATAAAAGCTCAAAGGATTAACTCTTTCTTATTAGCTTGTTCCTGGCTTTCCTAGAGCATTTCTTTGTTGTTCTTCAACTTTGATTGTGATAACTAATGTCAAGTCTAGAGACAGAGATACATTCAGCTAGATGCTTTTTCTCTTCCAGCTGTATCCTATTCTTGACAAGCTTGCTTATAGTAAAGCTGGGATCAAGACATATCATAAAAAAATACCGGCTTGAATAGATCAGGGACATCCGTAAGCTTTGAAAACAATAGCATCTTTTCTGTTTGGTCAATTTCTAAACAACTCAAGAAGTTTGTATGCCATGGTTACTTCTCATTCCCATAAACATTCTATCGATATCATTGGTTTAATAAACACTTGGGATTACTAGCTGAATGCTAATCTGGAAAACTTGATTTTAATAATTTACATGAAAGCGAATTTAATCAGTCATGTTATAGAGGTAAATTTCATCCCATCCGCTTTGATGCAACCATAGATGCAAATTTAGGGACTAATAAAGAGGGTAGTCATAAGTATTTTGAATGTTGCATGTCAATTTTAAGAAATAGCGCTTAAATATAGTGTAAACTTATCTATTTACTTGACTGTTGAAAGGCTCTTTAAGGCATTGTTCAATGAGCTTAGCAAACAGATAGGATTTTCTTTCTCAAGAAACAAAGACAATCTTCAATACTTGGCAGAAAAAAAAAAGAAACCGAATTTAGTTTGCTGAAGCCATTGTACTTGCAATCATGGTTAAACAGCGTCTGCTTACAATACAGACTCATATTAGGAACTATTTTTATATGCAGCTTTTTCCAACTCCACTCAAGGCAGCTTCACTCTGGCACAAAGGCTTTCCGAAAATATCTCTCTCTCTTTTTTTTTTGTTATTGTTGTATTTTTTTTTTCTTTTTCCTTTTCTTTCTCTCTCTCTCTTTTATATATATATTTTCCCCTTTGATTTTAGTGTAATATATGCCCTCTACAGGAATAAGCACAAAAGCAGAAATTACTTTAGATAAAGAAGCAAAGACTGATAGCCCACCTGCACGCAAAAGAGGCAGGCCCTCTAAAGACTCCTCAAAGGAACCTCAGCAGAAAACATTACAGGACGGCTTAAAAGTCAAAGCTGAAGAGAAGGCTGAACAACAGGTTGAAAGCTTAGATGTATCTCAAAGCGAACAGGTAAGCTATTTTCTTTCTGTTGCAATTACCAATTATCCTGACTAAATAACAACAATCAATATGAAGCCCTTAAAGAGAAAGCGTGGAAGACCTCCAAAAATCCTTTCTGAAGCTGAAATACTGAAAAGGGAAGCAAAGAAAAAAGTTGATCCATTAGCTCCTAAGCGTGGTAGAGGCAGACCTAAAAAAACAACTGCTAGTTAAGCGGATGACCTGTTGTATATTTTTTGAAATACGCGAATCGATTCATTATCTTTTAATGCCTTTCCCTCTAAAATAAATAAACAAAAAAAAAACTGGCTTGCCTTTCTTTTCTTCTTACCTTTTATTTACTTGATGCTTGTTCAGGAAATACAATTACAAGCTATATTTGCTCAATATTGATTGTTGCATTTGGTTATTGCTGCTTGGTGTTTTCAAACAAAAAGGTGAAATTTTATTGATTTGTTGTATTCTTGACTGTGGCATTCTGTTTGACCAATCAGATTTAGTCGTTAAAAAGCTTAATTTTCTTAAACAATTCTTAATAAAAAAATACAGTCGTTCCAGCGCCAAAGGACGGTTTTTTTTTTAAAAAAAAAATAGGGCGGGTAATAAATTTTTCCAAAAGACGGATTTATTTTTGTCAAGAGTCGGTTTTTTTACTTTTGAATTTCTTAATGAGATGACTACTCGTTTCTGTTATGAAAACGGTCGAGGTAGAATAGTTGATGGGCAAGGGAATGATGCTATGGACTGAGATGAGGAAGCCACTTCTTTCCATTTAAACCTTTGACCAGTATAAGAGAATACTACGAAAAACAAGAGGATACACAGTTATCATCTAAAGAAGACATAGAAAAGCTTGAATTTGATACTAAAACGATGTCGAATCGAGCGACTGTTATGGTTGTTGCTCAGTAATATAGGTCATTTTAGTTCTCATACGTAGTATCAGTAAGGGAAGTCTATGGTGCTTGCTGTTTCATCTCGTTCGTCGACGCATACCATATGAAAGAGAGAGAGTCAAAAGAACAATATTAAAAAAAAAGCAAAAGAAAACATAACTTAAAGCTTGAAGCCTTTAAGTCTGTGAAGCAATTTGAATACTGCTATAACTCGGAGGGAGGGGGGGGGGTTTGGAGAACAGTCTTTTGCTTAAGATGATTGTCTCTATCTTTCCTTACTTGCTGGCGCATTGCTGGAAGTAAGGATTAATGAGACTTCTTTTAAACGAAATCACAAATTTTTCTTGGGATACAGTCAACTCAATGAGTTATGATGTCCCGGTCAGATAAGACGATGTCTGATTTACCATTCAAAGCATAATCTATTCAATCAACTGTGATTCAGGTACAGAATTAAGAAGCGCAGTTTTGACATATGTGGCTTGTCATTATTCTAGATCTAAAGGACACCCAAATAAGGATACTCAAAATATCTGTCTGCGAGCAATTCGCATGAACAACAGTCCAGCTTACACATTTTTTTTTCTTTTGCTTTTTTTTTGTACACCTATCTTTTTCTATTTTGCAGGAATCTATTCACTATGCTTTGTACGGCAAAAGCTGCAACACGACTTACAAATCAAAAACATATTTGGAGCAGTAGGAAATTGACAAAATATATTTTACCAACAACTACACAATTTCATACGATCACTGCTGCTCTTGATGAGTCTAAAGCTTATGCAAATAAAAGCTCTGCACAATATAAATTACGAGGAAAGGTAATCTAGAGTCCTTCCTTCTTTTGTACAAAGACAAAACTGTGCTTAATACTAGTGTGCTACAGGGTAGTCAGTTTGTAGATTTCGTTCGCTTTCAAGCAAGAGGTGGTGATGGTGGCGATGGTTGCGTTTCTTTCCATAGAGAAAAATATTTAGCTAAAGGTCCTCCAAACGGTGGCAATGGTGGTCGAGGCGGCAACGTTATTGTAAGAGCTACAACCAACGAAACAACCCTAAGAAGACTTGGTCGTGAATGTGTTGCCAAGCGAGGACAGAACGGAACAGGTGCTGGAAGACATGGTACTATGGGTGAAAATTATGTCATTGAGGTACCTGTAGGTACTATTGTAAGAGAAATAGCGCAACCTGTAAGAGATGAAGAAGATGAGACAATGGACGAGCAAGCGAGCCGAGAAGCCCGATGGGTTCTCTTTCCCCGTGCTGAACTATCTTATGTTCCTGAGGGCAAGATCGACTTTTTTAAACAAGCAGAACGGTTGATGGATGAGGAAGATCGCTATTATGAATGGCGACTTCGTACAGAAAAGAGAGGACCTATTGAAGTGGATTTGACTAAAGATCAACAGGAAGTTATGCTATGTCGAGGTGGCCCTGGTGGCTATGGTAATCCTCACTTCCTTACAACTGAAAACAGATCCCCAAAATGGGCTACTCGAGGACGTAAGGGTGAGATTCGAAAATTTGAACTTGAGCTCAAGACAATTGCAGACATTGGCCTAGTGGGCCTGCCAAATGCTGGTAAATCTACTCTTTTGAGTTCCATTTCAAACGCACACCCCAAACAAGCAGATTACGCCTTTACTACCCTTCATCCTTTTGTGGGCACAGTCGATTATGCAGACCAATATCAATTGACAGTTGCTGATATCCCTGGTTTAATCAAGGGTGCACATCGTAATGTAGGATTAGGCCACACTTTCCTGCGTCATGTAGAGCGTGCAAAGATATTGGTTTATGTGATCGATGTAAGCGGACCTAATCCTTACGAAGATTTGAAGACACTGCAGTACGAATTAGAAGCTTACAGATCAGGATTAACTGAGCGACAATCCCTTATTGTTGCTAATAAGGCAGATAAAGTTGGTACTGCTAAGGAAAACCTAGCGCTGCTTCAAAAGCAAGTAGGCCAATCTATTCCTATCATTCCTGTATCAGCAAAATACGAAAAGAACGTCCTCAAGCTCACATCTGTCCTGCGTAAACAAGTGGAGCATATTCGATCAAAGGAAGAGGCTGAAAAGATCAAGTTGGAACAAGAATCGTTTGCTGAAGAATAAACATTTTGTCTCTTTCTTTCCTATCTTTCTCTTCTTCTTTTTTCTTGGTGCAAGCAAAAAAAAAAGAAGCAAACTAAATAAACAAATATGTAGAAAAGAAAAAGAGGGTGTCCAGTGTGTTGTTGCTTTATTGTTAAGAGATTTATTGAGAAGCAAGTTCCTCTGCGCGTGCTCTGTTCTTGATCATGATTTCCTTCTTGCTGGCCATAAGAGCAGATTGTCTCTCTTGCAAATCATGAACATAGTATCCGACAGCACCGAAAACACCAGCAGCTAAGAGATGGCTACTGGGATCTATTTTGCTTGAGTCAGTTTAAGGCATACACATTTTGAAGACTGAATCACTCACTGGAAAGAATAGGACGCTTTTGGAGACCAAGAGCATATGTACGAACAAGAACACCGAAGGCAGCAAAGCCAGAAACGCTACCGATCAAACTCATTTGAATTTATTGAAGAAAGAGTAGGGGGAGTTTATATAACGAGTAGAAAAAAAAAATGCTGTAAATGCCAAAAAAAAAAGAAAAATTGGTTCTCAAATTTGGCCCTGTATTCAAAAGCAGAAGCTCACAAAGGAAAAAAAAAAAGCACAAAAAAAAGAGAGCAAGAAAAATGACAAGTTTCACTCAGACAGGATATTTGCGTACATTCTGATTGGTCGAAACAGAAGGTGACGTTACATTGCCTATCACACAAAAGAATGATGCTTTTATTGATTTAAGCTTCTTTGAGGGCCTAAGCTCCCCTAACGTGTGGTTATGGTGGTATTCTGCACTAATGTCTTGGATTGATTGAATAAAACTTCCAATAGCTTTTCGCTGTGTTTTGCGTCTTGAGCTTCTTCAGGGGATGCATACTTGAGTTCATGAAGATGGTGAGCGTTATCACGACCACCAAACACAACAACCGCAAAACACAGTGCAACTACTTCATCAAAGCCATCTTGGGCTACGTCTGATGTTGGAATAAAGCTGTGTGTAAGCCGTTTGATTTCGGATAAGTCTTGCAAGAATCCATAAAGCTCTGGGTTCAATTTTGACTTGTCTTCATTGAATTCCTTTATAAATGTTGCACAGATGGTTTCGAACTTTTCAATAGAGATATGTGATGACTTGACAATAGACATGATACTGTTTGATTCATAAATATCTTGAAGCTGTCCTTGAATCATTTTGAGACAAGCGGCATAAGCTTCTTTGAATATCTTCTTGTCATGAATCACAAAACCTTGTCCTCGGCGAAGTTTTCGGTAAAGATGCTTTAGTGTCGGTCGATCGTTCACTTCTTTACAGAGCGAAATTAGAAATATAGTGTATTTGTCGATATGTACAAAGCGCTTTCCGGGCCTATTCAGTCGTTTAGAAAGTTAGCTTCCCTTTCCTTGATGAATCAAGTTTGGCTTACATTTCAAATATGCCTTGTTCCCATAAGATTGTATGGCTCTTGATAGTCTTGTTTAATGTAAATAGCTTGATGATTTCATTTTTTGCTTTGTCTGGATTCAAATAGATGTAGCGATACATCCAGGCAATCTAGATTTCGTTAGATAGAATGAAAATGACAAAAATGAAATGAGTGAATATTTACCCTATACACTGCATTATGGTAGGGCATCTTTGCATCTGCCGATCGTATATCCATCAGGCGTTGAAATATTGTGTTGTATACATGTGCTATGTCAGGAGAAAGATGTGATGTATATTGCTTCAATTCTGTTGCCCAAATATTAGTGCTTGTTTTTCTATCAGGGCAGTTATTTGATTCAGATGTTGCTGGGTCAGAAATACTCTTATTTGTGGGGTTCTTTTTGCTATGTATAGAACGTTCAGCGAATATATAATAGAGAGCTGTTTCGACATTGATCTTGTTTTGGAAAAGATATTTCACCAGAGCAGAATAGAGAACATAAACTGGTTCTTGGTCTTTTCTTTCGTTTGTGCGCCTTACCCGACTGATAAGTTTGAGATACCATTCTAGACTTTCCTATTATTGATAACAACAATATATGAATGATAGCATTAAAGAAAAATGTTAGGTATTCCACTTACCTTTGGTTCTCGGTCGAGCTTAGCAAGACATTTCCCAGTCATGTAACAGCATCTAAGTAATCTATTAGTGTTTCTTTTTTATTTGTGTTTTTTTTTCACTCTTTTGTTTCTACCTCCATTTTGATTGCTCTGAAGCTTTATGTTGAGTCGAACTTTTGAAGAAAACAAGTGCAAGCTTGTATACAGACTCAACTGGAGGAAGTTTGAATGGCTTTTCAACCAAATTGCCATCTTCTGTTAGCTGCTTTACTGGGCTATCAGAATGGAGAGCATCCATGTTCATAGGTGAAGATGCGATTGAATACAACAAGCTTCCGAAATCCAAGTAAAATTCGGCTTTCATATCATTTTTCAGAAACTGTTGACTCAGATAAATGGCTCTCATATAAGCATGGAATGATTTCTTTGTTCCAAAATAAAAGAGAGTCAATACAGTATAGGATTTTGATATATATTTTTTCTTTTTTTCTCACTTACACGCTGATATTCACACAACAATTCTCTCTGTGCAGTAATATTGGATGCACTCCAATTAAGTTCAATTTCAGAAAGGATTTGATAGCATAATGCTATGTCAGCCCATACATCACCATCGTTAGGATTTAGGACAAGATGTGACTAAGCAAATATTGATTTAATCCAAGCTTCGTTCTTCGCACTTCTTTTTTTTTTTACCATGTATTCTTCAATAGTATTTTCGAGTTTTTCAACGCTAGCTTTCGATCTGTTTTTCAATTGTATACGGGAAGTCTTGCCTCGTATCCAAAAAATCTTGAAAAAAACAGCTGTTTTTAGATGAAAACATGTACACAAAAAAGTGAGTAATTACATTTTAAACAAAAGAGTCAAAAAGTGACTTACGGGACAAATTGGTCTTGATTGGATCTAGAGGATTTGCAGGTATAATGGCATCTCGAGTCATCATGTCAAGCGAAGCTCGAAACTCGATTCTACTGTCAAGATAGTCATCTATAATCTTATGGTTGTTCTTGACTTGAGGGTGGTTTATTGGCAAATCTTCAAAGAGGAGAGAGACGGTCTCAACAACGTCCTTTAAATCATTTTTTAGCAATGCTCCGTTTCTTAGCCTTTCCTCTGCTGCATTGACCACGAGTGCAAATAAAGGCTCTGCTGGCTTACGATCTAGCTCACTATGAGAGCAGTAATGTTCTTCGATAACATCTGATTCAGCCTACAATAACGATCAGTCAATTTTCCTCTAAAGTATACACTATCTTTTCATATATATACATACAGCAAGATGGACACCATAAAGGCAGTGATAGCATTGATAAATCTCCCTTCTAAAAGCTAAATCGTCCACTTTGACAAGCGTTTCTCGAACATGATGCAGAAATATGCTATTCGAAGCACCACAAAACTCTCTTTCACCTAATTCGTCATGTAATGAGTGCAGCAGTTCAGCCCAAGCGCGCTGCAGCTCATCGGTTGATTGGCTTTTCGTATCTTCAAGTGCTTGCTGTATAAGGTGCGATTGAAGTACCCAAGCTTTAACAATGATTGCATTAAATTTGTTTGCTTTTGTTGCTTTGGAAGGCGTATGTGGTGGAACGTCAGGTGAGGAGAAATTGTTCACAAATGGCACAAAATCAGGATGTCTAAACATGTAGTAAATTGACATCTTCAGGACACTACACAAGCTTTCTAAAAAGTGTCGACTTGAATCTGTCGCAAACCAATCTATTTTGCAACCCTTAATACGATTTTTTCAAACGCGATACAAAAGGAGGGCTCTTACCTTGATATGAATTATTTTGGACCAATGATACCAATGAATCTAAAATTCGGTCAATTTGTCCAAGTGCTTTGAGAAATTCGGTATCGTCGTTCTTGCAAGGACGAGCATTGTTTTTCGATTGATGGTTTCCATAATTGATCAAGTTTTTCAGTGAACATACAAAGATACATACATGACAATCCCAGGCGTCTTTTAACCTGCTAGTGCGAAGATATGCTTTAGACAACATTACTGTCATGTGAATGTCCTCCTCTGTAAGCTGAAGCATATCGAGAGGGACGTTTATCTTTGTCCTGACGATTCTTTCTATGTCATCAATCACGCCCTCAAAATCGTCAAGTAGCATTTTTTGCTTGGCTGTTGCGAACAGCTTGCCCACTTGGAGCAATTCGATCTTTTTGCTGATAGTGTCTGTGTCAATAATGGAGTCATACATGCTATTGTCAGATAAGAATCAGCTTTACTCCACTTGGGAAGTTTTCTACAGTAATCTTACCTTCCCAAATTGATTTTCAACGGCGTGTTACTGTTTGTCATAGATTGAGCAAGTGATTTGCATTTTGTAAAGTAAGCATAGGCATTCTCGATATCGTCTTGACACTGTGCCATCTTGCCTTTTAATGACCAATAACGAATTTCAAATGTAGCGTCGTTTAAGAGTTGCTTGTATTCTTCATTTTTGGTAGATAGACCATAATGGGAGGACGACAGTGTAGAGCAAATCAGCTCATTTTCGAGCAAGTCTATCCAATATGCTGCATTAGTACAGTAGGCTTCTAGTGCTTTTATTTTGTGCTGTTTGGCCAATGAAGTTGAAACTCGCTTTCTGCTATTAGTAGCTGTGCCTTGAGCTAAATTCTCTTCGAAAGCAAGCATCTCTTTGCGAATCAAGTGATCCATAAAATATTCGCTTGTTCTTAGTATCAACTATACAGTATAAGGCAAGTTAGAAAACAAAGCAAAGCAACAGGGCGTGAGGGCAGAAGATTGTAACTATTATGTTACAAAATTGATATACACGAATACCTTGAGTTTTTCCTCCAAAGCCAAACTTGTGTTAGACAAGATATATTCTACAAACTTTAGATCGAGTAAAGTAATAGTGTCTGTAAGAATGCTCAGTGTATCACTATCCAAGAATTCGGAAGTTCCATCTGATACGTCGTTGACTTGAAGATCATGCCAAATAAAATCGCAAATAGATTTGCATAGACTGAAAGTAACACCAGAATTGTTGGTGTTTAAATCAGCTATGCATTTCTTAACTGCCATTTTTTTATCATTGGTAGGGCTGGACGCTCTATTGTTTGACAGAACAAAAAGTGCCAAGCTTTTAGGTCCCTTTATGTTGTTACTGGATGCAACATTACTAAAAAAAAAAAAGAATAAACGACTATCAGTCTATGTAAATCAATGGAGGCGAATGTGGTCGTGATTACACTGTAAGAGACGAACAGTCAATATCCCAACAATAATTAGCATCCAGTTCGGTTACTTTTAGATCAAACCATTCCCAGAATGGCTTGTTAAATGATTTCTCTGATTCGTTTTGCCATATGTGACCAAAGCGATCAGGAACAACAGTGTCCATCTTTTCGTAAAATTCTTGTACTCGATCACTAAAAGTTCTTTCCTCTTCAAGCATTTTGAGACGCGATGTCTCTTCATTTGCAATTTTTTCGCGTTGGCGTTTGAAAGTTCTGACAGAAGTTATAAGTGAATAAGCAAGGTTATCTCTTAAACAAGAAGCACATGTAAGATATTCACCTTAATGAAAGTCTCTTTTCTTCTGCCTCATCCTCCTCATTGTCATCCTCCGACTGTTCGTCTCCACTTGCTCGTCTTGAGCCACTCTCGCCTTCCTCCCCTTCTCTTTTTCGCTTATTTGAAGCTGGACTGTCATCATTAACAGTATGCTCATTGGTTTTTGCAAGGGTAGGTTTGTTTGATAAATTAGCATTGGAATCAACAGTCATTGTTGGATCGTTAGTCATAGGGACTGTTGGAGGTATAGTGCTTTCTTCCATAGTTGTGTCGGCATTTTCAGATTCGTTTTTATCTTCCTCTTCTTCTTCTTTCTCAACACTAATCTCAATCGAGCAATTGGCATAGCCTGAATGAACAAGTCTGCTAGAAGCCTGGCTGTAATTCTTTCCTTGCTTTGAACCACTAACAAGTTGCTTATACTCTTTGAGAAGCGATTCAACAAGCAATGACCAATCATATCGCTTTAAAACAATAGGGATTGCTTGTGATGTATCAATTGTATCCATTGGTATATCAGTGTCAGCTGAATCATAATTGAGCTGCTGTTGTTGGCTCATTTTTGACTTGAGGAGTTCCCCAGCTGTCCAACTGTTGTAATGATCCATAGCCAAATCTACGTAAAATGTACATAGAGGATAGTCTCCTATATCAAACAACACCTGACAAAGACCTTCAAGACATTTCCACTGCAGAGGCGATATTTGATTCTGTTTGATCATATCTCGAACTTTTGATAGCTCAACACAAGGATAGGTATTTATGTGATCTGAGTTCCCATGCAATACATTTTCATATGCTAACCGAGCAAATCTTAGCTTCTTTAACATATGTGAAAGAAGCCCGACATGATACCAAACGGAATGATCAGTAGGATCAATTTTGGCTGCTTGTAAATAGTATTTTAAAGCTTTCTCAGCAATCGGTGTGTCATTTGTTGATCTGATAAACTCATCTTCGAGAATACTGGCATAATTTTTAAAGACGAGGAATCGAAGCGTTGAAAGTGGAGTCTCTTCTACACGATCCATATTACCTGCTTTTTTCTTTTTCTAAAATTTTGCAAGTTAATTTTGCTATCTTATCGAGTTTGCTGCTCATACTATTACTCTACAGGCTTCAATTCCTTTTTTAACAATTCGTGTCCAACTAGTTCTTCATATTTCTCTTTAGCTTCCTTAAGCTGTCCTTTTTGATGAAGCTTGAGGGTGTTTTGGTATTTTGCAAGGAGCTTCTCAACCTATCCCGTTGGTTAAGAAAATAAAGAGAGGCAGGTCAATTACGGGTGCTGATCTATTGGGTGTTCACACTACTTGAAGTTCAACTGCATCTTCCAACAAGACGGTTTCTCCTCTATTCAGAGTGCTCCAAGTGCTCTATTGAAGAAAGCGAAACAAGAAACAATATAAGTTATGAAGGTTTGTCCATTAATAGACTGGACAGGTTATGCTTATCAATTACCATATTGGAATTAAACTAAAAGGAACAAAAAGAGAGAGAGAGAGATACAAAAAATTAAACAGAGAAAAAATTTATTTAAAAAGTAGAACCTAATGTATGCATTAAATCGCGACTGCTGCCTTGGAAGGCTATACTTTCAGCCTGTAACCGCATAGCATTTCTCAGCTCTATAAGCAACTGATCAATAATAACCGGTAATGGCACTTCGACGGGTGGAACATCAAACATAGCCTTGATCTTCTCAATTTGTTTCTGGAATTCATCCAGCAAAACTAATTGCTCCAAGCCGATATCCTCTTCTTGAGAAACAGTACTCTCATTTTTGACCTATATATGTTTCAATTCAAATCAGTTTGAAATGATCTAACGGTTCCTTTCAGAAAAAAAAAGAGCCTACCTTTTTCATCAAATTGTTTAGCAGGTCGTTCCACTCGTATGCATTAACCGCAACTATAACATTACGTGTAGCAAACAAGAACTGTAATAAAGAAAAGAACATGTTCCAAATTGAAACCCCAACGTTTCCTGTCTAAAGATGGATTGAATGACAAAGAATTTAGATTAAAGTTTGGTTTATAGGCTAGACACTTACTGTAAACAGAGTGGAAGACTCGATTGAGTCTAAAAGGCGACGGAGAGCTGGCCATACAGCCATCCAGAAGACAGGAGAATCAGTCGAATCAGTTGAGACTAAACCGTAACGTATTTTCAGCAAAGTGTAAGACCTCAGCAATAGGAATGAAAGCAGTAATTTCTCGTTTGCTGGACTGTAAGAAAAGTTGAGGTCAGGTGCATGAAAGTCAATTTCAACTGTGTTAAGTGTTCGCACTAAAAGCTCAGTCAGCATATTTTCGTAGCGAATCAATTCCGGCAACAACACATCTGCTTCCTCTTTCAATGCAGTGAGTATAAACCAATTAAGAAAACGAAGGCACTGAACCCCTTCTTCAAGCTATTTTGCAAGCTAAGTTAGCATTTCAAAAGTATCATTGCTTTCTATTTACCTTTAGATATCCGAAAATAATAACGGTAAGCTTGGGATCTTTAGACGCCACAAGCACAACCAGCTGAGCAATGCAGCTATAGATTTTGAAGTCTTTACGTGTGAACTGTTGGCTTGTAGTTCTTTTTTTCAGATAGCCAACAAAGAAAGGCAAGAGATCGAAGAGCTTGCTTTCGAAATAGGATTTGTGATTGCGATTGCTTGCTCCTTGAGGCTTGCCTAAGAAAGAGGCTTCCACCATACTGTACCATTCTTGACCAGCAGGTTTAGTATCGTACAAAATGATTTGCAAAAGGACCAGAAGTGTATCTTTACTTGGTCGAGTAAGCATGGATAGTGCGCTCTTTACTTCTTCTACCAAGATCTTTGCAAATACATTATTACCGGGCTTTGCTCCGGGTACAGTCATTGTATAAGCTATCATTAACTTGACAACAGCACTTGCTTGAATAGTACAGTTGGCAAGCCCATGCTTGAGGATTGCTTGCATAGAAGGTACCAATAGCGTATGATGATAAGGGTGTTCTTTCAACAGAATAGCAGACATATTAAAGATAGGGTTAATGTTCCAATCCGACCTTCTCCAATCAGATGTATGTTTGATGAGTGCTTGGAGGAATCCAGTATAGTCATTGAGAATGTTTTCAGCATAAGGACTTGAATGTACAGCCTCAACGTATCTGCTGGTGTTGAATAATACTGTTGAAAAGGCTTTGCGTTCCATCTGTTGCTTCATAAGCTTGTCCAAGACGTCTCGCACAGGCTGGTCGCGAAGATAAATTGTTTCACCTTGGAATTCTTCATCGGGAATAATGTCATCTGGATCAATGACAGTCCGCAGAACATAGAAAAGATCAACATCCCCTTGACTTGCGTCTGAAACATTTTGGTTTTTAAACATGAGCACAAAAAGACCAGCCACAGCAAACCGAAGGAAGGCGCTTTTTAGGAATAGCTTCGCTTTCAGATAAACAGGCTCTAAATGTCGTGTACCTAGTTTGGTCATAAGCTTACCCAAAACCATAATTTGCTTTGATAAAACCATAGCAGTCAAATGGTCTGATCTTCTAAGTAAGCATTTGAGGATCTCCAAAATTAGCAGTTTGTTTTCGTCACTTATTTGTTCAGTCAATATCTCGATGATTTGTTTCATGCAAGCAACAATGCTTTGTTCATATTCTCTGTCTAATATATTATGCTGTTTTTCAAGTTAAAATACAATCTAGTAACATGTCCTGACATCAGCTTCTTACCTTGTATACGATGATCAGAACAGTCTCAAGCCATGCTTTTAACATCATATGACCTATCTTTGTTAGATCGATACCAGAATTGATTGCCTTGAGCACAACTTCAATAAAATGAACGCCAGGACTACTGTTCTCTGCTAAATTGACTTTGTTTTGCTCAAATGATTCAGAAGCAATATTAGCTACAGCTTCAGCAGGCAAAGGAGCAAAGCTATCCATAATCTTCTTCAGACCTCGAATGCAAGTCAACATGATGGCCACTTGAGAAGGGTTATTGGGATCATAGTTTAGGGCCCCAAAATTGACAGTAATGTCACCTCCCTCATTGATGTAGTGGCAATCTTCGAAATTCATTTGTTGCACCAAGATGAACTTGAGTCGGTGAATCTGGGCTGTTTCGATGCTGAGATGATGGCTCAACATTTGCAAAGCCAAAGTCAGCATAAGTGCTTGGACGTTCTCATTCTCAGCTGAGGGTATTTCAGAATGATGGGGCTCTTTTATCGCAAAGCTACGGTCGGCTGAAGGATGACTGTAGCCATCTAGAGCATTAATGGTCAGTCTCGATTCCAAAGCTTCTAATAGAGACTCCCATTGTAGCACCTGCCACTCGGGGAACAATGCATTGAGCTGGGTCATCAGACTAACTAGCGACATCTTTTGACGATCAGTAGCTGTCAAGAAATAAGCTTCCCAGCATCGAAAGGCAGACTGCAGGTGAAGAGTACCAAATGAGCGAATTAAGGCATAGGCTTTAAGACGAACATATTCCTCTTTATCCCATAAGCAACCAACAAAATAACTGAACACTGGCCCTAATTTTGATAGGAGTTTGAGCCATTCAGTTTGAAATGTAGCATCCATCTTGGTGAATAAGCCAAACAAGTTATCTAATCCTTGATATCTACCGTGTATTGTCAAAGCATGAACAAATAAAATCATCAAAAAAAGCAAATATATACCTGACTTCCCAATTAGCATCTTCAAACACTTTGAATACACATGCTTCAAAGTAGCGAACATCTACGCTAATAAGATGCATTAGCAAATTTAAGTTGATATTGCTTAGGTGGTCGTGGGCTGGGGAAAGTAAGTCCCAAACACTGTAGACAAAAGGATGAGTCAACTTGAGCATTTTAAAACGGTTGGGAAAAAGTCTAAACTTACACTGGAATTAACTTTGGAATACATGCATTAATAAATTCTTCCTTATTGCTTATGCTGTGTCCCCATTGTGTTAGGCAGTAAAACATCTTGATTACGTACTCGCGCAAGTTCAATTGGTTAAACTTCAAGTAAGATAGCATACAATCAATACTTGGTGTCCTTTCATCTATTTCTGTCAAATCAACATCCATGGCAGCAGATGACTTCTTACTAAAAGGAAAAAGATAAACGGATGAGATAACTAGATCAGAATGCTGATGTTACTATAATCACCTTGTCTTCGTAGCATGCTCTCTTGTAAAGGAAACGATGGTAGCCTTGACAATCTCATCGACAGAACAGCCATAAGCAAAGCAAATAAGCGCAGCGCAATATTTAACAAACGATTGTGTTTGAATCAATTCATCATCTGATAGGTTTTGGCTTCCATCCAGCGATGCCAATACCCCTGATGTTGCCTCAGTAAGATGGCCAACGATGTCTGCAATAATTGCTCGTCTAGAACTAAAAGCATTCACATAAACAACCTGGAACCAAATAATTTTTACAAATTCAACAATCCTGTCTAAAGGTACGTTTGCTTCAATCAGTAGTTTAGACAGACGAGACAAGGCATTGGTTGTGAGATCGACACTACACAACAAGAAATAATAGAATATTCAATGATTAATATATCGATATAGCTCAAAATCAAAGTAGCTTAGCATACCCAGAATATGCCATTAGTGTAAGCCAGCGCATACCACGATCAATTGAATCCTTATCCTTGGTCTGGAATTGAGATACAACTAAATCAATTGGGCTTACCGAACTAGATGATGACTTGCCAATGATGCGAGCATTGGGTGACTTTGTAGAACATAACTTGACTAAATTTCGGAGCTCAGTAGGTTCTTTGTCCTATGTTGTAACATAACCTCAGATTCTCTTCTCAAATGATTAGCGGCCTAAAATACCTGCAGCATTCCAAGTACTTGAAATTCTGAATATGTCTTTTCAAACCATTTTTGGAGAATGGCATCCAAAGAGTCAAATGTCAGTCCATTGTTCTTCAATTTGGTAATATAATTGATAAACAGTTCGTATTTCTGTAGTGTATGGTTCTTTATACATGGTCAATAAAGTGTTTGGTTTTGTTGCAAATGACAATGACTTACTTTTACTTCACTCAACTCCTCCCAACCAGGTATGATACACTCTTCCCGCTTGCTGTCTATAATCTCTTCAATAGCATTGAAAACCATATCTGTATAAGCCTCAGGATTCAATTTCTGGATGGCAGACATCCAGCGAACAATATATCGATCCTTCAGACCAACGCGTGTAGTCACATAGATATTGCTTGCACCACTGTTCACATTGGGTGCTGTTGAATTAACATGAAACGTGCTCTGTCGGTTACGCTCAGAGGAAGAGGCTGGTCCTTTCATTCGAGCCAAAAGAGCTGCCTGGACCCATTTGTTCTGCTGCTTTGAATGATGTAAACTTGAGTGTCTGTTGAGAGAAGTTATTTCAGCATGAAGAGCCAACAATCGTTCATCCTCATCAAAGTTCCAGCCTACAACAGCACGAATCAAACGCTCTTGGGTATAATGTGACATGAATCGATCAGGCCAACATCGACGTGTTAACAGCAGCAAGCCGCATTCATTGATGCTCAAATCAATGTCTTGCATACAGGCCTCAATGGAATTGACCAAAGACTCTACGTTTGCTGAAAAATCGATGGCAAAAGGTACTGGAAAGATACATTGTACTGCTGGCTCATTATCCAGTTCTTCAGCTGTTGCTTGGTGTGTAAACAAGAGAGGTAGAGCATCAAAGCGCTCAAAAATGCCGATATTACGCATATGCTGTAGTAAAATCTCTGCTGCTTTCAAACTCTTGAAATTCAGGTTAGTCATGATCCAAGAGAGTAGCACTGAACGATCCAAGTTTTCATTTGGAGTATGAACTTCATCCAGGTCGCTATTATATTCATAATCCTCCCAAGCGTTGTTTGGAGATACTTGTAGAAACCCTTGCGAATGATCAAGAGCCCGCTGTTGTTGTCGATTGTTAGCTGGAAAACCAGATGCGTTGGTATGGGATGAAGCTGAAAGTGACTTCATCATGGCACCCAAATGATACAAGAAATCTTGTTTGTTCATCAGATATTTGATAGCAGTAAAGTCCGAATGGCTAAAGAAATCGACAAAAAATGTAGAGACATGAATGTCTTCTGCTGACTTTAGGAACTCACTGTAAACATCAATAGCCTGTGACAGAATGACAGAGTGAGATGATGGTTTGTCGTGGTTGTTTGTCAAGAGTAGAGGATCATCTGATTCTTGTGCAATGATAATGCATCCAGAGGCTACACCATAATGCAGTACGTTCTTTTGAATCAAAAGGATATTTATCATCAAATTGACTTCTTCAAAGCTCCTTCCTTTTAGGGACTCTGTTTGCTCAGGCAGAGTGTCTCCATAAAATTCAGCCAAGCTTTTCTCTAATTGAGTTTGGGATATAGTTATATCAGCTTCTTGCATCAAAGTTTTAGAAGAGCAATTTTTGAGTACGTGAGATGAATTGGTACTGGAAGTGATGATGCCTTCAATCTCTGCAAGGCACTTTGGATGAACAAATCGAAAGCAGGTTGTACACCGGTATGCCTGTAAGCAGTTACCCCAAAGAGGCAAATGACAGCAAATACAAAGCACTGTTGTAAATAAATTTACCAATTGGAATGAATGACCCAGTAATTCCACCTTGGCGGCACTAAACTTGATGTTCCATTGTAGGTCACCACAATCAACCATGTCGCGACAACGAGGCTGAGGTGGAACAATACAATATTGAGGTGCAACCACTTTCTGAATACCGCCTGCTTTTAGATAAAAAAGCATACCTTGACCATCTGTATGTACTTTGGAACTATAGCAGTCAAGGTGAATATTGCTTCTACATTGAAAGCATTGTAGTCCGCAGCCTCGGATTGGCTTGAAACATTCTTTGCACTGAGAATCAGTAGGGTTTTTGTGGACACCAAAGGAAAATGGATTGTTGGAGAGCATTGTTGTATTTTGATCATCTTCATCAAACATATAACTATACCATATATGCTGCTCTTCCATCCAGTCATCTTCAGTTGAGTCCGCTCTAGTTGATTTTTTGGTAGCCCAGTTTTGTGTGTTTTGATGATGGATTGACTGTTGATGATTCCTCTGATGCTCCTCTTCAAGCTCTTGTTGTAGCCGCTTTTGATCTAGTATTTCTAGTTCTTCTTGAGTTCCTAACTGTGGCAAAGAATCGGCTACAATGACATGCCCTACACTAATGATATAATAGTTGAATAGAATCTGGCATGCTCTAAACTTGACTTCAGATGTGCTATGGGATATGACATCCAAGAGATCCAGATAAAGGTCTGGTTTGCAACTCATCATGTATGAAAGGGCTTTGTGAAAATTATGGATGGAATTTGCTTGACGTGTCAAGGTATATGTCAACTTATCTTGTTGTGCACGGCTGGGCTGAGCTGCAAGATAAGGATCAAGGTATTGGATCATGAAGAACAAAAGCGGTGTAAATAGTGAATAGGCATGGTAAGCGCTTAAGGATTGCATTTGTTGATTGCCATTGAGGCCAAGAGCGGCAGGCGAAATAGGTGAAGATGATTGGGCTGTTACTGTCAGCGGACGAGTGTCTATTGTGAGATGGGATGTCTTTGTAGGTACGCTCAATTGATCTGGCTCGGTATTTTGAATATGAATGATAGGCGTATTAGGATGAACTGACTTGCTCTGTGTTGCCTCTAGTGTATCGACAGTGAAGCATGGAAGAAAAGAAAGAATTAACAAAATACAGACCATGACCAAAATGAGTGTGTACTTTACTGTTGGTTTTCTCGCTAGAATCTGATTTGTTGCTCGATTGGGATTTGGGTTCGTCTTTGCACTTCATTAGCTTAGGCAATAGATTGTCTATAAAGAAAGCTAAAAGCCGACCCAACATGGTGCCTTCCGAAAAAGATTCAAATGCAGGCATAAATACAGTACCAATATTATACAGTCCAGATGTATCTTCACGAATCTGTGTAAGTATCATAGCAAGATCAATCAAAATAGCTTGCATTGTAAATGGAGGTCGAGAAGGTTTAGGATTGGACGTCTTGTAGCGACTGTCGTTCAATATCAAGTCATTCAGTATGTGCAAAATAATGTCAAATTCTGTGTGGTTTCTATTGGATTGATTGTTTGCTAACGAAAACATGGGTGCCGTTGATCCGAAAGGTTCAGGCGACCACATTGGGCTCTCCATACGCGGAGAAGGTGATGGAGAGTTGGATCGTGAGGATAAGGGAGAATTGGCTGGAGTTCGCTCGCTAAATACAAAATAAAAGCTCAGTTCTTCTCTTGCTTTCTTTGTCTAGATTTACCTTTGGAGTAACACTTGAGAACTCAAACCTATTTGGTGACAAACCATTAAAGCTGATCTAAGCTGGATCAAAAGATCAATAGTGTCATCATTCTCGAACGTATCGTTCACTTGAGTTGTTCTTGAGAAGTCATTCAGATGAGAAAGTGCTGTAGGAGGTCGTTTTCGCTTTATGATTTTGTTGGTAATGTGCTGAATCATTTTTCGATATTCTTCAACCTTGGGTGAAAGTTTCGGCTTTGTGTGTGATTGAGCCGATGGTTGAGAAGTAGGTCTAGAACTGCTTGAAGGATGACGACCAAAGCCGTTCTCGAGCACGGGTTGCAACTCATCTTCGGGAGAATGTATGTTGATGATTGTTGCACTTTGAGGCTGACTTTGTGCATTAGAGAACATACTCGTTGGTCTTATCAATATGTGCCAATGGAGTAAAAGAATAAAATTTATTTTTCTAGGCTGAGCTTCGGATTTCAAACTATAGTTTAGATTTATGCGTAGGAAAGCATTTTCCCTCTCATATGGAAGCTTAGTTTATCAGTTTCTTATTTTGTAAGGCTTCATCAAGCTGATAAAAGTAAATGTGCTTTTCCGAAAAAGGCAAAAGACAGAAGAAAACGGTCAAATCACAGTCTATTCCTCCATTTTTTTTTCTGTACAGCTGCTAATTAAGTAACAACACCATGTACATTTTTTTAAAGAGAAATTGTGTTTGTTAATTCCTTCTAAAAAGGTTCACTTCTGCTAAAGTCAATCGGTACTTGTACAGTCTTGATTTGGATCATTCATGAAAGGCTGTTTTACACATATCGTAAACAACCAATCTATGGTTCCAAAGATGTGAAAATTGATAAAGAAGAAATGACAACTTTTTGCTTTTGTTGACTCTTCTCTGATTTAATAATATTTTGACAGGAACAACTGCGGTGAGCCTTGTCATTTACATCCCGACAATAATACCGCAGCGAATTCGAATGCTTTAAAACTCGAGCAAAGAATTGTTTTTTCTTTTTCCTTTTTTTTTTTTTTTTTGAAAAAAGACACTTTCATGGTTGCTTCCGCCACTTCTTTTAGCAACGTAATCCACCAAATCTTGGCAAGTTCGGCTTCCTCCAAAGGAAAGGGAAAAACCAAGCAGCATCCTGCCAATTTTCTATCTGCACCTCTAGAAAACAAAAAAGACTGGCATAAATCTGTGGAAGAATTCTGTCAGCTTGTTGAGAAATATGACAATAAGCATGCTGGTAAAAGCATATATACGTGTATCTCAAATCCATTGCATACAAACTAAACCAATTCTAGATGATCTGTCTAAAGCTTCTTTCGGCAAAGATATTGAGTTTCATGTCCCAGGTCGACCTTTTGTGTATCCTTATAATGATAGTTCTGCTGAAGATGTAACTTCATCTCAAACAGATACAACTACTTCACCAATTGAAGCTAGTGTCGTTAAAAAGAAAGTTGCTGTATTTGATCGTGATTGGTTGTTGGAGCAGTCGCGCAATTACATTTCAAGCAATCCTGGATTAGGCCTGAGTGAAAAGCAATTGTGTGCAGATATATTTACTATCATTCGCTCTGGTTCTAGTGATAACGATATTCAGCAAGCGTTAATTGAATTGTTGGGATATGATGGGATTGATTTTATTATTGAGGTCATCACGAACCGAACAACTATTGTACATAATATTATGCGCATGTCAGATTACGACGATCAAATAAAAAACAAGGCAAACCAAGTAGCAGCAAATCAGCCAGAAGTCAGACGTCCTGCGTATGGCCCGCAATTTATTGTTCAATCAGAAAAAGAACTAAAAGAAGAAAAAAGATTGAGAAAAGAACAAAAGAGGGCCATGAAGTCTCAAAATAGAACAGAAGATGATGCAAATAGTGTTTCGATGAGTATTTTGGGATTTTATGGGGACGATCTTCGACAAGCGAGAGAAGAGGCCCTCTTGAATGCTAGTCAGGCACCTTTGTTTAGTTCAAACTACAAGACAAAGTCGCAACCAGCTTATCCACATGTATATCAAGCTAATCAAGCAGGTGGTACACTATCATTATTTGGTACTCGATTTGCTTTGCCTGCAGGTACTGTTAGAGAAGACTACAATGATTATGAAGAGACAATCATCCCTGTGCCAAAGATAGCACCTGTTCGCACAGGTGAACGGCGTATTCCAATTGCAGAACTGGATAACTTGGCTAACAATGCTTTCAAGGCATATGAGACATTGAACAGAGTACAATCCATTGTATATCCTGTCGCTTATCAAACAAACGAAAACATGCTTGTGTGTGCCCCTACAGGTGCTGGTAAAACTGATGTTGCTATGTTGACAGTTCTTCGATGTCTATCTCAGCATTGCAGTCCTCCACCTCATACTGGCACTACCGAAATCGACTTCACAATTGCCAAAAACGACTTTAAGATTGTATATGTAGCTCCTATGAAAGCCTTGGCTGCAGAAGTAGTGGAGAAAATGAGCAAGAGACTCAAGTTTTTGGGAGTCAGTGTTCGTGAACTTACTGGTGATATGCAGTTAACAAAAGCAGAGATTAGTGCTACTCAATTTATTGTTACTACTCCGGAAAAGTGGGATGTGATTACCAGAAAGGGTACAGGCGATGTGGAACTTACTCAAGTAAGTAGAAAGGAGAGCTAAAAACTTTGACTTGAGAGCTTTCAATTGATCAAATCAAACAATAGAAAGTAAAACTACTTATCATTGATGAAGTCCACTTACTTCATGAAGATCGTGGTGCTGTCATAGAAAGCATTATTGCGAGAACTTTAAGACAAGTAGAGTCAAGTCAATCACTGATTCGTATTGTTGGTCTTTCTGCTACCTTGCCCAACTATGTTGATGTAGCAGCGTTTTTAAGGTAAAATGCTCTCCTTTTTCCTTTAGTTTTTATATGGACATGCTGACACGATATTCGCATCTTTTATAGAGTCAATCCTTACCAGGGTTTGTTTTACTTTGATAACGGATTCAGACCTGTGCCTTTAGAGCAGCACTTTTTGGGTATCAAAGGAAAGCCAAATACAGTTCCTTCAAACGAAAGAATGAACAGAGCATGTTTTGACAAAGTATCAGAGCTTGTAAAAGATGGTCATCAGGTCATGGTTTTTGTTCATGCCAGAAAAGAGACTGTAAAGACGGCACAAATGCTAAGAGAAGAAGTTGCCAACGAGATGATGGGAAGTAAGTACCACCGTCAATTTATATGTTTACAATCCCGCTAATCATGTCTGTTTACACCTAGGCTACTTTGATTGCTCAGAATCACCTAAATATACACAATTTAAAAGAGACGTAGGCAAGTCGCGCAACAAAGAGCTGAAAGAACTCTTTCAATATGGTTTTGGTATTCACCATGCCGGCATGCTTCGGTCTGATCGTAATCTGACTGAAAAGATGTTTCAAGAAGGTGCCCTTAAGGTTCTCTGCTGTACTGCAACACTTGCTTGGGGTGTCAACTTGCCAGCTTATGCAGTCGTTATCAAGGGTACTCAAGTGTATGATTCAACCAAAGGTAGTTTTGTAGATCTTTCAATTCTCGATGTCCTACAAATCTTTGGTCGTGCCGGTCGTCCTCAATACGAAACTCATGGTGTTGGCTACATCCTGACAACACATGATCGTCTTTCTCACTACATCTCAGCTATTACACAGCAACACCCGATCGAATCCAAGTTTATTGAAAACATTGTGGACAACTTGAATGCTGAAATCTCCTTGGGCACAGTCACTAATGTGGATGAGGCTGTTACTTGGCTCAGTTATACATATCTCTATGTTCGTATGAAGAAGAACCCAATGGTGTATGGTATGGACCATTCTGAGGTAGTCAACGATCCTTTGTTAGGTAGAAAAAGACATGAAATTATTACCATGGCTGCCCGCAAATTAGCCAACTGCCAGATGATTATTTTTGATGAAACCACTGGATATCTATTGCCAAAGGATCTTGGTCGTATTGCTTCCAATTTTTACATCAAACATACCAGTATTGAAATATTCAACACAATGATGAAACCTCGTATGACCGAAGCTGATGTTCTTTCAATGATGAGTATGAGTTCTGAATTCGATCAGATCAAATCTCGGGAAAACGAGCATCAAGAACTTAAAAATCTTTTGGACAACGCCTGTGCTTGTGATATTAGAGTAAGTCGTTTGACTGCATGCTACTGATATGTTGTTCTAATTGTAAGCTTTATGTAGGGTGGCACTGAAGACACTCACGGAAAAGTAAATATTCTGCTCCAATCCTATGTCTCTAACGCCTATATTGAGGACTTTGCTCTTGTTTCCGATTGTGCCTATGTCGCTCAAAATTCAGGCCGTATTGCTCGTGCTTTGTTTGAGATCGCTTTAAACAGAAACTGGGGTCCTACAGCCTCGGTGTTGCTCCAAATCAATAAAGCGGTTGAGAAGCGCATGTGGACATTCCAACATCCTTTGCGCCAGATGCCTTTACCTCAGGATATCATCAACAAGATTGAAAGTAGAACGCATGAAGTATCCATTGAAGAGATGCGAGACATGGATCCTACCGAGTTGGGTGATTTAGTGCGTCATACACGCATGGGGATGACTATCTCAAAATGTGTCGATGAATTTCCGATGCTCTTGTTGGATGCCCGTATTGCACCCATCACTCGAAACGTGTTACATGTTGAACTAACTATTACTCCTGATTTTGCTTGGAATGATCGCCTTCATGGTAGCGTTGAACCATGGTATATCTGGGCAGAGGATTCTGAGAATGTCGAAATCTATTATTCAGAATACTTTTTGCTTTACAAGAAACAATTCGGTGAACCAATCAAGATTGTATTTACTGTGCCTCTAGTTGAGCCTCTTCCTTCTCAAATCTATGTTCGTGCTGTTTCTGACAGATGGTTGGGTGCTGAGACTGTACTTCCTATTTCCTTCCAGCATTTGATCTTGCCTCAACTTTACCCTCCCCATACTGATCTGCTTGACCTCCAACCATTGCCTATCACTGCATTGAAGAATGAAGTCCTTGAAGAGATTTGTGCAAAGCGCTTTACGCATTTCAATCCAGTTCAAACGCAGATCTTTCACACGCTATACAATACAGATTGCAACTCTTTAGTGGGTGCTCCTACAGGTTCCGGTAAGACTGTAGCTGCTGAACTGGTCATGTGGTCTGCATTTAGAGACAGACCCAAGTCCAAAGTAGTTTATATTGCTCCAATGAAGGCTCTGGTGAAGGAGAGAGTAGCAGACTGGAACAAACGCTTGACAGGTCCAATGAAAAAGAAACTGGTTGAGTTGACAGGTGATGTTACACCTGACCTCAAGACAATTGAGTCTGCCGATATCATTATTACCACACCTGAGAAATGGGATGGTATCAGTCGTAGCTGGCAAAAACGTAGCTATGTTCGAGATGTCTCATGTGTTATTATTGATGAAATCCATCTTTTGGGTGGTGATCGTGGTCCTATCCTTGAAGTCATTGTTTCGCGTATGAATTACATTGGATCTCAACTGGATCAAAAAGTGCGAATTGTTGGTCTCTCAACTGCGTTGGCAAATGCTATCGATTTGGCCAACTGGCTAGGTATTGATAAAGTGGGCCTTTTCAACTTCAGGCACTCTGTACGTCCCGTACCTCTCGAGATCTACATTGATGGCTTCCCTGGCAAACACTATTGTCCCCGTATGGCTACAATGAACAAGCCTACTTATGCTGCCATCAAGACGCATTCACCTACTCAGCCTGTCATTGTCTTTGTTTCTTCTCGTCGTCAGACACGTTTAACTGCTCAAGACTTGATTGCATATTGTGGTATGGAAGACAATCCTCGTCAATGGCTGCACATGGATGACAATGAGCTCGAAATGCTTTTGAGCTCAATTCATGATGACTCACTCCGCATGTCGCTTGCATTTGGTATTGGTCTTCACCATGCTGGTTTGAAAGAAAGTGACCGAAAGGTGGTTGAAGAACTGTTTTTAAATATGAAAATCCAAATTCTTATAGCCACTAGTACACTCGCTTGGGGTGTTAATTTACCTGCTCACTTGGTTGTCATTAAGGGTACTGAATTTTACAATTACAAAGAACGTCGCTATGTTGATTTCCCAATCACTGATGTACTACAAATGATGGGTCGTGCTGGCCGTCCTCAATTTGACAACACTGGTATTTCTCGTGTCTTTGTGCAAGACAGTAAAAAGAACTTTTTCAAAAAGTTTTTGCATGAACCTTTCCCAGTTGAATCTAGTCTTCACAAGTTTTTGGATGACCACATCAATGCTGAAATTGTAGGTGGTACTATCAAAACCAAACAAGATGCTCTTGATTACTTGACATGGACTTATTTCTATCGTCGCCTTCAACAAAATCCCACATATTATGGCTTGGACGACATGACACAAAAGGGCATTGACACTTATCTATCCAACACTATCAACGAAGTTGCTGCTCGACTTGAGAAATCTGGTTGTATAGAAGTGGTGGATGACTTTGAACTTGTTCCTTTAATATCTGCTAGAATCGCCTCTTACTACTATCTTCATCCTCATACAGTACGCCATTTCTGCGACAGTTTAGACGAGAAATCCCAGATTGACGATGTGCTAAGTGCACTTGGCAATGTTCCTGAATATGAAGAACTACCAGCCCGTTGTCAGGAAGATTTGTTGAATCAAGAGATTGAAAAATTCATTCCTTATGATGTCAAGGGTACGGCCAACTATATCAGTCCTCATGTCAAGGCCTACGTTCTTGTACAGGCACATATCAGTCGTCTGCAATTACCAAGCTCTGATTATATTACTGACCAAATTACCGTACTGGACTCTGCCATTCGTTTCTGCCAAGCAATGATTGATGTGATGGCCGATAATGGTTACCTCAGTACAAGTTTGACCATCATGAATGTGCTTCAATGCATCAAGCAAGCGCGCTGGCATGATCAGTCCAACTTGCTAACACTCCCACATATTGAGCCAAAGATGCTTCACCATATTCGGCACAAGGTAACAACGCAATTGAGACAGTAGATCATTCTTTTAAAACTTTATTTCTATCTATTTCTAGGGTAAAATGGTAAAATCTGTTGCTGACCTTTTGAGATTGCCAAGTAGTCAAGTAAAGAATATCTTTTCTGGTGTTCGAGACTTGGATGAAACAAAGATTGCTGAGGTAAGTGTCATTTTAGTTTAGCTTTAAGAACTACTCATCCATGATGCTTGATTAGATTCAACGTGTAATTGATCGCATGCCTTGTATGAACGTGAAGGCTGAAATTGATACTCAAAAGACATATCTTATTCCTGACACTGAATACAAGATATCCATTCAACTCAATCGCATTCCCCATGGCTCTGAAAAGAAGGCACATGATGGTCGAATCTATTCTCCTTTGTTTCCCAAACCTCAATATGAATCATGGTGGATTGTTCTTGGTAATACAGAGACTGATGAGCTGCTTGCCTTGAAACGTATTAGTATGCGCAATGGACCCAATGAAACTTTGTCAAACAAAGCAAACACAACCATCTCATTTGAGACTCCTGAGCATCTCGGTAAGCATCACTATACGCTTCAATTGATTAGTGATGGCTACCTCGGTTTAGATCGCAAAGTAGACATAAATTTTGAAACTAGAATGGATTTAGACTCTTAATTTGAACTTTCTTTTTACACAATAAAAAGTTTTGTATTTTTCTTTTCGACTACGACTGGTGGTGATGCATTATGTTGAAAGAAGCGAATCAAAGCTTATGAGAGACTCACTTTCTTGCAAAAGCATCATTATGATAGCGAATTGGCTCCACTACATAACAGTAGGAAAATACGAGACTAACACCACTCTTAATTGAACTGAAACGATAACTTGTTAGATGTGCTGTAATTTGAGTTTTTCTCTTTCTGTTTTGGCTTCATTGATACATGGTACACACCGTGGCTATGTCTAATACGAATGCGGAAATTCAGTACTGATTCTTGTTTTTGTGTGATCTCTGTCAACAAACATTTACTTCTTTCTCTTACAAATCAACTTTGTTGATGAATAACTAATGAATGTTTTTTTTTATAATTGCTTTTATTATATATTGTACGAGCATAGGTGTGAGAAATATTTTACATGTAATATTGTGTTAACAATATCAAAAGAAGCATATAAAGTACAGGAAAACTAGTGTTCATAATTGGCCAAATAAAAATGATGATGATGATGATAGTGAGTAAATGAAGGTTTGCTTTGAAAGCAAAAATGAATGTAAAGAGGGAAGGGAAATAGGAAGAAAGTTATTAGGTTTTACAGATTAGGTTGGAAAGGAGAAGAGGAGAATGAGATAAGTATGCTTGCGCTTCTTACACACCAGCATCCTTCTTTGCAGCAAAGACCAGCAGGTCAATAACACGATTGGAATAACCATATTCATTGTCATACCAGCTCACAAGCTTAACAAAGTTATTGTTCAGCGAGATACCTGCGGAGGCATCAAATATAGAACTTGCTGGATGTCCAACAAAGTCAGTACTGACTACAGCATCGTCTGTGTATTCAAGAATGTTCTTTAAGTTGGTTTCAGATGCCTTTTTGATAGCAGCCTTGATTTCATCGTACGTTGCACCCTTTAAGATTAGAGTTAGTGTATCGTCTTACAAGAAAAGAACAATAGAATTTCTTTCCAAAAAAAATAGAAAATTACCTTTTCAAGTCGTACAGTCAAATCGACTACAGAAACATCTGGAGTGGGTACTCTAAAGGCCATACCTGTCAGCTTGCCATTGAGGTCAGGGATTACCTTGCCAACCGCCTTGGCAGCACCAGTAGACGAAGGAATGATATTAGCACCTGCACCTCGACCACCACGCCAATCTTTGTTGGATGGACCATCCACAGTCTTTTGAGTAGCGGTTGTTGCATGAACAGTAGTCATCAAGCCTTCGAGTATACCAAATTCGTCATGGATAACTTTGGCGAGTGGAGCAAGACAGTTGGTAGTACAGGAGGCATTAGAAATAACAGTGAGATCAGACGAATACTTGTCCAGATTGACGCCACAAACAAACATTGGTGCATCAGCAGATGGAGCAGAAATGATAACCTTTTTCGCCCCACCTTTCAAGTGAGCAGAAGCAGCATCTTTGGTAGTGAAGACACCGGTTGACTCAACGACATAGTCAGCGCCGTTTTCACCCCATGGAATTTTAGAAGGATCTCTTTCAGCATAGACAGCGATGGGATTTCCATTCACAACTAGTTTCCCGTCCTTGGCTTCAACAGTTCCCTGGAAACGACCATGGGTAGAATCATACTTGAACATGTAGACCTGCATCAAAGCAATAAGTATACATTTCTCCATTTTGGTTGCTATACCATTAGACTTACCATGTATTCGAGATCAATGAAAGGGTCATTGATAGCAACAACCTTGACTTCAGGATTATTGAGAGAAGCACGCAATACGATACGGCCAATACGACCGAAACTAAATGCTTTGATTTAGTTTTTGCTCCCCCAAAATACACACAAACACTCGTTTTTTAGATAACTTACCCATTAATACCAGCTTTGATAGACATTTTGAAAGAGATTTAGAATTGAGTTGATAGGAATAAAAAGAAAAGTCGTAAGAGTTTTTGTAGGAGTTTATAGAGTGTTTTTGTTTTTCAATAGGTTCGTTATAAAGAAAAAGATGTCAGAAAAAGAAAAGGTCGTTAAAAAAAGAAAAGA
This sequence comes from Blakeslea trispora, assembly GCA_025331445.1. Lineage (NCBI taxonomy): Eukaryota > Fungi > Mucoromycota > Mucoromycetes > Mucorales > Choanephoraceae > Blakeslea > Blakeslea trispora. The sequence goes on along the minus strand of JAIWNE010000013.1, from coordinate 353,612 downwards.
AAGGTCGTTAAAGTGTCGTTAAGTAAAAAAAAAAAAAAAGATTTGCTTGTAAATGGTTTTTCTTGTTTTGAATAGATTCAAAAAAAGAAAAAAAAAGGAGTTGAGTGGTTATGAGGTTTTTAAGACTCCAAAGAAGTAATGGCCTTTTATACTTTTTTTTTTGTTTGGAAACTGAGTCGTAAAATGTTACGCCCTTTATGCTTTGTGTTTGAAACGCATTTGGCAATTGTTTGGGTTCTTTTCTTTTTATTATATTCCATCAGATGACTTTTTTTTTTTTCACTTACTGAAATTTCAATTCGCTTCAGAAAAAGAAAAAAGACATGCGACACTTATTTGTATCCCAGTCAATACGTTGTATCAAAGCAAGCAGACTAACCTTGTCTTTGTTAATCTTGAACAGAACATTCAAGCATTGATTTTGTTTTTATTTTTATTTTTTTTTTTTTTCATTATCAGAAGAGGCGGACTTTATTGTCTTGAATCATGTTTACAGCTTTGCTTAGAGTTCACATTTGAATTGAACTGTCGATATGCAAGCGCCAAGTACGCCAGTTTACATAACGCCTAATAAAGTACCAGAGGGAAAAAGGCTGAGGATTGCAATTGCGCTAATCATTCGAATGTGTCTTAAAACAAAGATCCTTAGATAAACCCGATTGAATTGACAATAGGCTAGTTTAACAAAGTGTGCATTGTAACTCTTCAGACCAGTATACAATATTGAAGCTGACCGAGACAATTGATATGTTTTATTGCTAGGTACATGGACATACATTGTTTTGACTCGACACACTCAGTGTGAAACTTGGTTTAGCGAAAAGATGAACGCCATGAATAACATTCCCTAAACAACCTTGTGTTTCGTCTACACAAATTCACTTTCAAGTGATCACATTTATTCTTCTTATGCTACACGTGTTTGCATTGTCGCGTAAATCGAAACATGAAAAGAGGTCGTTTTGCCATCTGAGTTGTTTATATTCAAATAAAGTTACTATGTAACAGCAAAAAAAAACAATAAGAAAATGCAGTCAGACTATTATGGTAATATCAAAGATGTTACCCATGTGGTCTTCTTTTGATTGATACAAAACCAAAGTAAATAAAAGAAAATCAAGCCAATGTTCAAGTTTTGCTTGGTATCTCGATATAAGCCTTTGTTAATTTTCTTGGGGCTTTATATCAGTTATGAATAGTTATATGAAGTTTGTTCTTTTAGTACAGCATCAAGGGGGTTTTTTTTTGATAGTGTAGAAGTTAAATCAGCCAATTAGAAAGCCCAAGCTTTTCACGAAAATTTCTAAATAAGAGTTAATGAGTTAACAAAACTGTATTTCCAGTTTGTCTAACTTTCAAGATGATAGTCAATTGGCCAAACTTTAGTCATAGTTTAAGGCTTCGTTATATGATAAGCGGAAGGGATTTACCTTGAATTAAAAATAAACTTCCTTTGACAAACCTACAATACGTCGACCAGCTAAGGTTTGTATCTTCAAATCAGCCAAATAGTCTCTGGGCTTTAGTCTTGGGGAAGACATAATGGCCTAACCTTCAGGAACTTTTCTTTGCTATCATCCGTTATAAAATTTCATATTTGAATATAGACTTTCTTTTTTTTTTTCTTTTTTTTTTGCCCTCTACCAAATGCCATGTCCCTTTCTCTTCAACCTATGAACTTATGCTCCAATCATATGAAATAAATACCAAGGCTTTTGTCTAATGCTGGGCTCTGGAATTAGGATACAAAAATATTAGTTTGTTTGAATTTTGTTGTATTCTACAAATCACTTGTAACTCTAAGTACCGACAATGTCATATCTATGATATTAAGAGTGAGTCTTTGGACGATTGACAATCTTTTATTGTTGCGATTTGCTTGATATATGATTTTTAAAAAAAAAGAAATAATTTCTACAGCAATTTCATACGCACTACAAGATTTACGTTTGAGGCTTGCATGTAAATTTCTCGCATCAGTTTCTTTTTTGTCAATTACAACAATCAAAACTCTTGTCTTTGACTTATTTTAGTAGCATCTACAGAGGAATGATTTTTTTTTTGTAAAAGAACAAACATCAGTAAAAGCTACAAGAAAGTTCAGTTTCAACAGCCCACTTACAGCGATCTCAGTTGATGCATAATACCTCATATTAACATATACTAGAGAGAGAGTTATAAATCTGATTAGAACTCTTTAAAGATTGTCATCTTTCATGTCCTCACTAACATTATTGACTGCTCTGCATACTCTAGGCATACTTAGCCCCCAATTTATAGAGTATTTATTAATCAAAGAATAAACATACTCATCCTGATCTATGATGTCTCTATTGTGTCACTAACGAGACCTACATCATTTGTATGAAAGCATATCTATATTATGACGGATCCTTCTCTTTTCAAATTTAAATGTACCTTTGATGTGTCTGTCTTGGTATTTTTTTGATTGTCCTCATCATCTTGCTACATTGTCTATTTGCCAGTAATTCAACTCACTAGACTAAGCAACAAAATTCCACTGATTGTTGAAGCAATATCGCATTTGTGTGACCTACAGGATATGAACTGCATTGTGAGCCTTAATGAGAGCAGTCCTGGGAGGCCAGACGTATAGAGATCAAAGCCTAATTTATGCAGCCTCTTTGGACAAAAAAAAAAAATAAGTCGAGCATGAACATTGAATTCGAGATATTAGAGATAACAATGTTGGTCTACTGTTGTTTTGTGCGGTTGACAACAAACAGACTGACTTGTCAAGGTCATATCAGTTCTGGAAAAACATCTTCTTCGCTCCTGTAATGGTACTCAACAAGAGTGATTTGTAAACCTTGCGACTTTTTGAAATACTGAACAATCGTTCAAGGTGTGCTAAGATTTGGGTAATCTGGGAAGCGTATGTAAGAATGCCACAATAACAGTCAATGAGTTGCTGATCCAATGTAAGAAACGATTGATTGACCTATTTAAGGTTTCGTTTGCAAAGAAGCTAAAAACTATTAAGAACTTTGAAAAGTCTATAGATAGGGAGCGTTTAATATGAAGTTTGGAGTTGATGGCAGCTAACAGAATCTTTTCAGTTTATTCGCATGTTAGCTGCTTAGAGGGGACCCAGGCAGTCATTAGTAGAGCAATGGGAACGTTTTGTCATTCTGACATTTGATTGGTTAGGTTTCAACTTTTTAGTGTCTTTCCACTTTGTAAACAAACAAACGATTATAAAATAGGGTACTCCCCCCCCCTCCTCTCTTTTTCTTTCTTTCATTTCTCAAGGTTCTCAGGTTATGGTCAAAATCAAGGCAAGCTCAAGGTAAGTAGTTTTCTTTTTTCTCCGGTGTGTGTGTGTGTGTGTGTGTGTTAGTGTGCCTTCATAAGGCACGCGCTTTATAAACTACTTCTCTGCTTGAACAATGCATGTTAGACGCGCTCGCTGAAATTTATCTTTTGGCTTGAAGTGTGTCTTGATGGTTGTCAGTAGTGAAAAGAATGAAAATGAAAATGAGCTTCTTGAAGCTCGCATTCCAGCACTTAGCTCATCCGGCGAATGCGTTTGAGCGGTGCTTAGTCTTTTATTTTGTAAAATATTATCACTATTATTATTTTGAACCCGATTCATGCACTGTTACTGCCACCCTTGCTACGCGTATACCAAGGAAGAAAACCTCAAGCCAAACCAAAACAAAAAACCTGCTTCTCTATCCCTTGGTCTATCTCACTACTTGGTCTACTTTGCTCTGTCTCTGCCTCTTTACACGCTACACTGAATTGGGTTCAATCTACTCTACGGAAATCGCTCGCTTACTTGTATTGTCTGCCACTCTCCGCCTTACATACTCTATACTGTCTAAAAAAAATACCTGCCTATAACTTATTCAATCTTTATTACCGCTTACTTTTAAAGAAAATTATTCTGTATAATCCACTTTGTATAATTCAAATAATCAAACACATACAAAAAGACAATAAAATCAACATATTCATTCTATATGTATTATACTATTCTTGACACCCATCTTTGTTATGCCTAAAGCCTTCCATCTCAATTTAAAGCAGTTTTTTTTTTTACTTGACAAAAAAGTTGCTATTACATTGAACTGACCTTATTGCAAGCGATGGAATTCACCAGTAGAAGATACCAACTTAGAAATCTGTCTACTCAAAACTTTTTTTGGAGCAGAAGGAAAAATAAAGAGAGACAGTAATGGTTGCCTATTATCAAAGAAATAAACACGAATCTATCTTTATTCATGTTTTTGTTCCCTGCCATTTTATGTCTGTGGTTATTACTCTTTCCACTCAATTATGGAGTTGGTTCTCAAGTATTGTTTATTTCTAATGAATAAATTCAAACAACAAGGTGTGATAGTTTAGCATTAAGAGTAGACCACTGGTGATCAAGTAAGCCACCTTTCACTCTCAGAAGAGAAAGGGGGGAGGGGATTGTTTCTGACTTAAAGAAAAGTACATGTCGCATGTAGCAACTAGTGCAGTCATTGATTCTCAGCTTCAGGGTGTGATGTCTTTATTGAAGAATTCGAGCGTTCGTTTCTAACGAAGAATAGGGGGTCGATTTGCTCTATTTCTTTGCAGCCTTAACACCAACCAATCTATAGCATCTTCTACACCATTCCTATCATTCAACCAGTCAGTATGGCTATCCTTTTTTTTTTTATTCTCTTCTTTGGTTTATATTTACCCTTCTAATGCACTGATAGACAACACTCGAGAATCCCGAGCACCTAGTTTCATTGCAATCTTGTTGAAGACCTCCTTCACTTCTTCTACTTTGAGTGCGCCAGGTACATCTTGCTTATTTGCAAGCATAAGCACAGGCACTCCTTCCACAGCATCATTGGTAATCAACTTTTCTTTGAAATAAGCCAACATGTTAATTCATCTCGCCTTTACTCTTGTTTTTCAGGCTGTTTTCAATAGACTCTTTACCAAAAGTATCTCTACAGTCCTCCAAACGTACAGGATCAGTCGAATCTACAACAAATACAATAGCATGACATTCGGAATAATAGCGTTCCCAAATCGAATGTAAATCTTTTTGTCCACCTAAATCCCAGAAATTGATGCGTGATGATTTTATATTGACTTTGCCGACTATAAAACAAAAACAAAAACAAAGCTTACAATTTAGTCCATGTCAAAGTTATGGTGTGATCTTAAAGAGTTGAATCTAATTTACTATTTAAACCAACTGTTGGTGCAATCTTGTCTGGATCTAGACCGTTTGTGCCTGTGTAGATTGATTTTATGCGCTCCAAGAGTGTCTAGTGTTTACTCAGTCAATAATGGAGATTGTATAGACTGATGTTCACTTACTGTTTTGCCTGCATTATCCAAGCCAATAATAAGTACATAATACTCTTCCTTTCGTGTAAGATGGTGATATAGTCCACTTAGTAGAGTGTACATGACTCTTCTTTTCTTTTCTTGGTATTTGGAAAAATAATAAAGGTAAAGGATTAATAGGATAGAGGAGTGTAGGGCTTATAAGTTTAGACTCAGCCAAAAAAGTTCTTTAGTAAGTATGACAGTGTATGTCCACTAACGCTGCTTGTATGTAGTTCATTAGCCAGAATCCAATAAATCTCAAAGAAATAGGATTACTTTGAAGTCTACTTTGACTTTTAGTAGAGTAGTCCCCCCTTTTTTTCTTTTGATAATGTGGTTGACTTGAGTTTTTTTTTTTTTTGGTTTATGCATAAAAAACACGCTTATTGTTGTGACGCGTGAAACGACCTACTCTTTTTTTTTTATTTATTTATTTAAAGAAACGCCAACTCAACCTATTTTTTTTATCTTAAAAGCGTGTTACTCATGAATACCTCTAGTGAATTATCTGATTCAACTGAACTCATACCAACTGACATTGAGGTACAACTGAGCTACCTTTGTTCTCTTCTTATAGAAACTAATCGTTGTTTTTTATAAAAAAAAAAGTTCTTTAAACTTGCTGGTTTGGTTCCAGATGCTAGTGTATCATTACAGGCTGAAAACTTTGCATTGACTAAATACCCAGCTACCGTCTCTCTGTTAGCTTGCTCCAGTAAGCACGGTCACTTTTCAGCAGCAACTAACACAGGCTTTGTCTTTGGCCAGACAAAGGCACTTCGAAGCACATTTTACAAGACTGAGAAAAGATCAGTCTCGGAACTTGAAGAAAAGATTGAAGTTGCCCTCGAAAAACCTGTTCAGCAAGTACGTTATTCAGCTGAAGAAGATAAGCTCTTGATTGCCTTGACAGAGGGCGAATTACTTGTCTATGCAGTATCTGATATTCAAGCCAACGTAAGTCAGCTCTATTGTTCTTGATTTGAGATAGATTTATTTTATCATTTTCTTGTTTAATTTCATATAGAAAGACCAAGTGAAGCCAATCCATACATATACCTTAGGCACAGACATTCTTGATCTCAGACCTAATCCAGAAGCATTGCCTCATTTGACAGCAGTCTTGTTTCAAAATCACCAATGTATATTACTGGACATAAACACAGGAGACACACAGTCAACATTGCCATTAGACAACATCACAGCCATCTGTTGGTCACCTAAAGGAAAACAAATTGTTTGTGGTAAACAAGATGGCAGTCTTCAGCATTTTGATGTAGAGGGAGTCAGTAAAGACGCTTTGTCTATTCCTGAAGCAATGCAAGCAGGTCAAGGAGAGGAACAAGAAAATAGATATGGTACAGTTTGAAACCAGAGAGAGAGAGAGAGAAAATAGGGCCATATTGTACTAAAGGAACTTGTGTCTTTATTGTTATATAGTACAAGATGTCTTGTGGATTGAAAACCACATCTTCTTAGTCATGTATGCTCGTCCACGCCATAACTTGGAAGAAGATGATTATATCAATGATGGCTATATTATCAATAGAAAGCCAACAAAGGATAGCACAGAACCTGAATATATTCGCTTAGCAGAAATCACACCCATCTTTGGTACAGATGGTCGTGGCAATCACTTTTATATGGAAACAATACGTGGCCTTGGTAAAGAGATAAAGCATCTTGTCATATTAGCCAATGCCGCTACATCCGAGATCTCATTTGTAGGTGAGGCTGAGGATGGTACTTGGTCTACATGGCAACCAAGCGATGGTCTCCTCAACCTTCCGTTGTCTCAAGACTGTATGGACACATATCCTATGGGCTTAGCTTTGGACTTCTCAGCAGATGAAAAATTATCTCCTATAGATGCAGGCGATAGTGATACTTCTGTTGAACCTGTTCCGGTCTTTTACTATTTGAATGATGAAAGTCGTTTAGGTGCTCATCATTGTTACAATACTGAGCTTGCTCGTCGAGGTGAATCTTACAAGTCTACTGCTACTGAAGCAGCCACTCAATCAGCAACAACAACACCTACTGCTGCTACTGCTGCTACTGCTGCTCCTTCTTCTGCTTTTGGCTCTTCTGCTTTTGGCTCTTCTGCTTTTGGCTCTTCTGCTTTTGGCTCTTCTGCTTTTGGAGCTGCCACAAGTGGTAGTGGTTCATTTGCTGATTTATTATCAGGCAAGGCCACTGCTCCTGCTCCTACTTCAAATGGATTTACAGGTTTTGGATCAACCAGTAGTGGCCCTCTTCCTTCTTTTTCTAACTTGGGTTCAGCACCAAAGTTGGCATCAGGATTTGGTGGTTTATCTTCATTTGGTGGTAGTGCTACTAACACCACCACTCCATCTAAACCTACTTTTGGATCAACAACAAGTTTCGGTGCAGCTGCTGGTACAGCACCTTCTACAGACATAAACAAGAGCTTTGGTGGCTTCAATCTCAACAAGTCTACTGAGGCGAATCAAACTACACTGACTTCATCCACTGACAAACAATCAAAGCCTAGTTCAACGACAGAGCAAAACAAGACTGAGACTTCCGATTTTGGTAGCTTTGGTTCGCTTGCCAAAAATACAACTGCTGATGCAAAGCCTGCTACAACAGCACCAGCCTTTGGATCCACAAGCACTTTAGGTGGTGGTAGTGGCGGCTTTGGTGCATTGGCCAAGAGCACAGCAGCTCCAGCCTTCGGATCCACAAGCACTCTGGGTGGCAGTAGTGGCGGCTTTGGTTCGCTTGCCAAGAATACAACTGCTGATGCAAAGCCTGCTACAACAGCACCAGCCTTTGGATCCACAAGTACTTTAGGTAGTGGTAGTGGTAGTTTCGCCGCATTAGCAAAGAACACAGTTCCTGGCGCCAAGTCACCTAGTTCAGCTCCTTCTCTTTTTGCATCCAATACAACTACTAGTGGAGGATTCGGCACAAGTACTAGTTTTGGCTCTCTCAGTAAACCAGCTACATCTCCCACACCTACTACAGCAGCACCTACAGCAGCACCTACTACAGCAGCACCTACTACAGCAACACCTACTACAGCAACACCTACTACAGCAGCACCTACTACAGCAGCACCTACTACAGCAGCACCTACTACAGCAGCACCTACTACAGCAGCACCTACTACAGCAGCACCCACTACACCTCCTACTACCACTACTAATACAACAACTAAAACTACTCCATCTACTAGTATCTTAGCTGACACTTCATCTAAAACTATTCTTGCAAACAATACCAATATACTCCCATCTATTGAAACACCAGCTTCTTCTCACAAATCGGCTGTCTCAGCTTCTCCTCCGGAAAAAGAAAAGCCCAAGGTCACTACAGTTGAAGATGGTATGGCGAAGCAATATGAGTCTCTCTACTTGACTGTTGAACAGGACATTGAGACATTGAAAAAGTACCACCAAAAGCTATCTTTGATGATGAAGTTAAATACAACCGAGATTGCGACCAAGACAAGAGAAGATCTTGCTGGGGAAGATGTCGAATGGAACCTGAGTGATGCTGCTCAAATGGGTGTTATTTCAGACGAGCTCTTATCGGATGCTCAAAGAAATCTTGAAGAGATGCGCTCAACGGAAATGGAAGTAAATAAGGTTGTTCAGAATTGTAGAGCTTGTAAGTGAAAATGTCTTTTTTTTGAGCATGATTCTTATCTATCTCATCTTATAGCTATGGACAGAAAAGAAGATATTGCTTATCTACTCAATAAGGATGTAGATCATGATGTGGTGGATATCATGGATAATCGCGATTTAGATGAAGAGGCTAAAACTCTGCTTAGAAAGCTTGAAAGTAGATCGGATGTCTGTGGTAGCTCATTAAACCAAATAGAATGCAAGTTTCAAGAAAACAAAAAGCGAAACAAGATTCGAAATGACTATCAAAACGGGTATGTGCAAAACCAAATAGAGAGAAAGAACCGAAAAGAACTGATTGGTTTTCTTTAGTGAACTTTCCTTGTATTCGTTACATCGTGCTGTCCGTGATATCGAACGAGAATTGGTGGAAAAGAGCAAAGACATTGCTGAGCTTGAAACCAAGTTAACTAACTACAAATTGGTTGACAGCGAACAAAAGGCAAAACGTATGCCCATGATTGACGATGATGATGAGGAACAAGAAGAAGTACGTGTAACAACCAAGTCTATTCAGCATGCTGCCCGATACCTTCGTCGCTATAATTTCATGGACCATGTATGTGGACAAACAAGCATACAAAAGCCTGTCGAAACACATGTCCACGTATAAGCTATTGTTTACTAAAAAAGAAAAGAAAAGAAAAGCTCTCTCTCCCTCTCTTTTTGCCATGTCTCATTCCTATTTATTTCAAGTAGCTTTCTGTATGTTTATATAAAATAGTGAGCAAAAATAAGTGTATAATAAGTTAAGCCTTTTTTCTTGAAAGTGTATTATTGCACCATCATATCCTAAGACAAAGAAAAAAGAATGATAAGTAAATGAATAATAAAACTTTTTTTTTACTTTACTTGATCCATAGCAGAAGATTGTGGTTGTGGTTGTTGTGGTTGTTCATTCCATTTGATGGTATATCTTTGGGAAAAGAAAAAGATGAGTCATTGTTAAATTGGCTTGTTTGCCTGTTGCTTACCTGGTTACTTTGGGTTTATCAGCTAAAATGTTTCGTTGCAACTTGTCAACAATGACTTGTTCAGGAGGATTTTCACGCAATGCTTCATCAACATATTCATTGTTGACATAATAACCGACACGGACAAATTCTTGATCTTTGTAAAGACAGCTCAGCAAGACTACTGTCACTTCTAATAAGTCTTTCTTGGGCAAAAGTTCAATTTTGGGTGCATCCGCCTAACACAAGAGAGAAAAGTCAAAGAGGTGTCAAATAACAAATAACAGAAAAGGTTACTTTACAGCAAAAATAAATTTGTTGACACCAACAGGAACAGGACCGACCATGATAGAGTCAAGTACTTGATCATATTCAGAACTTTCGGCAGCACCAACATAGATCATTCTCCACTCAAGATCTATATAAAGAAGAGTATGAGCGAGATGAACAATAAACGGATAAACTTGAGCCTACCATCTTCAAGTGGAGAGTTGCATTCAAAGGTGATTTCGAATTGAAAGGGGTTTGTGAAACTAGTAGTATTGTCCAATACTTGAACATTTAAAAGATTAACAAGAGCCATTATGTATGATTGAATTAAAAAAAAAAAAAAGACAAACGCGCTTCTCGACGCGTTAATTAAAAAAAAAAAAGGGGGGGGATAGAAAAAATCAGTTACCAGTGAACAAAATTTAAACAATGAAGAAGTCCGGCTCGGACATAACTTAATTTCTTTACTTTCTGAGTGGTTCATGAATGAAAAAAGGGGGGGACAGACAGAGGATAGAGGAAATTGTGGTGAGTAGAATAGGTCCAAGTCCGAGACAGAAAGGTCAGAAGGAGGGGGAGTGATTTGAGAGAGCAGAAGATGTTATACACAACGATCCTTCTTTCTAAGCACCTTATTCAACCATGAAGTTCAGTGCTGGTAAATGGATGGATTATATAATCTAAAGATGATTATAGAGAGATAGAGAAAGATGGATGGATGATTAAACGAATTCTAATGTAGACGTCAGTTCTTCTCGCCGTAAGAGCAGAAAGGCTCACTTCTCCGCCACCTCCGATGTTCGTCGCAAGATCATGAGCGCTCCTCTCTCCAAGGAGCTCCGTGAAAAGCACAGTGTTCGCTCTATCCCTGTTCGCAAGGACGACGAAGTCATGGTTGTCCGTGGTACCTACAAGGGTCGCGAAGGTAAGATTACCCAAGTCTACCGTAAGAAGTGGGTCATCCACATCGACCGTGTTGCCCGTGAAAAGGTTAACGGTGCCACTGCTCCCATTGGTATCTCTCCCTCCAAGGTTGTTGTCACTAAGCTCAAGTTGGACAAGTCTCGTGTTGCCATCCTTGAACGCAAGGGTAAGAAGGAAGCCATGAAGCAAGTAAGTAGTCATTTTTATATTTTTATTTTTCTTATTCTAAATACTCTTTGTCTTTTTCCTAGTAAACGTCTCTTTGATTCATACCTTCTCTTCTCTTTCCTCCATTGTGTCAATAAAATAAAATTTTTCATTAGTTCATTTGTACAATTTCCACTTTGTTATTTTTTAGTCCTTTTTTTTCCACGTTTGAAAAAAAAAAGTGAAGGGTTGGGATGATAGTTTTGTTTATATGAATGGAAGGGCATTCATTGAATTTGAAGGGGTTAAGAGAACATGAAGCACTAACTAGACAGAAAGAAAGAAGCTTTTTTCTTCTTCTCTATATTGTCTATATTGTTTACAAGAACAATGGTAATACACCCGAGAAAGACCACTAGAATTTATTATTCTAAAGATGTGCAGTCTTTTTAAGATAAAACAAAGTGTTTCTTTATTATTTCTGGGCCTATACTAGCTAGAAGTATTAAGCAGTGCCTACAATGAGATAGGTAAATTAGCATTTATCCTCCCTCTCAGTCCCCCTTTTTTTTCTGGAAGCCTGTCAGATCAATACTTTCTTTTAAAGCAATTCACAAATTCCTTTTGGTAAATTAGAGTTTATTGGGTGCGCAAATTTAAAACCAAGTTGTACAAAATTTGAATACTATTGCATAATCCAGAGATTTTCTTCTTCTTCCTCCCCCCCCCTTTTTTTTTGGTTCTCACAAGAAAAAACTCTTCAACGCAATATGCTGTATAAGAGATGGATTCATTTTACAAGATTTATACGGCAAAGAGCAACAACACCATTGACCCACTTGAAATACCCAGAGTTTAAGCGTCACTCTGCATTTGCTAAAGTAACAATAACACCCTATAAAGTTAACAATCCATTTGACATAAGGAGAGATAGATCACGCTGGAAGATGTTGACTATTTCAAATCCATACTAAGTACACACAATGTGGTCTATGATGATAATCCTGAAAGTGCTGGCTTGATGCCTTATAATACAGACTGGTTTAATCTGTTTAGGGGAGCTTCATCGTAAGTTATCATGACATGTTTTTCTTTCTCTTTTGATGATGATGGTTGTTATATTCGCTTTATATATATATAGCCTCTGCTTGTTTCCAACGTCAACAGATCAAGTATCCAAGATACTAGCATATTGTAACCAACGTCATTTAGCAGTTGTCCCACAAGGAGGCAATACAGGTGTTAGTGGTGGTGCTGTACCTGTATTTGATGAGATTATTGTCAACTCGTCAAAACTAAATAGCATTCGAAAGTTTGACTCAGTTTCTAGTGTGGTTGTTGTTGATGCTGGTGTGGTGCTTGAAGCATTGGATGGGTATTTGGAAACAAAAGGATACACGGTTCCTTTAGATTTGGGTGCAAAAGGATCGTGTCAGTTGGGTGGCAATATCAGTACCAATGCAGGTGGTTTACGATTGATGCGTTTTGGTAGTTTGCATGGCAGTGTGCTCGGTTTAGAAGTGGTAGCTACAGAGAAAGAAAAAGAGATTAACCGTGAAAAGTAAAGACTCATATTGTTTCTTCATATTAGGTACTTCCTGATGGGACTATTCTGGATAATTTATCTACACTGCGGAAAGATAATACAGGATATGACTTGAAGCAACTTTTTATTGGTGCAGAAGGCACGTTAGGCTTAGTGACAGGTGTTTCTTTGTTGACACCTCGACGAGCAAAGGTATCTAAAAATGAAAATAGATATAGTAGATAGAAAAATATATGAAAGAAAAAAATCGTCTCCTATGTAGGCTACCAATCTTGCTTTGATTGCTCTGGATTCATTTGAGGCTGTACAGCAAGCCTATGTGATGGCCAAAGAAAATCTTTCAGAAATTTTGTCAGGTAAGCTTTAAAGTAAACAAATGCTTTGAACAGGAACTTGAACTTGGATGATAGCTTTTGAATTTTGGGATGGCGATTCAGTCAAAGTTGTCAAGGCACAAATGATGCAAGAAGCAGGTTATCCTATTGAAGGAGAATATCCATTTTATGCTTTGCTTGAAACCCAGGGAAGTAAACAAGAGCACGATCAAGAGGTATATATAATGTAAAATTCTTTCTTTTTTGCAAACAAGAAAATGCTAAGACAACTCGATAAGAAATTAGATGGTTACCTTGCTCGATTGTTAGAAGAAGGTGTGGCTCATGATGGTGTGATGGCTCAAGATACTAAACAGATTGCTTCTCTCTGGTCCTGGCGAGAAAAGATCCCAGAGTCTATCTCAAAAGCAGGCACTGCAATGACCTATGACGTATCTATGGAAGTGCCTTTACTCTATAAGATGGTGAGAGATGCTAAAGAGCACTTTGGTAGTCAAGGAAAATTAGGAGATGATAAATTGTATTCAAATCTCTTGGGTTTTGGACATGTTGGTGATGGTGCAAGTATTTTTGAACGACATGAAAAACTTGAAGACCTGACTCATTTCTCTTTAGAATCTACATATTATGGCCAATCTAAACAAGTTTGGGGAAGGAGGTCAAGAAGCAATGGATGAATTTGTGTATTCATGGGCCAGTAAGATTCACTTCAGAAGTCATAATGTACTGTCTTTAATTTGCATTTATATACTCTATTACAAGTGAAACACAATGGATCTATCACAGCTGAGCATGGTGTGGGTGCAGCCAAAGTACACTATATGAAAAAAGTCAAAACTCCAATTCAGCTTCATTTGATGCGTGCTATCAAACATGCCATAGATCCAAATGGCATCATGAACCCTTATAAAGTAATTCCTCAACAATAGTAATTGGAAAAGAAGCCATCTATTCAAATCAACATGATATATTAGTGTTATTTCAAAAAAAAAGTCGTTTATTCTTATTTCTTATCATTTTATGTATATTTGAAGTGGTATGACATCACTTTTCTTTAGTCAGTGGAATGATCATACTGGCTCAAAGTCCTATGAATATCAATACTTTCTTCTTCAGTACCAAGGGTAATAGTCTCTTCAATAGATGCAAGTAATACAGTTATATTGGTGGCATTTTTGTAGAATTCAGAGCGCTTCATAAGCATTTGATAGATTTCGCCTCGGAAAGTTTTGTTGATCACTTGAGAAAACTTGATGGACCACAAGATATGAGCCTTTCTTGTCTTGGGTCCTAACGGCAAGGCAGCAGCTTGCAGATACTGCAATCGATTAGGCAAGCTAGTTTTGATCGCTCTTGTGTAGAGTCGGCACGATTCAGTGGTTGCATTACTCATATACAACAATCCCGCAAATGGAAGAGCGGCAGCTATTCTATTAATGAATATCTTGTTCTCATTGTCCTCATAATTTTCCTCTTTCTTGGCCAATACATTCATTTCAACTAGATCCCTAATTGTCTTTTTGCCTTTGACCTCTCCAGTACAGTCAATGAGAATCTTCTTTAGTTTCCTATAGTTTGTTCCGCGATAAGACCCAACAAAAGCAAGCTGCATTGATCCAGTGACACCCACTTTAGTTATTGAAAATAAAACGATCTCTGTGAGTTTTGAGCGTTGATAGGCAACTTTATTTACAAATTCAGATTCAGTTACTGAACAAGTCTTTCTGGCTATCACTTCACATAGACGTGAATATTGTTTGTATATATCTGGTATATCAGTGTCCATGATCAATCACAATTTTGAGTACTATTCAATATGACTTTTTTCTTTCTTTTTCTTTTGAAGGGACTATGACACAAAAGAAGAAGAGAAGAAAAGAAAAAAGAAAGCAAAATTTAAAGAGATTGATAAACCATCAAAGTGATTATTCCCTTCATTTATCATTTTTATTCTTTTAAAAGAAGCACGCATGACAGCTTCTTTTCTTTCTGTGCCAACTCTTTCCATTAAACTTTGTTCGACACATAAATATCAAATGGCATGTTATTGTAAATTTTAGTCACTAAACCTAAACAAGAACATCAGCATTGCCCTGGGGTTCATTTAATCGATCAAGAAAAAAAAAAGTGATTTTGTTCACTTCATCATTTGATGATTCTTTATGCGACATATATACAGAACACCTTGGATAGTGATTAAGTCTATATTCTCTCTTTTTCTTGCACTGTATATATGTCTTACTCAAGTCTCATTGTGTTCATATATACTCAAGCATTAAGAGATACAATCAACATTGTTTGTGAAAAAAGGGAAGTCATGTTATTCTTTACTATTATTTTATTTACATATTTACAGGTACTCGTCTTTCAAAATCCATACACCTTTACCTGACTCTGGCTCTTTTTCAAATTTGGCAATGGCCTGCAGCATCTTTCTGAAAATCACAATCTGTTCTTGCCCAATATGAATATCCAAACTATCCATGATTTCTTTAGATGTTCCGCGACCACGATGATCAGAGAGGTATTCCTGTATCTTGACAATCATGCCCTCGCGACTCTCATTATTCAAGACTGTGAGAGACGGTGCTGCATCTTCAGATAAATGAGTTCCAGATGTCTCCATTGCTTTTCGCTCTTTCATCTTGGCCAACAAAAGATTTGAAGACATGCGAGAACCACCATTCATTGCCTTGAAACCCGATACAGCACCTGATCCAAAGCCCTTAGGTGAACCTGGCAAACTTTGAGTAGATGAAGGGTTAGTAGAAAGGTGCTTGCCGAAACGTTGTGATGGAGGTGGAGTTGAAGAGCGCTGTTGTTTAAGAAAGTATTGTGGTGCACCTGCTGCTCCAGAACGACCTGTCCAGGTTGGCGTGCCTATATCCATTTGACGTCTTTGGCGACGAGATTCTTTTAAGGCTGCTGCTGCTCTTTCAGCAACTTGAGTAGCTGAGTATATGTAAAAGAGGGGGGGGGTATGTACATAAACGTAACAGAGTGAGTGTCAGTAAAAAAAAAGAAAAAGTGATGAAAAGAATAAACGGCCTACCTTCACGCTCAACAAAGACGGTATCATGAGAAGCAGAATCCATAATTTGATCATGCTGTAAAGCACTTTGAATGCCCGTCATGTCAAACAAGCTTTGAAGCACATGATCCTCTTCGTTGTTGTCTTGCGTTATCGTTACCTCTTTATCGCCTTCGTACTGCTCCAATCCATGAACGCCTTCAAGTGAAACAAGCTCCTTTTCGTTGTCATCGTTAGCTCTCTTCTTTGCCTTTCTCTTCTTGCTTTGCTTCTTTATCTCTGTGCCCTTAAAGAGTTCGCCTGTTTCTGTTCCTACTGCATCCTCGGATCCCAACGTAAATAAGGACTGAAGATTACTGGCATCAAAAAATCGTTTTTGCTTTGGATCTTTTAGGATTTTGTTGGTCAAGAATTGTTTATAAATTTGACGATGATATATTTTTTCTTCAATAGTTCCACTTGTCATCAATCGGTAAACAGTGACATCTTTCTTTTGCCCTAAACGCCATGCTCTTTCTCTTGCCTGCATATCAGTGGAAGGGTTCTATCCCAAAACAAAAAGCAATAAAAAGAAACAATCAATAAGATAGCTCTAATTGTGTCTATCATTCTAGTTCCATACCCAGTCTGGATCAAACAAAATGACTCGATCAGCACCTGTCAAGTTCAGACCAAGGCCACCTACTTTGGTTGTCAATAGAAAAACAAATATGTTGCTTGTTTCGTTGAACTCGTTCACTAGAGCTATTCGCTGATTCACGGGTGTAGTGCCATCCATTCTCAGATAACGGTAATTTGTGTGTCGTCTGATCATCAACTCTAAAATATCCAGCATTTGACGTGTCTGACTAAACAAAAGAACGCGGTGCTTCTGCTGATGCCACATCTTCATCAGTGCCTTGACAACCACCATTTTACCACTGCGCTCTGGATTACCGTAATCAGGATCTGTTTGAGGCAACGCTAAATCAACCAAGTCTGGATGATTGCATACCTTGCGAACAATGTCAATACCATAGAGTACTTGGCGACGACGTTCCAAGATAGCATCCATGTCCTTTGAATGAATGAACTTTAGGTATGCCTCTCTTTGAGGTGGTGTCAATTTACAGAACAAAACTTGTTCGTTCTTTTTAGGTAGATCAGCAGCAACATCCACCTTCATACGACGCAAAAGGTATGGGTTAATCAGGTCACGCAACATACAAGCGCATTTGTAGGCTGTTTGAACTTGAACATTAGATGCATTTGCATATCCACCTATACTGATAGGTACAGAGAACTGTGTTTGGAATACTGGTAATGTCTATAAAGAGATATATCTATTAAGAAAAAAACACATCTCTAACGTACTTCATCAAGAACTTACTCCAAGCCTTCCTGGAAATACAAAATCAAACAAGGACCATAGTTCCTTCAAATTGTTCTGTATAGGTGTACCAGATAAGATAATTCGATGAGGCGTCTATCAAAGGTCCCAAATTCAGTCTTTTAGCCATAGCATCATTTTCTTACGCCAAATATAGATCTATATAACTCACCTTGAATTGCTTGATAGCTAATGTTGTACTTGAATCAGGATTTCTGATTTTATGACCTTCATCAAGCACAACATAGCCCCATTTGTGTTTCAAGAGGATTTCGCGATAACTCTGAACACCACTGTAGGTGGTTATCAGAATACCACCTTCCTTGATCGCTTTGTCTACAAGTGCAGCTGCATTACGTCCCATTCGAGTTTTCAAAATGCTTTTTGTGGATGACCTTGACTTCTTGGGTCGTTTTGAGTTTTTACCCCGACGATCTGGTTCATACTCTAGATCTTCTTCATCTTCTGAATTGTACATCTCAAGCTCGTTGTAATCATCGCTGCTGACATTGTTGTTTCGGACACCTATACCACTAGCATGTAGA
The DNA here is from genome assembly GCA_025331445.1 of Blakeslea trispora. Taxonomy (NCBI): domain Eukaryota; kingdom Fungi; phylum Mucoromycota; class Mucoromycetes; order Mucorales; family Choanephoraceae; genus Blakeslea; species Blakeslea trispora. The sequence goes on along the minus strand of JAIWNE010000013.1, from coordinate 335,493 downwards.
ATAGCTACTCGCAAAGGTGGCCACCATTTATGAAATTCTTGGACCCATTGTTTCATTACTGTTGCAGGACAGATGATCATGGTAGGTTGACCAGGACCTAATATCTTGGAATAATAAAGGCCTGATAGGAAAGCAATGATCTGAATTGTTTTTCCTAAACCCATTTCATCACCCAAGATACCTCCTACTTGTTGGCTATGTAATTCCCAAAGCCATTGTACACCTAATATATATATAAAAGTCAGTGCTCATTCATTGTTGTTATGGTTCAAATTGCTGGTAAGATTTACAGGTTTTTTGATAGTCAAACAGACAATTCCATAATTCGCCTGGTATCCGATAGCCATTGTCGAATTCAACATCTTGATAGTTGGGATGTGCCAAAAATTTCTCTTCTTCAAAAGAATGATCATCCAAGCCCTCTTGTTTCAATTTTTCTTCTATCTCCTCCAGTGGCGTGTCTTGCTTTAGAAATAAAGTTAGTCGTGATACAAATGACAGATCTTCAATGAAACATTACGTGTGTTACACGGTAACGCATAATTCGTCTATTGTGAATCCAGTCATCAAGCCGTTTTCTGTAATATTGCTCCAAACCATCATCTTCGTAGATTTCATCTAGTTTTCTAATCTTGTGTTTTTGGTTTCCTTCAGTGTCATCTAAGTCTTCGTCTTCCTCCATATACTCGTCTTCATCAACAGTATCGTCGCTTTCTTTGTATTCACCATCATCATCTTCATCGCTGTATTGAGCTAGTTTTCGCTTGGACCGACTTGCTACTAAATCTGATGCTTTATGATTTGGTACGTGCAAGTGTTGATGTGACATTTGGTTTTCTGTTCCTGGGAATATTGTGTTGGATGAAGAGACCTCATGATTTGTAAGGTGCTGCGGAGGGAGAGTCTGTTCAAAAGGAGTAATTTTGCCTGTTCTAACAAGATAATCGCGCTGAGTCTCATTGATCTGTTTCTCATTTTGACTGGGTGGACGCAATGCTCTTTCTCGCTCCGAATGCCGATCTTTCATACGTTCAATGATATCTTTTTTATCTTGCGTTGCATTTCGTAGTTTTTGTGCTTGTTCAGTTATTTTCGGCATCCATCTTTCTTTGTCTAAATTGTCTTTCATCTTCATCTTGAGATTATCGAGTTGTTTTTGCGCCGCGCTATTACAGAAGATTAAATGCCATACATCTAAGCAATTGCTCAAGTTTACCTTATCTCTTTTATCGCCTTGTCAAGTCGTTTTTGATCAAGCTCATCATCTCTTTCAGCAATTGCTCTATCAGCCTTAGAATGCATTACACATATAATAACATGAATATATGGATTTCAAGTCTGAGTAGCCATTTGTCATTTTTACCTTTTGCATAAGCGATTTTTCAAATTCATTTTGGTCTACCAAATCGACGCCTAGTTGGCTCAACTCATTAGCCACGTTTTCCTTTGGATCATATTCTGATTCTGATAATGTGTTTGTCTCTGATAAAGGAGATGAAGAAGTACTCATAATAATAATAATGAAAAGAAAAGAAAAAGGAAACGAAAAAAAAGAGAGAATGTCATACTGGAAAAGCACAGTAAAAAAAAAAGGCGGATTTTCAATTAAAGTCCTTTTTTGACCAAAGCCTTGTTTTTCTTTCCTTGTCTCTGACATCAGAATTTCGTTCTATGCATAATTGTCAAATTATATCTATTGCAACAGATAACGGCTTTATAGCTGAGAGATTCATTGGTCAATTAGTTCCTTTATTTGATTGCAAGAACAATGTATAAAAGAGTCTCTGAATGATGAATTAAAAAGAAAAGTGCTATTTTAGACTGTCTACTCAACAAGTAAACAAAATTGCTCAAAAAGGATAGCTTAAGATGAACAGAAAGCAAGCAAAAGTGTTTTGTTCCTTTCACTAGTTGCACTGATCAATCAACGAATAGGAGCCTTATTTACAAGAGGATTCGATCAGCTCAGGACATACAGTGGGTACAGCCCCAAATGATGGATTTCAAATTCATTCAGCAGTTGCTAAAAGCTCGATTGGTATTGAGGGTAGATAAAACCCATTCAATTCCTGGCAGCCCCTCTGAAGCTGTTGACATATGCATATGACCTTGAAATATTTTCTTTTTTATCAGATGAATGTTCTTCTCTCTCGAATACCCTGCAGTTTGTACTTTCGGGCTTTGAATGCTAAGACTAATATCAGCAAGACTACGATTGTGTTGTTGAGTGGTACTACGTCCGCAGTTTGGCTGGCTACATGTGCCTCAATGGACATGGAATGGTATGGTACTACTTCTTCGTCAGCAGTCGCTCTCCTCAACTGGATGATTTCTTGGACAAACTTTTGTACCAAGTTATTGGCGATCTCGGGGCATGCACGGTCTCGTCGTCTTTCCGTTATCATTAGATTAGAGAAGGTTTTTATTTTTGCCTATGGATTGATTCTTACATAAGATAAAATGAAAGATTGTATCACGCATATGATATTTATAGGGCGGATATTCAATCCTAAATGATAAATTATGCAAGTTGCACAATTACACGGACAAACAAGACAGCTAAAATTGCAAACTTCTCTTTAATAAAGAAAGAAAAAAGAAAAGGGACTATAAACTTAAATACATACGCGCATTAACACGCAAACAGAGAAATAATAATATTGAAAATAATAATCTAGAGTGTCTTATCAAAGATAGCATTGAGAGAGGCCCAGACAGACTTAGGGGATTGAGAGGCATCAACACCATACCAGATGTTCTTCTTCTTGTAGTAGTCAACAACGGGGACAGTTTGCTTGTGGAAAGCATCCAAACGCTTCTTCAAGGATTCGACGTTGTCATCGGAACGTTGAATGAGAGGTTCACCAGTTACATCATCCTTCATGGCAACCTTAGGAGGGCTAAACGGTCATATGAATACACACACACACATACACTTTTAGTAAGGAAACTTACTTGAATTCTCTGTGATAAGTTCTACCAGAAGAAGGGTGAATCAAACGACCAGTGATACGAGAAACGAGAAGGTTGTCATCAATAACCAATTCAACAACAGAGTTCAAAGGTTGCTTTCTTTCATCGAGCATTTCATCCAACTTTTCAGCTTGAACAACAGTACGAGGGAAACCGTCAAGAATGAAACTAGTATTGGTGTTAGTAAAAGAGAAAGCAGAAAACAATCGCGTGAACACACTTACCCGTTTTGACATTCAGGGTTGGAATCCAAGTTTTCTTTGATCATACCAACAACGATTTCGTCAGAAACAAGACCTCCTTCATCCATGATCTTCTTGGCAGCCAAACCAAGAGGAGACTTGGAAGCAACAGCAGCTCTGAGCATGTCACCAGTAGCCAAGTGACAGGCACAGAACTTTTCCTTGATAGCAGGAGCTTGAGTACCCTTACCAGCACCAGGAGGACCCATAATGACCATACGAAGGGTTTGCTTGGGGACACCAGCAGCAACCTTCTTTTCAAGGGCTTCGAATTTATCGTGAAGGCTTTGGATGTTCTTCTTGATTTCTTCTAAAACAGCTGAGTGGTCGGCCATGATTAAATTTTGGATTGTATAAAAAAGAAATAAATAAATTAGAGAATGTAGGATAACAATAAATATACAGTCCAAAAAAAAACTTACAGGGGACCAATTCAAGCTATTAGAGGAGTTTAAAAGACAAGGACAACAGGGGAAATGACGCTCTTTTATCTCTGTCATAAAACAGAAAGGTGTTGCTTATACTGAGTAACTACAGAAAACAGTAAATAGTCTTTTCTGTTTGTGTTGTTTTTTCAGCTCCTTTTCATCGAAAGATGGCTGGTATTCACTATGGCACTTGATTGTCGTTTCCTGAGTTAATTGTCAAAATTTGTGCACCAAGTTTTGGGGTAGCCAATTGCAAAGCCTATTGTCTATCTTGTAAAGTTCTGACACTTGACAGTGATTGTTGGTTTGTTAAACAAGTCAATAGGCAATAGAGTTAGTGAACGGTCTGTGGCTTTCTTCTTATTTCTCTCTCTCTCTATCCGAACTTAATAATATCCATTCTTTTCTTAGTCATTAAACAGTTTGGAGATCATATAGATCGCCTATAGAATGATAAAAGTGAGAAAATACAGGAACCCTTTTATCGAGGCATTCATTATTCTCGTATAGTCTGCAATAAAATTCACTTGAATGAAAAAAAAAAAAAAAGCGTTTATAGATCTTCAAAGAAAATAGTAAAATTAAAACAGAGTTGATAAAGGATGGTACAAACTTTGAGTTGAAGATCGAAACTGCAACTCAATTTGTTTGTTGAAAGTTATGCTGCCTACTGTCATAAAGAAATCTTGTCTCTTGTACAGTGCTAGCAAGAGATTAGTGTGCTTGCAAGATATAAAAGGAAAGGCTCATAGTCAAGAATATGCAGGAGAACGAGTTTTTCTTTTGTTCTTTTCTCAAAGAGCATAGTCGACTATCTTCGATGGCTTATTTGGAATTAGCGGCTATAGACATCGTTTTGCATTATAATCTGTAGGAACATCCAAAAGTGAATTGTGCACAATCAGAATACATGATAGAGACAATTAGGCAATCTTTGCTGAAAACAGGACTGCCAAACCTGCCAATTATTGAAGACATTGTAGTCAGTACAGTGTGTTATCAGATGGATATTGACATTGATTATGGTAGCGTAAAACAGTTTCCTGGCTGTCTTGATGAAATCAAATTAAACACATTGCCATTCTTCGATTGTCTACAGATTGGTCTTAAAAAAAAGGGCCAAGTTGAACTTGTCTTTTGGATTTGGTTTCGGGTTGATAGTCACTAAGCATCAGCTGTTGTGTTTTTATGCTGTATCTTAGATAGCTATGGGGAGGCATGGTGAACACTTAACACATTACTCTTTTAAAGCAATGAGTACAATTAGGTCAAAACCTGCTTCTGCATTAGAGTTGTTTCTTTCACTGTATACAGAAATTAAAATGCCGCAAAAAAAGTTGGATATGCCAGTCAGTTGAAAAGAAAAATAAGACCTATAAATGCAAAAAGAAAAAGAAAATGAAAGGCTGCATCATGCATTTCCCAAAGATCTCTGTGAGTCTCGCAGTTCATCTCGTGTCGATATGTTTGCTCAATGCGACAGTTTTCTCCTTCAGAACCTATGTATCTTTTAGAGTAAACTTTGATCTCCATACGCTGTTATTTCTTCGGACTGTCATCTCTCTTGCCGAAGCACAGTTAACTTTGCTAGATTTCAACCAATCAAATACTTTCTATTCCGAATTTGAAAGTCAGCCATTATTTTCTGCAACACCAAATTCCGTAAGTCTAACTGTAAGGTAAATGAAAAGGGCTGAAATTGATTAGTATTTCTTCTTTTTTTTCTTTTCTATTCTTTCTTATTTACTGTACATATAATTATTCTTTGTTTCTTTTTCTTACTCTCCTCCTCCTATCTTTTATAATTTTATTAAATTTGATAAACCATCCTTTAACTATTTTATATGACTTCAACCGCAGTGAGGTACCAGCATTAATTTAGCAATCAAATTATATACCGCCAAATTAAAGAGAAACCTATCATAACACATACGCACTTTTTTTTATAGAGTCGGGCTGCGTGTCCGCCCTCTAACAGAAAAAGAGAAAATCAACAACTGCACAGAATGTCTTTCATTTATACCAGACGAGCCACAGATTTTAATTGGGACAGACAAGTCATTTACATATGATTATGTATTCGATACTTCGACCAGCCAAGCCCAAGTATATTCAAATGCTGCTTCTCCCTTATTACACAAGTTTGTTGATGGGTAAGAAAAAAGAAGTTATGGGGGTTCCATTTTTTACTCATGTCTTCATTAGTTTTAATGCCACTATATTGGCTTATGGGTAAATGATACTTTATAGAAACGATAAACCTAGCTTAATCTCTTTTTACTTTTAGTCAAACAGGTTCAGGTAAAACCTTCAGTATGGGTACAAGCTTAGATAATACTGTCACTGCTGAGAATGAAGGTTAGTCTGTATCCACATTCTTTCTTCCTGTACAAATACTAACATTACCTTCTCCTTCCAATCCCCTCTTTTGCTCAATTTTGTAAAGGGATTGTGCCACGATGTATTGTGGAGCTCTTTCAGAACTTGAAGGCCCGCGAAGAACAGGATGAAGAATACAAATTTCAAGTTTATGTTTCCTTTCTTGAACTCTACAACGAAGAATTTATTGATTTACTAAACATCCCTCAACAATCAAAACGTAGATCAGCCACCATTCATCCAAGTCAACTTCAACAACAACAGCAGCAACAGCAGCAACAACAGCAACAACAGCATCAAGGTAATGCGAAAGAAGAAGTTTCGATCCGAGAAGATATTGCTGGCAACATTTACTGGAGCGGTGTGAAAGAAGAGCTTTGTTATAGCCCTGATGAAGTCTTAAGGTACCAAGTAGTACATTTTTTTTTCTTTTTTGACTATCCGAATTTTGTGCTAACCATGATACAACAGATACCTTGCACAAGGCTCTTTAGGTCGTACAACGGGATCAACTGAAATGAATTCCGTGTCTTCTAGATCGCATGCTATTTTTTCAGTCATACTGAAGCAGCAAAAACCCGAAGAGGATGAAACAGGCAAAAAGATAATCAAGTCGTTAAACAGTAAATTCCATTTTGTCGATTTAGCAGGCTCAGAAAGAGTACGCGAGTTTATAAAAAAAAAAAAAAGCATTAGTAAAAAAAAATCTGTATTTATATTTCTATTCTATATAAATAGTTAAAGCGAACACACGCTCAAGGAGATCGAGCCAAAGAAGGTATAGCTATCAACTCTGGCTTACTTGCACTAGGAAACGTCATATCAGCACTTGGTGATGAAGCACGAAGGGCTACACACATTCCTTATCGCGATAGTAAACTTACTCGACTCTTGCAAGATTCCTTGGGTGGCAACAGTCAGACACTCATGTTAGCATGTGTGTCCCCAGCTGACACGAATTTTATGGAGACACTAAATACCCTTAAATATGCCAACCGTGCTCGAAACATTAAGAACAGAGTCACTGTCAACCAAGACTTTGCTGGATCGTCGATGGAAGTCAATCAGCTAAAAGCGCTTGTATCTCGACTTCGTATGGAAGTTGCATCATTGCGTGCAGATGATCATTCTATGTCCACAACGACTGTGTCACAAGAAGAAAATATAGCTCTAAAGAACGAAACAGTCAGACTACGAGAACGATTGCAGGAGACATCAAGTCGCTTAGTTCAAGTCACAAGTGAGAGAGACACTCTGCTGATTGAGCGCGAGTTAGGAGAGTTCATGCAGAACAGTGATCTAAGTGACAGTCGCCTTTTAGAAGACGTTGGGTCTGACGCAGCAAAGCGTATAGAGACACACCCCATAATAGAAAAATACCAAAAGACAATTCAAGATTTGAGATCTGAGTTGGAAGATACCAAAGATAGACTAAAGGGCATGGAGACCGTGCTAGCTTCTGCTAGTCAACAAGCTAAGCCTACAAACAGTACTAGCACTGTACTTCAGAAATTCTCATCTTCTAGACCAAGAAGTAGTAGCAGCAGTAGCATGAAGAGAAAGAAAATCAATACCCGCTTGGTCCCTGATAGTTCTTCCGCAAATGGGTATGCGGCAAAAGTTACAACTAAAATGACTAGGCGCCCTATCATCACTAAAAGTACGAGCTCAAGTATGCGAGCCAAACGGCATGACCGCTTCAAGCAAAAGTCTCACAAGCCACAAGGCAAGAGACAGGATGCTGAATATGATGAAGATGAAGGTTATGTTAATGACCTTCAAGACGAAGTTCGACATGAAGAGATTAAAGAAAGCATTGCTAAAGTTCGTGCTGATATCCGAAAAAGTCTTGAAGTACTTGAGTTAGTCAAGGTAATATATGCTTATTAAAACTTTGCTTTTCATTTTCTAATCCCTTTCTTGCTCTTTGCTTGAATAGCCTTTAGAAGACTCGAGCAATAATTGGGAAGAAGAATTAAAGGTTTGTATGATAGTTTACATGCAGATACACATAACTGATTTGTTTCAATTTTGTGTTTATGTGTTCTAGGCATTTGAAGCAGCAGAAAATCGCTTGTGTGATCTTAATGAAAATGCTTTGATTGACGAAGGAATGTATTCCCTTACTTCTTCTCCTATAGATGATGATTTTGGAGATGAAATTGAAGCATTGGTATATGTCGTAATATAAAAAATGTCATATGCTTTGTTTGTACTAAATCAATTCATTGTGTTATTTATTTATAGGCTGTTCCTACTTGGGGTGAAGTTGGAAATAAAAGCAACACAGATGTCGATATTAAGCCAGATTTATCATCAGATGGCTCTGCTGACTCAAAACAATCTTCTGTTCCGTTCAGAAGCACACCTACTCCTGTGGCACTAGAAGTACACAATAAATATGCCGATAAATTAACTCGCATGCTGCATCAAATTCAATCAGACATCAAAGTCAAAGAAGAACTCGTCGCCTATCTGGAAAAGTCAGAGACTGAATACACCTTTATGCGCAAGAAGTTTGACGAAAAGATTAACAGTCTCCAAACTCAATTAACTGAAATTCAGAAAGAAAAAGATATCGCTTTGATGCGTACCAAATCAGGTATTGCTATTAAGACAGATATCTCCAATTATAACTTGCAGCAACAGGTGGCTGCATCAAGAGGTACTCTATCAAATGCAGGCATTGACAAGCAGAGCAACGAGATTCGACATGCCTATGAAAACAAAATGAAGAACTTGATGTCTGAAATTCAAGATTTGAAGCGCAAGTATTCTCATGCTACTATGACTATGCAGTCAAACAGAAATCAAAATGAATCTATGCTGCGAACACTCCGTGCCAATGTAGAGACACTAAAGGTCGAAAAGAGGCAGCTAGTTCATCGTATGCGAGTAGAATCCGACCGTGTTCGTAACCAAATATCTCAGCAAGAACGTCGTATTCAACAATTGCAGCGTCAACATGCAAAGTCGAATCAGGCTAAAAAACGATTGGAGCGCGAGCATGAACAGCAGAAATCTACATTGAAGAAGCGCAATGAAGAAATCATGATTAGTTCTGGTCAATTAAAGCAGCTGACATCTATCCTGAAAAAGGCTGTTCGAGAAGGTGGCATTTTAGATGAAAAGTTACTTCATAAAGCCTCTCCTATCATGGGCGGCAGCTTTGCTGTCATTGCTAAAGGCGGGGGCCATGGATTCCCTAAGCGTCAATCGAAAAAGAAGAACCCCATTCCTTTGGGAATTCGTGTCTCTCGCAAGAAAGAGCTTTTGGACAAAGCCCTCTCTCAATACATTCAAGGCAAACAAGCAGTTGTCGAAATGGAGCAGCTCTTGATTCGCCGAGAACATTTGGTAGCTGAAAAATTCGATCTAGAAGAGGAAAGAGATCAAGTATATCATGTCGAAAAGGAACTGGAAGAAAATACCGGTCAGCCCATGGACATGATAGCTATCGAATTGATGGATGAGCGTATTGATCTGATCACAGCCGAAATTGCCTATTTGTCCGCCCGTGTTCGTACCCTTCAGTCAGACGCAGCTGAAGAGGCTCTTCATGCCGAAGAGAATGGTGCAACTGTAGTCAAGAACATGAGCCCACGTCCTCCCAAGCATGTCACTTTTGTTGACGAAATCGTAACCGAGCCTATTTCGAACAATGACGAATGGGCCGATATCGACTCTTTTGAAGATCAGTTTAGTGTACCTGCCAATGCTGCACCAGAGATGGCTTATGATATTACATCCAAACTCATCAAATCATTTGAAGCAGATGAATGTAAACGCATCATTGAGAATTTGGTAGATGATATCATGGACCTCAAAATGGATGAATGTAATCGCCAAGTAACTGTACAGAATTTAGAAAAGACAGTTGTTGATCTTCGTCGTACATTGATTGTAATGAAGCGAGCCGCCATATCTAGTACTTCAGAGAATGAACGTCGCATCCGTCAATTAGAGACTAAGGACGATGACATTCAAAGCTTCATGATGTCTAGAGATGGAAGTAGTAACTACAGTGATTATCCAAACAACGGCAATACTATTTTCGATAGAATCTACGAAGATGGCCTTCGAGGATTTATTTCAGACCCTACTTCAGACATGGGATCAGTATATGAGCAACAATCTTATCCAATTGTATCTTCACCTATTACTTCTCCTCAACTCAACAAAGCACAGCTAAACAAAAAGCTGCCATTACCTGTTCAAATGGTAGAGGCGCTAAGCAAAACAGGGGAGGGAAGAGAAGTAACACCATCACCAGAACGATTCTACAACATGGTTCAGAAACGACTCTCTTGGCAAGACGAAGAAGGACGTAGGTTGATGACTCCAGGAGATGAAGACGGAGACATAGATGAAGACGATATTATGAGGGCTATTTCAGCAGCTCAGGGCAATTCGCCTGATTTCGGTCAATACATGTCTGATCATGAATCTTCTACATCCTCCATTCGCAGCAGTCATCTAAGAAGATCCTCTGTACAGTCTGATGTATCCTCTCTATCTTCATGGAATCAGAAATCAACAGGTCGCACAAGTAACACAAATAATCTCCATAGTCCTCGTAGAGATGTTGCTGTTATCAGCCCTCTACTAGCACACGCTCATAATCTCCCCACTCTACAAATGAACATGATGGAAAACGATGCAATGGCTATTTATCAGCAGCAGCACCAACAGCAACTTTCGCCACAATCTGAAGGCTCCGTGCGAAGACCCCTGCCGCCTATGATGCCTAGTTCTTCTACTTTTGATAGACCTTTTACACCTTCTGTATTTGATCGATTAGCACAAACGCCTACAAGGTCTTCTAGAGCCAAAATTAATTATCGCCACAGTAGCGGAAGTGTAGACGAGCTAAAGAAAAAATGGGATATCCAACGACCTTCTAGTGTGTTGAGTGAAAACTACAACTAGATCTAATTTTTCCTTTCTTTTTTGCTCTCTTCAGATTCCACATACCCTCTCTCTCTTTTTTTTCTTGTTCATCTCTGCTAGTCTATGTACATTACAATACCAACTTAGTTCTTTCGATATCTTAATTAAACGATCTATATAAAGGAATCAGCTAGCTTTGTTGTATGTCCTTGATGCATGTGTGTTTTAAGACAAGCCAGCGTGGCATTTTTTGGTATCCACCAAGGAAATGATGTGCACTTTGAGTGACACATAAACAAATGTACAACTTTTTTTTATTATTATTATTATTATCAATATTCAGTCGGATTTTCACCATAAACAGTAATACCATTGACTTCGTCATCTTCTCTTTTGAAAAGCCTTGCCCAATATTTGACCTTGGAAGCTTCTGGCATCAAGACACCCACATTGTCTACTAAATCTTTATCCTTCATAGGATCGTATAATTCATTGATAAACCGCTGCTTTTCTGAATTAAAGTAATCCCAAATACTATACGTTTTGTCTTGTGGTTGGTGACTTGTGCGCTCCCCTTCTGAATTAAACAAAAAGGTACCAAACTGACAAGAATAGACATGATAATGAAGTTCAGTCAAAAGTGTCTCATTAAACTCAAACCTAGTTGGATACTGTTGCTGTAATTGGAATATACAATCTAGGAACTGATGAAATACTGGACTTGTCTCGCGCTGATAGCTTTTATAGAACTTGTTTTGCATGTCTTTGATAGTATTGTTTGTGTAATTGATAAAATACTTCTCATCGGACAGATGGCCACATCGATCTTCAAATTTATGACCAAAAGAAACCCAGTCCTTCTCGATCAATACCTGAAATCCTTCAAATGTCCGGTAGTAAGGGTCTAAACAGAGTTCACTGAGAGAAACTAATTGTGAAGTACGATCCCATCCATCCGAACAATGTACCAAGACATGTGAATTATACACATGAATATTCTTGACAATCGTAGTCGTACCATCCATTACCATTGCAATGTGCTTCAACCAACCCGACCGCTGAAGTGCAGTTTTGTTGATTTGACCACCTGTACTGTCTATTCCTTGCATAGCTTATGGAACGAATGAGCCACAAAATTCTCAGTATCTGTCTTCTAAAACGATCTTACCTTCGCTTAGTTTAGCCAGGCTGTCCCGCATGACATGGATGTTGTCTATTGCCACATATATCTTTTTACAATTTCGGTAATGATCCATATTCTCAGTACCCGCTCCTCTTGCAACATTGCCCACTGCATTGGCCATAGGTCTAGCATCAATAATCAGGTTAGCTGCAGTGGATCCATAGATTATTTCGCCATTTGGACCGGTAGGTACGTTGGTTGAAAAGATAGCCTCTATCAGTTTTTCGTCTTGTATGGATCTTGCTTGCTTGAATCCTACTAAAGGCTGGCTACTTCGAGTGATAGTAGCCTGTGCCTATTGCTTAAGTCAAAGAATTCTCAAGCACTTGCATAACTTACAGCATTATTCCAATGCATATATGAAAGAGCAGGGATTCTAGCTTTACTACGGTATTTGGCAGCGTAATTCAATGTGTTGTCGCTTATTTTCGAGGGCACCACCAACAAGCGAGGGTAGGTAGGCGAATACTATTCATGTATCAATTAGTATTATATACTTCCTTCCTCTTTCTTCCACTTACTTTGTAATCCCTATTGATTAGAGTAAAGCGCCAAGCATCTGTCTTGACATCTACACCCATCCGCTCATATTCCTTTAATGGATCATATATATTCCATCCAGCTTTCGATGTAAAGGGTATTCTTGGCTGATATGCATACGCGTACATTTGCTCTATGGAATCTTTCAGAGTCTATTAGTGATTTGGTTTCAAGAGAGCAACAAGGTCTATCAAGATACTTACTAACACAAGATAGATTCCGAATGCTGTCAAATACATCTTGCGCTTCGCCCTCTTTCAGTAGAGAAAGTGTTAAAATCATGAAATCTCGACATTTTATATAAAGCGGGTGTCGTCCTGTCTGAAGTGAAGGTGGCTGTCTCTCGACGGTATGAATGATAGGATAAGGAATCTAAATAGCTTGATTAGGAACAAAAAATGTCTGCTTGGTAGTATCTACTGCTTGATTTCTTACCCACAATTCATCTTCTGAACAACTGAATATCAGGTGATGAATGGTTAGATGTAAAGTACCCACAACAGTTTTTTGACCTCTATTAAGTTGAACGTCTTGGACCTTTCTCAAGTTAGTTGCATTTCGCTTCACTTCTAAAGTGATGCCTTACCTGTGCAATCTTGAGTAGATCGATGCGACTAGGCTGCATGTTTCCTTGAGGTTGAAACAGCGTGGGCAAAGAGACACGAGCGAGATTGAAAATGGTGGATATTAGTATACGCTATGGGCGAAAGGGGGAGAGTAAGAAGGTGATAAACAGATAAAAAGAAACCAAGAAAGAGAGAGAAAGAGCGAAACAAGTGTACAGTGATATAGAGTATAGCTCACTGATACTTATGTATCTAATGCGGGAAAAGAAAGAGGCGCTCTATATTGTTTTTTCTCATTCCCTTTTTAAGGAGACGGATATGATTTTGCGCCTGCTGTTAAATTTTTACGCTACCCGAGAATTTCTTTTTTAGAGGATGTCATTAGCTGAGTAGTGTACCTGATAAACCCTAGTTCTAATTGAGAAGGAATTTGAAGTAAAGTTTGCCATAGATCAATGTTAAGGCATAGTGCTTATAGATAAATGCATATATGCGTATAAAACAAAAGTACATCTAGCCAGCTTTTCTTACTGCAAAACGTCTAGAGCTATCTTAATGCTATCCTAAATTTCTTGCAAGGGAAATGTTTTCTTGGTATTTCAACACAATGAAGACCAATGATTCCTTGAATTTGATTGTTGGTTGTCTTTGTTTGTAAAGGAAGAAAACATGATCTCAAAAAATGCATCTTCTTTACATTGTATCTCTTGTCTTATTTAAATCGAGCCTCATACAGTATAATTAAACTTTTATTGCCTGAAGAGTCAGAATGACTATTCTTTTTAAAGATTTGATTGTCGTAAATACATTGCTTGTACAATAGAACACATACTATTAAGTCTAAAAGCAGTGCCATTTTTAGTTATTCTCTCTGTTCTAACATATATTTCATTATCCATCCGACTCTATTGGAGACATCAAAAAGTCTTTTTGTGTCTCTTAAAACTCCTCATTTGGGCAAGGAAACAGGCCTTAGGCAAGCAAATGTATACAGATCATTGTCAAATATGGGTGTTTGGTTACTATATAGCAATAAGCATCGACAATAACTGATGTTTGCCCTTTTGTATATACAACAAACCTGAAAGACGCATTGAGCAGCAGCAACCAATTTGACACATACTACTATGATTTTTATAGAGTGCGCTAATTAAATAAGCATCTGAAATGTTTTGCAGCAACATGAGCTTTCTGAATAAGTTTCTTAATTTACGATTCTCAATATATATATATATACTACTTTGGTGTCCAAGTCTTTTTCTAAAGAGAAGTTTTTGCAAGTGCGATATCAAAATCAAAGAGCTTATGTATGTAGATGCTCATATGAAAATTGTTATGTTTTATCCTGTTTTATGGGAATGTTCTTTTTTTTTTTGTTTAGTTTAGACACTTTGGATACAAAATCTATCAATGCTTTGAAATATCGAAACCTGCACGCCACAAAGAAGTATTACACACAAAACTTCAAGCTAGAGAAAGCGAGAGTGTACAGCAGCCCCGCTCTAAATGGAGAAGACCGGACTTTAGAAATAAGACAGTTGTAACACCTTTAACTTCATGCAGATATTTGCTTTTTGACATCCAACTAACAGATTGTTCTACTCACAAGTAGATTCCATATCAACTGTAAAATTGACATACATAAAAAAAATTCATGCAAAAATTCGAATGTAAATGGAATACAATGACTTTTTCTGCCATGTAAGATAAGGATTACATTGACATACACAACTGTTTTTAAAGCTAAGGATAATATTTAAAATGCCGACGGGCGGCTTAAGATTTTTTGATGTAAATCGTCAATAAGGTGAAAGTAATCCTAGATAGCTTGCTTCATTTGTCCTTTTAATTCATCATTTTAGCTTCAACTAAATTTGCTTTAGAGCAAACAAGTCACAAACGAAGAAAAGGAGGATGTCGATGAGGTCTATTTGAAAGAAAGACTATTAAGAAGAAAAGGTTTTAGTTGTCTGAAACTGAAGGCAGGACAATGACCTTTATTTCTTCTTGAAAACTACAAACATGTTGTACTTGGTATGAGTTGAACTAGTTTCATGATTTCTTTCAGAATACGACCAGAACTCTTAGCTTTAGTAAAGTGTATTGTTTTCGATTGTGAAAGTGGATTGGTTTCGCTTCTAAAGTTGAGCGAAGGCCGTCGCAGAAAGTAAATACGAAATCCTTGTCGAGTAAATCAACCACTGAAAGAAAATTTTGCTTTGTAAGAATTGTTTATTGCTAACTTTCCTGAAAAGGGTTGGTGCTGGGTTGTTTCTTGTTGAATTGTTGCTGTAAGAAGCTGGATTTTTTTAAGAATTGTAACTGTACTAATGAAAAGAAAGACCTAATCAGGAAGGCTGTTGGATTAAAGGATACAAGTTGGTTTGTTGATCAATGTCTTTTTTTTTAGATGAAGATTTCTTCTTCTGTTTCGAAATTTATTCACATTCTACACCGTATGATTGGTTGCTATTTACTGAAATAGATAAGTTAGGAATTTTGTTAAAGAGAGAGAGATTGCATAGTTGATGAAACTACTGGAGGCAGAGGAAGAAGAGGCAAGGTTGATAGCTTGATGAGCTACATGAACCTGTATACCCCCTCGTTTGACTGGGCAAGTTCAGTAAGGATTGACAACAGTTATTTGGCTTGTAGAGATAACGCTGAATTCCGCTATTGTCAACGTCTTGGCTAATCTCGAGATAGAAGATGGCTCAAGAGATGTAATCCTCTCCAAAAGAAAGCATTGTAGTCTTTGCAAAGACATGTTCTGTCTGGCTTGGGACCAATGCATTTTACAGGGCTACTAAGGGAGGTGTTTCGGGGGTTTGGTATAGTGGACCCTCAATCTCAAGACATGTGTCAATAACTTTGTGTCTTTTCTACTTGAGTATAGTCGGTGAATTGAAAAGAAGAGAGAGGGGGGGGGACAGGGTTTCAGTATCAGAAAAAGGGGTCCATATAGGTGTGACAAAGTGTCCATCTTGCGATTTCTATTGAAGGTTGAAGTGCCAAGTGTTCTCAAATGTTGCAGTCTCTGTTACAATCTGGCAAGTTGTTATATGAATTGTTTTGCAATGCTGACTGAGTGAAAAAGAAGAAGATTACAAAGATTGAACACCGACAAGTTTCATAGTTACTTAGCTGTATTGCTTTCAGAAACCAAAATAATGAAAGATACCTACTACTATCTATCTAAGGTTATCAGAGGATCTCCCTTCTTCATCTTTATTTGGATTAAACGCTGAGGATAATGGCACGGTCTTGAGCATATTACTCCCTTAAATTGAGCGACTAACTGTAACTGCGATTGATTCTTTTCATGCAGAGTCTAGTTTTTTAAATGCAAACTAGATTATGGATTATGATGTCATCATAAGAAAAAAGAATATTATTCTAGTCTCTTGTTCTCTTTTAGAAGACTTTCTCTGCTATAAAATGCTCAACACGTTCAAAAAAGCAGTTGTGTGCAGCAGATTGAGTTTCATAGAGTGTGCAACTCTCTGATCAAAGTCAGGTTTTACTTTCCGCTCTGAGATTTCTCAAGTGGGTGTGTTTCCGATTTGATTGTGTGCGAGTGTTCGCAATTACAGCCTATTTCCAGAAATAGTGTAGATTCTTTCATTCAACACGAACGCCTTTCTCTACCTCCTCCCTCCCCCCTTTTTCGTACAACCTATATTCTCTACTTTTCTCGCTGCTAAGCCTTTTATATTACTGCTATAGACAACACTTTTTTCTTTCTTTCTTTAGAACCATACTTTACACAATGAACATTGACGCCTGCATCGAGTCCATCAAGGAATGCAAATACTTGCCAGAAAATGATATGCGACAATTGTTTAATAAGGTAAGGATACTTGTTTTTCATTTTTAGTTTTATGCAATTGAAATATTCCTCTTCTTTATAGTTAAAAGAGATTTTAGCTGAAGAATCCACAGTTGTACCTGTCAATGCACCTGTGACATTATGTGGCGATATTCATGGACAATTTTATGATCTTATCAAGATATTCGAAGTGGGTGGAGACCTGCCACAAACATCTTACATTTTCATGGTAAAAAAAAAAGGATGGATCCATCTTTCTCTTTAGCTTATGTAATCTATAGGGAGATTTCGTAGATCGTGGTCGATATTCATTAGAGACACTCACTTTACTGCTGTTATACAAAGTCAAGTAAAGTCATTGCCCTACGCCAAGTTCGA
This sequence comes from Blakeslea trispora, assembly GCA_025331445.1. Taxonomy (NCBI): domain Eukaryota; kingdom Fungi; phylum Mucoromycota; class Mucoromycetes; order Mucorales; family Choanephoraceae; genus Blakeslea; species Blakeslea trispora. Next base: position 318,085 of record JAIWNE010000013.1, on the reverse strand, counting down.
ATTATCTATTTCCTGTACTGATCGTTTTCTATTTAGATACCCTGATCGTATCACATTAACCAGAGGCAATCATGAAAGCCGCAACGTTACTCGAGTGTATGGATTTTACGATGAATGTTTAGCTAAATATCAAAATTCAAAAGTATGGGAGTGGTGCTGTACAGTGTTCGATTATTTACCTTTAGCAGCTGTAAGTTGGCAGAAGCACTCTTTTTTTTTTGTCTAGCTTAGAGTCGCTCAAGATCTCGTTGTTTCTTGCTCCATTTACTTTTAGGTGATTGACGGTACTGTTTTTTGTGTTCATGGTGGACTGTCGCCTGAATTGCCTTCCATTGACTCAATTCGGTAAAAAGAAAGAAAGAAAGCGAAATTGTGTGGTTGAGACAAGTGAGTCTGATTATTTTATGGGATTAGGACAATTTTCCGAATGCAGGAATTGCCTCAGAGTGGTGGTCATTGTGGTTAGTATGCATGTGTTGAAACAAAAACGAGATGATGGCTTAATTAGGGAACATTACTTTGTAGATTTGCTCTGGTCAGATCCAGAAACACAAGTAGAGGCGTGGGCTATAAGTCCTCGAGGAGGAGGTTTTTTATTTGGGCCTGTGCCTACTACAGCAGTAAGGTTGTGAATTTCGATTTAACAGCATACACTCACTGTCATCCTAGTTTTGTCATAATAACAACATAGATTTGATTGTAAGAAGTCATCAGCTAGTAGACGAAGGCTATCATTATCCATTTGAGGAAGGCCACTTGGTCACTTTATGGTCAGCACCTAATTATTGTTACCGATGTGGCAACAAGGCTGCCATCCTCAAAATTCCCGAGGAAAAGCGCCCTATTACTTCAAGCGACTATACAATCTTTCTAGAGAACGAAGTACAGGGAGATCATTCTAATACAATGGCAAACGGACCTGGCAGCCAATACTTTATATAACTTGGTTTTTCAAAAAATAGTAATAATAATAATAAATTCCTCTTCTCTCTCTCTTAATATAATTAGATAGTTTATAAGATTACAAAACAACACATCTTTTTGACTTTTTCTTCAAAGGAGGTTCTAAAGCTGCCACAATTGCTTCATCAAAGACGTTCTTGAGGCCCTTTTGTGTCAAGGCAGAACATTCAACGTACTTGACAGCACCCAATTCACGAGCCAATCGCTCACCTGCTTCAAAACTGATCGGTCTTTGCTTTTGTCTAGCTAACTTTTCGATAACAGCAGGATCATCACGCAAATCAACTTGTGTACCCACAATCAGACAAGGAACTCCAGGGCAATGATGGTGTACTTCGGGAAACCATTTTTCTTTGACATTTTCAAATGATGCTGGTGAGGTTACAGAGAAACAGACTAGAAAGACGTCTGTTTGAGGATAGGAAAGAGGTCTTAGACGATCATAATCTTCTTGACCTGCTGTATCAAATAAGCCCAATGTATAAGGCTCGTCACCTATTTTATATATATATATATTTCTACTGTTAGTCCTCAAAGATGACCATATTTTTAATCTCTCTTCTTTTTTTTTTACCAATCATGACAGTAACAGCATAGTTATCAAAGACCTAATTCAAAATAAAAGCACCCTTTAATGTATCTACACACATATATACTCAAGTTTAAATTTATCTGCTCAACTTACTGTAGGCACATATTCAGAGGGAAATTTATTTGTTGTATATGAAATTAACAAACACGTCTATTGTTGGACTTGTTAGCTTATAGTGCCATAAAGCTTGTTAAGTGACAATCTCTCTCTTGTTTCTTTCTACTTACTTTACCAACAGCACCATCACCCACTACAACACATTTGATTGTCTGCATCTTGTGAATAATAATAATAATAAAAAAAGAAGAAGGAAATACAAAATAAAATAATAAAAAAGAATGCTCAATTTTACCCAAAAAAGAAACAGAAGCAAACCTTCCAAAAACACACATACATCCACATACGGAGTCTTAAACGAATGGGCCTGAAAACGAATAAATTCAACATACACACACACAAAAAAAAAGAATAAGCCAAGAAAGAAGGGATAAGTAAAGCCAACTCAATTGATAGCAAGTTATCGGCTATGACAGCTTATTCTCGTGTATGAGAGAGAGATTGGGGGGAGCATGGTGAGTTTAATGGAGTGACCGAGCCGAATTGCTTCTTTTTTTTTTCTGCTTTCTAAAAAAAGAAAGAGCAAAAATGTAGTTGGTGCCTGATTTGTGATGTAACAAACAGTTTACTATTTAGTATTAGTAGCTTTAAACAAAAGACAGAAAAAGACAGTGTGTCTGCTATAATTCTTGATTGAATGGCTTACCAAGGTGATCTCTGTTTGGTGGTTTAAAGGATTTGAATGTGTTTGCATTCCATTGTTTCTCCTGAACTCAATCCTGTTGAACAATTTAATTTGGTTGTCAATTTTAAAATGGCTCAAGCTTATAGGATCCTTTGTCTCTTAAACATGTTAAATTAACATCCAGTTTTTAAGACTCTCCAAGTCTTGAAGCATATGCATTATTTACTTCCTTGCAAGAAATAGTCTAAAATCAAATACTATTTGAGCGCAAAGGTCTCTCTCTCTTTTTTTTCTTCTTGTTATATACAAAGAAAAGGAATAAAATATAAGACAAAAAAAAAGGAGGGGAAGGAGGGGGGAGAGCGATAGACTAGAGGTTCCAGAGTAGAATAAGCAAGATGATGTAAGTAACCATTGTGACCACTGTAGTCAAAACTACCCAGTCACCACTGGTTTTATATGGAATACTAGAGTCAAATACGTCAAAGGATGTCCGTCTACGCCATAATGCAATGGCCAACATAGCCAATCCAAACACAAAAAATGTAATGCCAATCTTGTAAAACTCTCTAGTAAACACTTTTAAAATCAACAAGCCAGAGGAAAATGCTGCTAGAGAAGTTCGCCAATAAGCGCCCTCAAAGGTGCGTTGGTGAGCTTTTTTTGTATTTTTAATAGAATCAATATGGCTGCTATTATCATTTTATTTATTCAAGACAGAAAAGGAATACAAGGCGATATTTACCTCTTAAATCTTGAAGTTCTGATAAAGTGAAATGAGCTGATTCTCGTCGATGACCTCGAACAAGCTTTTCTTTTCTGTTCGTCATACTATGCAAAAGAAAGAAAAAGAAACAAAAAAAAAAGTTGAAAATGACTCCCAGAATTTAACTTTAGGGAATAAACAGAAAATTGAATGGCCGCTCGTGTTGATATAAATTCTACCATGTTCCTTCTTTGACATACACACCAAGTATTTAGCATGTATTTCTTGATAGAATTTTGTCAATTAAGCCCATTCATGAACGATATGAGAAACCAGTTTGAAAGAAATTGCTTGGTATTGCTCTTTTTTTTTTTCGAAACAACAGAATTAGGAGTGGGGTAAAGTAAGACAAAAAAAGCTTGGTTGAAAAAGTATAAATAAAGGAACATGCTCGGGGTGACGAATGACTCAAGCATGGTACTTGGATACGAAGATAGAAGGGGGGGGGGAGAGTACTTCATGGATAAGTATGATTTTGGTTGGGGTTCCTTTTTGTAGTTTAGAGGGTACAATGATGGAAATTATACTGGCTTCAAAGCACTAGGAATTGTCAGGTACTCCAAACTATCCATATCTTGTTCTTTTGGGGCAATCTCTTGCCATTCTATTGTGTGAGCGTATTCCAAGAGATACATGCAGAGAGATTCATGAAAGTATGTCTGTAGATGACATGCTTGTTTAATCATGAAATTGGAGTCGGAGGATGAATCACACGCAAAGAAAAAAAAAAAAGAAATGAGATGATAGGGCTAAATTTTTAAAAGTACGTACTTTTTTTTTTATATGTATAAAATTCTCAAATTGGTAGTGGAACCACTGTGTTTTCTTTTTGTTTTTCTTTTTTTTTTTTACAACAAAAACTATGCCTTCAAAAGTAACAGAAAAACAAATTGTGCAGCAGACAAATCCCAGTGTGTTTTTGTATATCCCAAATCTCATTGGTAGGAACTGATAATTGCTTTCTTCTTATTTTGCGTTGTTACTGACTTTCTTATTGTCCTTTCATAGGTTATACGCGAATTATTCTGGCGTCTTTATCTCTATACTATATGCCTTGGCATCCTAAAGTATGCGTCACTCTGTATTGTATATCTTGTTTGTTGGATGCTGTTGATGGAAATGCGGCTAGATATTTTAATCAATGTGAGTAAGAAAACAGTGTTTGAACAAAGTGTGTGTGTGTGTGTGTGTGTATATTTTTGTAGTATGACAGAAGAATATAAATTCACTCTTTTTTTTTGGGTTTGTCTTGACGATAGGTAGTAAGTTTGGTGCTGTATTAGACATGGTGACAGACAGGTACGAGTTTAACAAAAAGAAAAGGAAAAGGGCAAAGATGGCTTATTAAACTGGGTATAATTTAGATGTACAACAACCTGTCTTTTATGTTTCCTTTCCCTTCAATATCCTCAATGGACCATCCTCTTCCAGTTGCTTATTTCACTTGACTTTAGCTCGCATTATATGCACATGTATAGGTAAATTAATTGAGATATAATACAAAAAGGAAATCACTCATGTCTCTTTTTATATAGTTCAATGATTTCGGGATCTTCGAGCCATAAGAAGATTAGTGAAGAGCAAAGCTGGTATCTTCGTATTTACTATACGAATAATGTAAGTGTCCCCCTTCATTTCTTGCTTCAACTTAACTAACTTGATCCATGATATTATCAGATTGTCCTATTTATCATGTGTGCTGGTAATGAGCTTTTCTTTGTTGCACTCTATGTGTTGAAGTTTATTGGGTCCTTAAACAGTAATGTGTTTGTCACTATTGAACAAGTAGAAAAGCAAAATAGTCTGACGATAGTTTATTATTTATTTAGTGTTTTGGTATATTGCTTTATCAGTGACAGGTATCATTTGCTTCGGCAAGCAATTTATCAATATTGTTCAGATTGTCAATGCTAGTAGAACCTTGGCTAACATTGACCAAGAGGACAAAGCTAAGGAATCTTCTGGAAAGAGCAACTAATCCTTTCGTACAAAAGCTATTCATCATCTTTCATACATCTATATCTCTGTAAGAATAAACAAGAAAATTAAACTAATGATACAAGTGTGCTTTGGGGAAAATAAAGAGCTATTGTTTGCATGTTGAATGAGATTTTGTAAAGATTGACCTTATTGAATAGTTTGAGTGAAATTGAGTTGAGTATGCATACACAGTCAATAAAATGAAGCTTTTCAGATTCTGTAGAATTCATCTTCCATGGTTACACTTGCAAAGTAAAGCACTCGTGCGCCTGGTAATGTAGAACATCAGCTCGGATCTTGGTTTACCCCTATCTTCTTACATGCCACACATAAAGAAAAGGCAGATAACCACTTATGAGCAATGTCGATCTATAGAAATTAGAAAGGTAACCTTGCCTCAACTTTACACTAGCAAACTGTCTTGTATTTACTCGAATTCAAAGTTCTTGAAAATAAGAAGAAGAATGGAGTTAGCCCAAATAAAGGAGAGTTGATAAGTGGCATGACAAAGCAAAGTTTTGTTTGAACAATGTTACTCAAATTGATCAATAGAGTAGAGTGAATCAAATAAGACTAGTGCTAGGGCATTTGCCATGTCAACAAGATACTCAATTGCTGACATTTGAGGCTTTAGTCACTCATGTTTGTTAGGGTCTCAAAAGGGGGTTTTTTCCACAAAGAAACTAGCCGACTCTTCATTCACCTTATTCAGTCGAATCTAGCATTTCTTTATATCGTTTGGTCTAGATTAACTTTTTCTTTTTGGACGAATCGTTTTGGAAATAGCAGTTTTTAACAAAAGAAAAACAAATCATTGCTAGACAATCGTTCAAGGTAAAAAAGACCGAATTGAATACTTTAAGCCTTGCTTGCTGTAATATCCCCCCCCAAAAATATGATTCCCTGTCAACATTGAGTCAAACATGGTATTCATTTGATCTCAGCCAAAATCAATTGATAGATATAACGCTTATTCTTCTTCCTGACTTGTTCTACTATTGTTTAATGGTATAAAGTTGTTTCTGATAAGAGCATCTTTACTTTTCTTTCCATGTCAACACTATTTTGCGATCAAAGAATAAAGCAGAGTGTTTACCTGACTTTTTTCAAGAATAAAAACTCCACTCTTTAAGGACACATGAATAAGTTTAAATCTTTGTGTTCAGATCAAAATCAGATAACTTTAAAAAGAGAGAGAGGGGGGAGTCAATTCTGTCCATGTCAAGCACTCATACTGATGGGGTAAGTTGAAGAGGATTGGTTGTATCTCTCTAGAGTGATTTCTCTATTTCGATTTTAGATTTCTTGTTTTTCACGTATTGTACAGCTCGAATGTTGTTTATATTTCCTACACCAGTCACGAACAATTGCCCTTTTTGCTAGCAGTCTGTACAAATACCCTTCATGTGTACCATGACAAGCAACGCGGCTTGGACTCCATTTGATTCAGACTTAGTAAGCCAAACCTATCCTTGTCCCTTTTTTTTTTCGCTTATTCAACCTTACTAAGACACTCATCTCTGTCAAAGCCTATTCCTTCCTTTCTTTTCTTGTTGCACTTTGTGATACATTTAGCAAGAAACGTCTTGGAAGTCTATCCTCCAAAAGAGAAAAAAAGAAAAACAAATGATGACATACACCATGGCCATTCTGATCATTATGTCATCATTTCTCCCTCAGAGGCATGGAGCAAAAAAAGAGGACTTTGTTTGCACAGCTCAACTGTTGTTGAAATGATAGTCAACTTTAATCTTAATTGGTGATTTTGACACAAAACTTTGATCACCGATTACTATTTGCAGATATGCTCGATAGTGCTTAAAGGGGGTTCAGATGTTGCTTTTTTATTATTGTAGTTGGTATTTTTCTGTAGAAAAGAGAGGGGGTATGGAAGATGGGTGAATGGCAAACTATGGATGAGTACAAGGCTTTCAAGATTTCTGTTGGATGTTGTACAGGCTCATGGGAAGCGGATTGGTTTTTTATGTCAAGAACCAATAGCATATGTGTTAAGACACGAAGGAATAGATAAGAATTGTTAGCACCATACACTACAATTTGGTATATGAATCAGTGCAAGCACACACTTAGGGACATGGAGTCGATGAGATTCGCCGACATCAAATCAAGTCTTTCGTACTGTCTACTTTTGCAATACCAAAGCAAGTTCTCTTTCTATATCGTTGTCTAAATCATAAATACAACCTACTATTGAAATAAACACAGATATACATATACATATATAGCTATTTGTATGCTCTGGTCAGCTGGTTAGCTTATGTTTAATGATCTATGCCAAACATTTTTTCTTTAATATTAAAGCTAGAGTTGTTTGGTCTTTTTTTGAATCGTCAAACAAAGATTCAAAGTGATACATTGATCTAGAATAAGACTCAGACTAGTTAAAAAAGATAAATTGTTTAGGGGAAAAAAAGAGGTATGCATTCTGTCACCATTAGCTTTTGAAAGATGGATGAATGGTATTAGAAACATCTGGAAAGCGGCTCTTCTGTGACAATACTAAATATGGTTTCGACCTTATAAAAAGCAACAATTTTGGATTGAACATCTTCGGCACTATTTACAAGAAAATATTGCGCTTCCAAGAAGATTGTAAGTTCCTTTTATGCATGCAAGAATGTCCAACTGTTGAGAGGGAGGTACTGAGAGAGTAAAACTTGCTGAAATGGTTTGATGTCCTATTTATTCATTCAGTCTATTTAGAATATTGCAAAGTCTCTTTTACCTAAGAAGACAAAGCTTTCTAGACAATGAAGGAACAATGATTTCGTACTTGCTGTCATTACGCTTTCTGGAAAGTGACATTTATCTTATGGGTATGGACATTCAGTTACCTCATCGTGTAACCTAAATCGATTTATATCGGGAATTCAACTACAATCTGAACTTATGTTCGTATAGTAGTAACACTCGATAGAATGAATGAATTGTATAGTAAGAGTAATGTTTTAGTAATCTCATAACTTGCTGGCAGTTGCGACTGAAATGGAATACAACAGAAAAAATATGGAGACTTCAATAGGTTGATCTTATGATATAGTTCTTCAAGCAACTACGTTAGCTGGAGCTTGTTTATCAAAAAAAAGAAAGAAAGTTGTTGCTAACCATATGAACTGGGCAACTACGATAACAATGAGACTTATTTAGCTTCTGCAAGACACAAACGATCCATGGTCTAAATATGCTAATTTAGGGGACTTGGTTGTTCAAATGATAACTATGATAGCAGTGAGGCTGGTTTAGCTTTTGCGTAGATATAAAAAAGAAAGTAATACAAAAAAAATAGTAATACAAAAAAAAAAGAAGCAATACAAGAAAAAGAAAAAGAAAGTCAAAACAAGACGAGATAAAATGAAGAAAAGAACAGAAGATTCCTAAAGAGGGGTCAAGTTAGGAATAGAGATGAGAAAGTGAACTAATTGTTGTTTTCATTTGATGGTTATATGAAAAGAAAGAAAGAGAGAGAAAGAAGGTCACAGTCAAGTGGGAGATACAAATATGACAATACTTGCCACTCTCACTGTACTGTAATATCGTATATCGGCTTTTCGTTGCTAAGCAACCTCTTTATGAGATAACCGGATGATCCATATGTCAATTTCACGCATTTTCGGGATCCTCAAGTGGTTTTTTCTGTATGCATAATTTTGTAAGCCAATAAAATAACTTCAATTTTCCTTCCACTGTACACGCTTAATCTTTTTTTTTTCTCTCTCTCTCTCACTTTCTTACTCTCTTTCGCTTTTTTTTTTCTTTCTCTCTAAACGCCCCCTCCCCTTAATTTTTGTCTCTTTCTTTTTCTTTTTCTTTTTTTTAATACATATATTTTCTTTTTCTATAATTTTTTTTCTTTAGTGAGCAAGATGGCAACCGCAAAAAGTGCTTCATACGATTACCTTATTAAACTCTTATTGATTGGTGACTCTGGTAAGCCTAAAAAAAATAAAGACTTGCGCAATAATTCTGGTTTTTAAACTTCCTCAAAGGTGTCGGAAAGAGTTGTTTGTTACTTCGTTTCTCTGATGACTCCTTCACTCCTTCCTTCATTACCACTATTGGTATTGACTTCAAGATTCGTACTATTGAACTTGATGGCAAGCGTATAAAGTTACAAATCTGGGATACAGCAGGACAAGAGAGATTCCGTACTATTACTACTGGTCAGTTTATAAGTTAAAAAAAAAAAGAAAAAAAATTGGTACAAACCTATTCTTTTTAATAGCTTATTACCGTGGTGCTATGGGTATTTTGCTTGTGTATGATGTTACGGATGAAAGATCATTTGGAAGTAAGTTTTCCTTGTTATGCTTATTTTCAACCCATTTTGATCATTTTTGTTGTTTTTTTTAGATGTCAGAAACTGGTTTTCAAATATCGAACAGCATGCAAGTGAAGGTGTAAATAAAATTCTCATTGGAAACAAGTGTGATATGGGAGAAAAACGAGTAAAGTTGACCGGAAGCAATAATAAAAAAAAGGGAGGGAGACCATATTGATCATATTCTCGTAGGTTATTTCAAAAGAACAAGGTCAAGCCTTAGCAAATGAGTTGGGCATTCCTTTTGCTGAGACTAGTGCAAAGGCCAATATTTCAGTTGAAGAAGCCTTTTTTGATTTAGCTAGAGAAATCAAGAAGAGATTGATTGACACTCAACAAGCTCAACAGACTCGACAAAGAGAAGAAGTCAAGCTTGACAATTCGGCCATTAAAGCAGGCGACAGTACCAGCTCTGGTGGTTGTTGTTAAATAGCAGCTTAATTATTATTTTCTAGCTGTGTGGACAATAAATTACACTTTTCTAATATTTGTTTGAAATGAAGTCATTACACAGAAATTTCCAAAGTGTTTCTCGTTTCCCTTTTTTTTTTCTCCCCTTTTCTTCTTCTTCTCCTTATATTTCTTTTGATGACTTCACTTCAAAAAGAATTTGTAACTGCTGTAGGCCATTCAAGTGTTGGTTCAGACGTAGACTTGAATTATCTGCGTAACCTATATTTACCTAAAGAACTAAACGATCGTCAAGTGGATGAGCAAAAGGGTCTTGTTATCTACAAGGCTATCCATTCTTTCCCACCTGTCAGACAGCTCAAGCCTTCCGAGCGTAAACGAATCTTGGTGACAGGTGGAGCTGGTTTTGTAGGTTCTCATTTGGTAGACCGACTCATGTGGATGGGTCATGAGGTGATTGTGTTGGACAACTTCTTTACAGGCTCAAAGCGTAATGTAGAGCATTGGATTGGTCATCCTCACTTTGAGCTTGTACGCCATGATGTAGTGGACCCATTTATGATTGAAGTATCTCAAATCTATCACCTTGCCTGTCCTGCATCACCACCTCATTATCAATACAATCCTACAAAGACTGTAAAGACCAGTGTGATGGGCACAATCAATATGCTTGGTTTGGCCAAGAGAACAAAGGCTCGATTCTTGCTGACATCTACATCTGGTAAACATTTCATTTCTATCTTCTTATTGTATTTTGCTTATTGTAAATCAGCTCTCTTTCTCTCTCTTTTTATATATATATAAGAAATCTATGGTGATCCAGAAGAACATCCTCAGAAAGAGACCTATTGGGGTCATGTCAATCCTATCGGTCCTAGAGCTTGTTATGATGAGGGCAAACGTATTGCTGAAACATTGACTTATTCATACATGAGGCAAAATGATGTAGATGTACGCGTAGCACGTATTTTCAAGTAAGTGATTTGAAACCCCGAGCCATCAAGTAGAAGTTGTACTCAATTTTAGATGTGTGGGGGAATGATTTTTGTCTAGTACATTTGGTCCTCGTATGTCGCCTGCAGATGGTCGTGTTGTCAGTAACTTTATCATGCAGGCTATCAAGGGCGAGTCATTGACATTGTATGGCGATGGTGAACAGACAAGATCATTTCAATATGTACATGATCTCGTTGACGGATTGATTTTGTTGATGAACAAGAATTACAGCGAACCTGTCAACTTGGGCAATCCCGAGGAATTCACGATTCGCGACTTTGCAGACACTATCCGAGAAATGGTATTGCAACCTCCTCTTTCACCCGATAATGTGGATATCAAGATATTGCCTGCTGCTCTGGATGATCCCAAAAAGCGCAAGCCCGATATCTCAAGAGCAAAGAAGCACTTGGGTTGGGAACCTGCCTTTTCAGTTAAACAAGGTCTACAGGAAACAGTAGACTGGTTCAAACTACAAGTGAAAGAAGGTGCTATCTGACTGTAGCTTTTTTTTATTATTGGAAAGAGTTTTCAACAAGTTTTCCAATAAGCATATATTTTCTTGCAAATAGAGCCTCCTATGATTTGACCAAGTCCTTTTTTTTTAATCCTCTGATTGAACTAATAAACTGTATTTCTTTATTTACCCATTCTCTTAATGACTCCCATTCATCTTCTGCCAAGTCCTCTAGCTTATCAATGGGTCCATACGGATCTGCCATCAATTCCGGTTCAAATGAATTTTTGGCTAATCCACGGGATGCATCATGTCCAGCAAAATTAGCATAAGGGCCACCTAGATACCAAAAAAAATGAGTGTATTGCTTTTAATAAGTAAAAAAAAAAATCAATCTGTTTCTAACCTGGACCATAGAAATTGCTGCCCTGAGAAACATCATAAACAGAACCATTGACACCTATAAAGATAGATGCATTCTCTTTACCGTTAAAAGGCAATAACTCGAGAGGTGTATAGTTTTTGAAGACAGTGGTCTTGGGGTGTTCTGCTTTTAGTGCAACTGGTTTTATTGAAATTGTAAAATACTTCAAGATATATAATAGCACAGCTGCAAGTGCCCAGTTGACAGGGTTTTCTATCAATAAAGGGAACAATCAGTCATTGTTTTCTCTTGCTTGTTTTCCTTTGTCATTATAAACCTTTGAACTGTGTGATGAGTGTGTCAAAGTTGAACATGGTGATTTACAAGAAGAAGAAAAAAAATTATAACCAAAGAAAAATAAAATGTGTGTGTATGTGTGTGTTACAAGAAAAAAAAAAGATAAGCAGAAAAATAAGAAAACAAAAAGATGCGGGAACTTGGCAATGGGTTTTATGCTTGCAGTCTCTTTTCTTGCTTCTTTTGTTTCGAGAAATATCTCTTTACCTCCGAGGAAAAGAATTGAAAGCTATTTTCTTTTTTTTCGCATAATGAATGATCGATTGTTACACACATGCCATTTTCGCTTAGCTTTTGAAGAAATCAACTGACAGATCATCTTCAAATATTGTTTGTTAGGCATTATCCTATTCCCTTTGTTTGGTAGGATAGGGGACACGCTATTTTAACTGTAAAGTCATTGTAGATCTTGTTTGCACAATGCTTACAATGTATGGCCCAATTATTAAATACTGTAAAGACAACAAGGTCTTGTATTCAAGTATGTTAATTGGTTTATAGAGCTACAATGACTTGGCTTAGTGATTTCATAGGATTGAGTTGTTACATTGGCGAAACAATAAAAAAAAAGCTGATTTTGCGGATCTTTGCAGTTTTGACCATGCAGGCACTATTACTCAAAAGAGAAAAAAAAATCGAACGGAATCTAGACTTTTGCAATGCGTGCTTATTCGAAACAGAGAGCTGCCATTTAAATGAATGTGTTCTGATATGGTAGTCTAAAGAAACTAATGCTGAGTAGTATCACATTTATTGTAAGGAACCCTTTTTCGAAAATACAATAATACCCTTGTCTACTCCACTCTTACTTGAAATGATTGAGGACTCATTGGTATCTTCTTTTGGAAAGAGATAAACAAGGCAAAGAGAGTGTTACTTGAGACCAGTCAAATAAGCATTTTATCAAGGCAACCAAAAATAGAAATACTCTATTTTACGAGACGCGTTATTCAAAACCTGTAAATGGCCAATGAGTCTTCCTTGGTGATTCTCTTGATTTATTTACTTCGTAGCTTTGAACTAACAATAAAGGAGTGGCCAAGTCGCTTGGTTGCTAAACTGTGTAACAAAGATGAAAAAAAAATAAATCACATCTTGACCACAAAAGAAATAACTTTTTTTTGTATGTATTTTTGCCCTTTTCCTCTTTTTCTTTCTTCTTTTTGTGCTCTCTTGTTTTAATCTCGATTATTTTTCGGAATACGTGATTTAAGGACATACTCAATCAGTCAGAAATAACAAGAAATAATGAATGATAATGATTGGCATGATAGATTAGAGAGAATCAGCCTTCATGATTCACTATCTCAACAAGTAAAGAAACATTGGGAATAAATTCAGATATACTGCGTCTATTCTGGTATACAATCGATTGATTTTATTTGTTTGTATTCTTAGCACAATCAAGATTTCCGGTATCAAATTAACCCTCATGAAAAGCAGTTATCAAGCCAACCATTTGATCCTTCTGTCACACTCCAATATCGAGATTCAGTCAGCTCAACTGCATCTTCATTCTCTACGAACACACATTATTTTAGCGCATCAAGCATGTATGACTCTAGCTTTGACACCTCACACCCTCCTTCACGCACACCTTCTTATGGATCACAAAGACAAATGAGCCTATGTAGTTCGCCTCTATCGACATCACCTGTCAGTTCAGAAAATACATTTGGCTCCAGGCATTCTTTCAGCTCAGTTGCACATCAAATGCAAGATAAACCTCACCATCATAGCTTGATAGAGCCAACTGGATGTTTTGTACCTTTCAAACAACTCTCTTTCATTCAACAGCCGCATGTAACAAGGCATCATTATGTAGCTGCTACCTTTGCTATGGTAATTCAAAAAAATATATAGCTTATTTGACTTTATAATTGTACAATCATATTCTAATCTCAAATCTCTATAAAACAAAAACAAAAAAGACAGGTCAAAGTCAGGCAGAAGTGATGAAGCTTTTGTTTGATACAACCGATGCCACACCATTTGCGGTAATAAAGCGACAATCAATACACTAATGATTTTCTTTGCTCATACTTTTTTTTTTTGGTTTCGTTCAGACAAAAGAAGAATATGAAAGAACAATACCATGGCAGATAGATCGAAACCAATCACTTGTTACACTCTGTCAATTCACCTATCTAGATGAAGCTAGTGATGTTTCCAGGAATTACTTACTGGGTTTGGGACAAAGACTCGGTATTACATCCATACTGGTTATTGTCTCTATGGAGTCATTGTAAGAATCGCATACTATAAGATACCCATTGTTTATTTACACATGAACTGTTCTTTGCTTGCCCCTAGCTTTACAGTGTACACATTATTAGACTCGCTTGTCAAGTCTATGCAGACAAAGGTCAACACACAACCATCGTCGCAGGCGCCGTCTTGGTGGAATAGAGTCGTTCTGATTATTAACCAGCAACATGGTGCAAATGACCAAACAGCATTTGTACAACGTAAACGTATTCTGGTTGAGGACATGCAAAGGATTCAAGAACGCTATCGACTATCTCAGTCTCTATCTACTCTATTTCTAAGCACACAGACATATGATCAAATCAAGCTTACAGACCAAGGTGCTCATTACAAAGCATGTTGCCAACGTATCTTGTGGCAAATGATGGCGCGACATACCCTTTCTGGTCGTTGGTGTAGTGAAATACTCTCACTTCAGAACAGATCAAACACAGTAGATTCAGGCAATGTAGCTCTTAACATCTTGACTGAGGAAGACGAGAGTGACTCAAGTAACGAAGATACCCCATTTGTCACTGTGATTGACTATGTTGATGGCAAAATCAAAAAGCCAGAAAAAAAGAAGAAACAGGCGGCTCCTAAACAATCTGTTCAAAGAAGAGCAACTCGACGCCAAGTACAAAAGCTACATTGCTTTGATGGTGATGATGGCACAATACCCCCTGTACCTATAAGGCGTTTCTAACTTGTATACATCTAATTATATTTATTCAAAATTACAGAAATTAAGACTAGACCAATAAAATGAAGGTTTTTTTTATAAGAACACTAAGGCCCAGTTTATTGAGTGCTTGCAAGGCAAGTTTTTGGGTTTTTGTAATTTCAAAAGAAGGTTTAATCAACTTCTTTTGTTCAGCTTTATCAGAAGCTCTGACTTGGCTCAACTTGTTTTTGAGCTGGTGAAGCTCTTGCTATATCTAAAGAAAGTAGAATTAGAAAAAAAGACTTGACATTGGCTCTTCATATCTCTTCTTTTTTTTTTTACCTTGATTAAAACAAGTGCCTCAACAACAGAAGGCACATTGATCGAGCCAGCCCTGTTTTTTTACCAAGGACAGCTCTCTGATCATCACTGGTAAATATACACCTTCTACAGCAAGTACCATCTTGTAAAAAGAGCAATCAAATCCTATCATAAAGGCGATATACTAATGTTTAGTACAAAAGACATTCAATCAAAAGCCAAACATACAAACCTTCGCAAAGAAGTCCAAAAGAAACGGGTGATTGCACTCCCATTTGCAGCTGCTTGTCAATTGATGTCTTCATTTGTTTCATCAATTTAACAAAATCAGATTCAACCTGATATTTGCTTTCTGCTTTTTCTTTTTTCACCTCCACGAAAAAAGACAAAACCACAGTTTTTCTTGTCTCGATTCCTAAAACAAAGTCAGGCTTCATTCCTTCATCCATAGGAGTATCTATTCTAACAGCCAGTTTTTTTGTGTGTTAGAGTAAATACTCAATGCATATCAGTTAGAATGATATCTGCAATGCATAATGAAGGCCTTTGATATCATTGTCGATAAGAATACTTTTTATGAATGGCATGAGAGACTGGTTGATGAAGGCTGCTTCAGACTGATTTGATGCAGAGGCGCGATTCTGATTTAGTTCATTACAAATTGATAAGACAAGATCATCAAACTCCTTGCTAGCTTTTAGGCTTGCTGGCTTTGACCGCAAATAATGAAGGCAAGGATCAGAAAGAAAAAAACCGGATATGGTGGTTGATAACGCCTATCATCATTTGTTATCTTGGAGAGTTTGTTGCAGAACAAGACTGCTTCATCAGATACTTCAGGCATTTGTTGTTCAACAGAGTTGTTGGCATAATACAACATTGCTTCTGCCTGTTCTTCGTTCATATGCGATGTTATCGATCGCTCATTTTTGTGTTCAACCACTGGAAAAACGTGGGAAAAGGACCTGTTTAAAGATACAATCAGCAACAAGAAAAAAAAGAGAGTGGAAATAACTAGAGCCAAGTAGCCTTCACACTTACAAAACACGGACGTCGTTTAACACTTGATCTGACTCGGCAGCTCTTATGTTTCTGTCTCGAAACTTCTTCATCCTTCTTATCAAGTTGACACCCTTAGCGACCAACATGGGTAAGAAAGACGGCGAGCAAAGTATCAGCGGGTAGCTATTGCATACGCATCAGCCTCTTGAACCCAAGAATAGAGGCACGCTCCTTCATACACGGCAAGTGGGTTCAAGTGTTTGAACACCATTGTCGAAGCTTTTGAGTGGCCACTCAAAAGCAAGACGAAGACACTAGTCTTGAGCACGCTGGATAACCTGAAGATCGCGAACCAAGAGAGAAGGGACAGCAAGACCATCCTTCCGCTAGGTAGAAATTGAGATAAAATACAAAAATCTTGACAACATCACTAAGATTTGTTGTTTTGTAAGTTGCCTCTGCCTCTGTTGCTCCTCGTTTCTGTTGGCCCAAGTTGCTGAAAACCAACTCCCTTCTAAAAACTGGTCTGTCGCTCTTTTGTCTCCTTCTGAGTGCCTCGCTTCTCGTCTTTGCAGCAGTGGATTGGTTACCTCTGGTGGTGATCCCAAGCCTGTCATTAGGCGTTACTGTCGTGCCTATTTGGTTGGTCTTTTGGCCAAACCTGATGGTCTGGTTCTCTTGCGTGCTTGTCGTCCTGTTCTGGGTGTTGATCCCATCCTCCTGCTGCCCATGTCAGTTTGGGAGCGTAGTCGCTTCTTATTTTTAGCAAGACTCACCCGTTCTTCTTTCTCGTTTGTTATGTTATTGATGACAACACTTTTCGTTCTTGTTGACTGAACTACTCGTTTTGATGATAAAAAGAGAGAAAAAAAAGGGTGATTCTTTTTTTTTAATGATTTTATTTGACGCGCGTATGATGTTCATTGTTGAATCGAATTTGGTAATGTTATTGTAGAAATATATTCAAAAAGTTTCACCCTGAAATTTACCTGTGATTGATAGCTATTCTGCAAGAAATAGGCTTGAATGAACCAGGATCTCATGGTTAAAAAGCTCTTTTTTCTTCCCAAGCATACTATGATATCCTGATTCATGCAAGCCTTTTTTTTTTTTGCGGAATGGCTATCAATCACAGGTAAATTTCAGGGTGAAACTTTTTGAATATATTTCTAACATTGCATTTCTTATCTTAACCTGTATATTTTATCTAGTTGATAAATGAAACCAAGAAAGATTATGGACAACACACATGATCCTTAAGAACACTTTATTGGTATTAAAAGAATTCTTGCAGATAGAGGACTCAACCATTTCCTCAAGCTCAAATGGACTGACGATGAAGCTCCCTCAAGTCAACATTGCCCAACACATTTCCTGCAAAGTTGGCCTGGCTTTCAAGAGCAGCGCTCATTGTTAGAAATTGTGTTCAGAGTACCACTGCGAATATAGTTGGGTCGAGTGCTATTGGAGTGACAATAAACGAATTGATTGTCAAAACTATGATTACAGCTTCGCAGCATTGAAGGATCACATCGAGTCTTTTTTTTTTTTTTTTTGCTATATTTATATGCACTTCTTGAAATTCTACTAATATAATTCGTAATCATTGCAAATGTTACATCACTTGCTTTATTGTTGAGTGATCCTGAGGAAACTAGAAACAATACATGTTGACAGCTATGTCTTCTTAAATACCTGTCTATCTTGCTTTATAATGTCTTGAATAGTTCTTTCAGAAATGTATAGCATCCCTAAGTATACCAAGGTGGATGTGTTTCATATGTACCGCTTGCTTTGTGCTTTAAAAGTCAACTCTTGTCTTGTTGTTGAGAAAACAAAACCAACTTTTTTTTTCCTTTGAATACCGTCTCCTTAGCAAGAAGTGAGGTGTCGATTGTAAACGAAGTATGATAAGCGAGTCATCAATAAAAAAAACCTCGCTGCAAACCTAGTATATGAAGGAATCAAATTGAACTTGTCCCAAACCAAGCAACTCGTAAAGAAAATGGGTTTTGGTTTTTGTGGCTTCTGTTGACTAGTATTTCCATATCTATTTACAATCATAATCATGTAAACAGTTGTGCTGACAAACAAAGATTTCCTAACAAGAATAAGTCATTGACGTTTACTCAAAGAAAGACAAACTATAATGTGACATTACTTGAGCTTGTGTTTTTGTAACTAGCCAAGTTCAGGTTTTGGTCAATAGTGAATCCATCGATTCAACAAGTCTAAAGAAACTGATTGAAGCTTTGAAAACCAAACATATCTTCAAAAAGCATGCCAAAGTCATTCTACACATGAGCAATCACAAAGCTGGTGGCTCTAGCTGGTGGCTCTAGCTTTTTTTTCCAAATCAATAAGGCCTCTCATGTACAAGAAGGCAGGGCAAGATAGAACAACTTTATATTTAAGCCTAGCTTGCAAAGATAACTGATTGTTATGTCTTTGGAAACATCGACCTGTATCTTTCTCAATTCGCTTCTGGCCTTTTCAATGGTCACGAAAAGGACCATTTCTATGACACGATGCTATTTGTCTAAGAATATTACTCACAATTGACATTGGCATATCAGCAAGGCGTATAATCTCATTGAAACATTAATCAAGATACACTTCATCTTATTATTCGCTACTATTTTTGAGCATGATTTAATATCTATCTTTGAACAATTTCCGATCAAAGTATATAGCAAGGAATAGTAGTAAATACTATGATAATAACAAAAAAGACATGTCTCAATCTACTCTACGTTGTCATATTAGTAATTCTATGTGGTAAATGGCATTGGCTTGAATGTGTCTTCACAATCACAAAATTTGGAATTACGTTTCTCTTATCTTATTTGTATAGAACATTTTGTTTCATAGACTTTTAGCTAAAAGCAAGATAACGAACCAATAACGTTGTTTTCAAGCTTTCGTGAATGAAACATGCATGAAGTCTATATTGTTGCTATGTTAGTTTTGGTATAAAGGCTTTTAAAGAGTCGGGCATATTTTAATGGCATTAAATTCAAGGATGTCAGAGAGGCGCCTGTTTATAGATTCGCTTGCAAAATAAACAAAAAAAAGAAAAGACACTATAATGCGTTTGTTTTACTGCAACTTTGGCATTACACACAATCTATTAATCAGATATAATCCGCTTAATTATTTTTACAAGTCTTTTTTTTAACTTTTGATAAAGGGATCGGCTTGAACTCAAATGCTTAATTTTCTACCATTTAAATCTCCCGAAACTATGCTTAATTAAGACGCTTATTTTGGCGAAATTATTTAGAGTCACTAAAATCAGGACAGTCAAAACTTGTTGGAAGCAATGGTCTTGTGTTGTTACTTGACCTAAAGAGAGAGAGAACTTAATGCTGAGTACATTTCCAAGTAAAAAGCAATTGTTTTTTATCTTTATTTTGATCAATTGATATTGCACAGGAAAACTTGAAAAAAGCGAATTTACTTACCATAGTAAGAGCATTTTTTCTTTTTTTATTGAAATGAGTATAAACGTAATTTGTGGTTGGCTGATCATTGTAAATGAGATATTTAAAGTTGTTTAAGGATGGCTCAAGTATATTTCTTTCAAAACATGTTCTATTGGCAGGAAACTTGGGATTTTCAAATATAAAAAAAAAACAACAACAACCTATTTATAAATGGATAGGAGGTCAAAAGAAGATTGCTTTTTTTTTTTGAGAGTTTTTTTTAGTTTTCAGGATTGTTCAAGAGAAATTATCTTGGGGGGGGGGGAAGTTGTTTATTCATAACCTGCCTGTTTTAGGCTTGTACTATCAATGTCTATCCTAGTTGTATAAGCAATGGTTATGATAGGAGCTGAAGAGTCTTTTTTCTTAAATGACATATACAACAAGCTTTTCTTTTTTTTTTTTAGGTTTGTCATTTCCTATTTTTTTTTTTTTTTTTTGTTTATTTGTCGGTTTTAAATACAGTTGAATGGAATAATAGACATGACTGATGAATAGATACAGATTAAGAAGAAGAATAGAATGTACAAAATAAAATAAAAAAAAACTAATAGAGATGGATGCTTTCTTTATACAAAGCAAATGAAGGTGAAGATGCATCAATGATATACGCATTTTTGGCAGAGATTTTTCTAGCATGACCTTCTTGGATGACCATTTCTTCTTCATCTTGAGCATCGTGTTGGTTTCTAAAGGACTTTCCTGTCAGGCCAGCTGTAGGAGAGGAAGGGCTAGATGTTTTTGACGATGAAGACAAAGATAGGGTATCGTTCTCTAAACTTGGGATTTTTTCCATGTCCAATGATGATAGAATGACACCTCTTCTTTTTGAGATAGTGAAGGTGGATTGCTTAATGACTCGAGGCTGAACGAAATTCAAGACGTCCTGACCAGCAGCGCCTGATGTAAGTATACGAGTGAACGAAAAGAAAGGCTGTTGACGTTTCTGCTCGGGCATTGAGAAAGGTTGAACTGAAGGAGATAGAATAAGGCCAGCTTGTTCTTCTATGCTTGGAAGGTTGGTCAGTCGGCAATGGATAGCGGATACCCAAGCTTCGAGTTCATATTCAGACTGACATGCAATTGTCCAAACTTTTTGTTGTTTCTTGCTGTCAGATACCTTGACAGGCTCCAGTCTGAAGCTGTATGGCTGATTGGGTAAACTGACTAATGATACTTTAGTCACTTCACGAAGACTGATTGTTCTAGATGCATTTGTTGAGTGTTCGTCTTTGTAATATCGCATTTCCGAATCTAGTAGAACGAAATAACGAGATTGCCATCTTGAGGTGCAAAAAGCATTTCCTGTTGTTAATTTGTAGAGCCATCCGGATCTAGGAGCTTTGTTCATGGTATATAAGAAGAAGAAAGGAAAGTATAGGGTAAGAAGAGAAAAAAGAGTAGAGAAGTTGCTTCTTATATGAACACACATCCTATTTATAGTTTGTCTGCGTTTAGATCTGGACCCCCTTCTAAATGCTAAAATCCAGACTCTCTTTGATTTTTTTTTTTAAATCATGACGATTATTAAAATTTACTCTCTCAGCTCAACAAATACAGTCTTTCCGGAAATTATTAAAGTCAATTAACGTAGATTGAGTCAACTCTAGCCAGTTACTCTAAAAATGATTGTGCCTTTTAAAATCAAAAGTATCATCTTTTGACCCAAGTTTTCTTGAAAGTTCCTGAATTAAACGCCTCAATGGAACAATCTGTTGTATGTACACGATTTCTAGCTTAGATATCTGCTACTTTTTCTTTCTGACAAAGCCCTCAATTGCATACTTTCAAAGCTGTAATTTCATTTATGTAACAACTTGGCAATTTTCTGTCTGGGCCAAGTGGAGTAACAACAGTCAATTTCTTTAGTAATGTGGCACTGGATCGGGTTGGTCGGACATGCTAGGCATAAAGTGGATTTTCTTTTTTTTTTATTATTTCTGCTTCATTTCTCTCTTTCACACACATTGAATCTTGACACAAGACAACTTTTATGTAGATCAAAGCATCTCTATTGTCTGTTTAAGGCAAAAGTGTTTTTCTTTTTTTTTTTTCGCCAAGAGATAATGTACAGTTGATTGGTACAATTCTCTTATTCAATTGGATCAGAAAGTTGAAATAAATTATTACCTTTTTAGGTATGTTGGGTCCTGAATTTCTATTCAGCTTATGGACTCTATCCGTTTGTAAGATTAAAAAAAAAAACACTGTCAAGATTTCTAATTTTGGAAAATATAGATATGAAAAAAGCCAGAGATCGATCAAAGTGTCTAGATTCTACATGGAACAGATGAAATACCATCCAGAATCTAGAGAAAAG
Source organism: Blakeslea trispora (assembly GCA_025331445.1). Classification (NCBI taxonomy): domain Eukaryota; kingdom Fungi; phylum Mucoromycota; class Mucoromycetes; order Mucorales; family Choanephoraceae; genus Blakeslea; species Blakeslea trispora. The sequence continues at coordinate 296,079 of JAIWNE010000013.1, read as the reverse complement.
TGTTTGGAGCATCATTTCCTTATAAAGGCAAGACTTACTCACCAGCCCACAGATGCATTTGGGAACACAAAGCAAAATTGCACAACACCAAACGACTTTACTCTTTGATGGAATATCAATTTGTCGTAGTTGAAAATCCTCATTTAACGTATATTTCACGGGTTTGGTCTGAAGGGAAAAAAATCTTGGCAGAGAAAGAGTTGGCTGTATCGACCATGCAGATCGTGCAGATAGCCAATAAACGCCAAAATAAAACACAAAAAAAAAAGAAGCCTTCATGTGCAATTCTAGTCTATTTCTTGAAATAAGTATAAAGTGTTGAATGCAGACCAATTCGAGTCTTTGAAATATCGCTTCAATTAGTCTTCAATGTTAACCAAACTTTTACTTTTGATATAAGAGAAAAAAGCATTCAGATGATACTGTGGTTCTTTCTTTGCTTGCCCATCAACTATCTACTCTTGTTGCTTGGAACTTATGTTCATTCTTTTTCGTGTCAAATCCAATACGTTTCTTTGTACTCATTCATAAGCATCTTACTCAATCATTGCACTTGTACAAAAAGACTCTCTCAAGTAAATATTGCTCTATTCAAGACTAATTGTGTATCACTACTACAAAATAATATGTGTTTGATTCAAAGTAAAAAAAAAATGGCATTTTGTGATACAAGTGCATTGGAGGCTTGATTGTTTCTTTATGCGGAAGCCCATCTTTTAGCTACTTTTTATGTTTAGATGATGATGCTGAAGGAAATGAAATTACAACCTTGTATTCCCCCAAGCATGTATAGGGTTAGGATCCGTCATAATTCAAACATGTAACCTCAAAGAAAATGAATCAATCATAAAATACTCTGTTTTGGATACAGGCAAGAACAATGCGGTTTTTTCTCTTTTGTATTTTGCAGTCAAATAGACAAGTGCATTATCTTGGTTTGATGCACCAAAGAGTCAAGTTGTTACACTTTATTCAGAAATGTATCAGTGGCTTTTTATTTTAAAAAAAGATATTACAGGTAAGATAATCAATGTTATTTTGTATAGGGGGGGAATAGCGATAAAAAAAAAAAGACCTTTTAAGTGTTATGTACAAGAGAGAGAGAGAGAGAGAGAATGATCCAGAACTCAAAGTTCTATATGCTTAAGTTTTGAGGGCACATGATGATAATGCTCCAAATCTTCATTGTATTCCAATTTTCCTTCAGGCGTCAATTGGTTTAAATGGAATGAGGGGTTATTGCTAAAAAATGAATTGTTGGCATAAAAAAAAAATATGAGTTGAGGGCCTTATTTTTTCTGGTTTTAACTAACCTGTTCAATTCAGAGGTAACTTCAGTCAAATTGAGATTAAGAGCCTTTGTAATGAATTCGCCAATTTGAATGTTTTCGTGGCTGCCAATCAGATATTCAGTACCATGTCCATATGCGTACAGATTAACATCAACTCCACTATGACCATGTGTAGCCCACTAAATTTTTTTTTTTTAAAAAAGAAGAAAATACATTAGATCTATCGCATATGTAGTTTTCGTCTCTCTTCTTTTTCTTACCCCAAGCTGTGCACGGATGGAGACCATATCTGCCAAATATTCTTCCAATGCTTTTGGTGATGCATTTGGCTTCATCAATACGTGAACTTCTTCTTCTGTTGCATCCATAATCCCAAGCCTCTCTCGTAAGATATTGTTTGTTATAAAATCTTGAGTGAGGTTTTTTTCAGCCTTAATCAATTTGGATAAATTGACTGCAGAACTCTTCACTTTAGTGAGTACATCAGGGTACCTAAAAACAAATAAATAAATAAACAAAAATTCAGTAACAGGCTTCCCCAATCAAAACGGTAAATGGGCTCACATACCAGAGATATTCAGGATAGGCTTTAGAGACCTGTCTAGCTAAAGATAGACCACCTGTTTCATGATCACTTGTCGAAATCATGATTGTATCAGGATGGTCATCAACATATCTCATCACCAATTCAACTGCCTTTTGATATTCCAGGATTTCATGCACGTGTGTTGGAGCATCATTTCTATAAGATGTAGATCGTTACACGTCAAACTTAAACTTTCCGAGATAAAAATAAAAATAAAAATCGAAACTTACGAATGGGCAGCCATATCGATTCGACTACCTTCAATCATCAAGAAGAATCCCTCCTCTTTGTCTTTTGTGGCTTTGAAAAGAATATCGAGTGCCTTTTTTGACATCTCTGATAGACTTGGCTCTTTACTGGCATCTCGATCGATTTCGTAGGCTAAATGATCTGGAGAAAACAAGCTGATGACAGGCAAAATACTGGCATCGATGGGCAAATGATCGTATGCCTCTTTGTCATTGTACATGACTGTAGTCCAATTATAAATAGATTTTGCTTCCTCAAAGAGATGACGCCCATCAAATCGACAGCCGTTCTTTTGCGTCTTGGGCAAGAAATGGCAATAACCTCCACCAAACATAAGGTCTACACTACGACCGAGTGGGTTATCACCAATTTGTTGTTTAGCAATTGCATTTTCATTGTCTCTGTTCTCAACATGGGCCGAGAAGGAAGCTGGTGTTGCATGTGTAATACGGGAAGTTGCAACTAAACCAGTTAGCATGTTCTTGGCATGTTTAGCGGACTCTAATAGAGTACCACAGGGATTCTTTTTGGGTCCCACTAGAAAAACACAGTGAGAAAGAATAAAGGAAAAAAAAAAGAAAGGTAAAATATACTTTACCACCAACAGCACCATTGAAAGTCTTTATATTACAACTGAATGCAGTGGCACCTGCTGCACTATCAGTCACTAATGTTGAAGCACTTCTGGTTCGAGATTGGCCAATATGGATCTTATCGAGAGGCATCTCGAAATCGTAGGGCTTATTGTTGATTATTTGGTAATAAGTTCTTGCAAAGGCAACTGATGCTGGTCCAAGGCCATCACTTATCATCATGATTACATTCTTTGGCTTCTTTGGTGCTGTTAAAGTGGATGATTGAACTGTTTGATGAGTGCCTACAATAATAAATTTTATGAGATGTACGGAAACATAGGTTGATGGATTCGAAAAACGCTTACTTGAGATCCAAGATGTGCCATCATTTTGATTGACTGTCATATGCTTGGAGCTGATACCAATAGCTAATCCTATCACTGAGAGGACAGTGACTACACAACCACCAACCAACCATTTTCGATATCGATTCTATAGAGTAAATCTATAAGTGAGCACGATTTTCCTAGTTGTTTTATGTGTTGCCTACATTGAAAGATGATCTCTTTTCATTTTGAGGTGACCAGGTGCTATCGATGGAAGTATCCTCACTGAAGTCTTCACTAGAGCTTCTGTTTAAAAGTGGCTCGCTCATAGTTGTAGACTTTTATATGATAAATAAGTTGAAAAGATAGAAAGAGGAAAAAGGAAAAAGGGAAAGGGACAGGAGAAACATATCTTATATAGATGGTATAGCGGAGATTCAGCATACCCAGTTAACAGGCAAACAACTAAAAATGGACAGTTTTGTCGATCATTTTCTCATTTTTGAGACTGGCATATCATTTATGCTAATCCTTTTTTAGGCATTGTAAGATTTTTATATGCAGGATATTTTTTCGAAATTGTGATATTCTTTTTGTGTGTGTGTTTCACTTTATCTTTTTTTAATTATTTCTCTTAATCACTCTTTTATACTATTGACAACAAGATTTTCAAATATGAAGCTGCAGGACAGTGCATAACCCAGTTAATGAGACACAAAATGAAAAAAGCTTGGCAAGTCGGATACTTGTCTGTGTGGAGTAAAAGAAAACTTTTTTTTTTAATTAGGAAACTTTGTGTCACTTATTTCTATTACTGACTTGCAAAATTATGCAAAGTTTTCTCCTTTATAAAGAGAGAGAGAGTATGATAGTAACATAGAGGGAGAACGAGTATTGTGTTGGTATTTAGGTGTTCTTCTTGAGTGGGGGGAGAATGCAATCTATTGTAACCAAGTTATACATCCGTTGTTAACGAATTTACAACTATGCACAGGAATTACAGTCAACTATCTTAAGCAACGAGTAGTATTTTATATCTAGTTTGATAGTATTGTATAATTGAAGCTCCCTTTCCCTAGTTTAAAATAAGGATAATAAAACCTTGAGATTGTTCTAACTCTTACTTGAGCTGAGTTGGCACTTGTTTAATTTTAATATAATTTATGCATTTGTTTTTTTAATCATCCTCAGACGAACAAATGGTTCTGTATTGTTGTTGATTTTCTTCAACTTGGTCTTAATGCATGTAAACATTCTGCTCTTTCTCATTTCCATATCTTGTATAGATTACCTATCATTTAAAAAAAAAGTATGTAGTTAATCCCAGCCAAAATTTCCCGTTGTGACGAATGAAAGTCTTATGCTGCAATATACACTTGTGCTAAGGGAATTGATAGAAATATACTGCAGTGATTTCTTCTTTCTTTTACTTTATTCATTGATATAAAATCAATTTTGTTGTCTCTTGTATTCCCCCCCCCCAAAATTGAATGAGATAAATTCTGTCAAAATGACTGTGCCCTCTTTTTTTTTTTTGGTTTATTTACTCCCCCCCCCCTTAAACTGTAAATTCAATCATGCATAGAAATTTACCTAGACAGACAGTCAATTCTGATTAATTTAGCCTCCCAATTTTAAAAAAGCAATGTTCATACTTTCTTTCTCATTTCTTTCTCCTTTTGCTATAAAAAGACACTTTGCTGGTTGATTGAGGGATGCAATGTTTATTATAAAATAAAGACATGAGTGATTGAATGTGAGTGATTGAATAGGCATATGTGTTTATTGTTTCTTTGACTCCTTCTTCTTGTTGAGAAAGTACTCGCCACTTTCGAGTTGTAAATCGATCTTGGACTTTGGCTGGGCTGGTGGGAATGGTGTGTATTCTTTCTTTGGCTTTTCCACAATCTTCTTCTTTGACTTGACGTTTCTCTTCTTGAAGTGAGGTAAGAATCGATCCCAATTCTCGGTTGCTAATTTAGGATCCTTTGCGAGTTCTCGCTTGATCATTAATTCCTATCAATGGTAAACATTAGATGACTATATAAACATGTTTGACATACGTTTCTTACTTTAATGTGGTAAATAGGGTGAATGTTCTTCATACAGTCAATGACAATACGACGGAGATCCTTCAAGCCCTTGTAAGGGCCCATGGCAGATACTGTGTTACCTTGTACCATCATATAACATTTTGTCAATAATTCTAAAGCCTATAGATTTGAAGTTCAAGTACTCTATGTTACTGTTTTTTTAAGGATTTATGTTACCTTCAATGTTGAACCATTAGGTCCGATCAATCTCTGTCTACGCTTAACAAATCTTTCTTTGTTACGAGTGATGTTACCGATCTTGATAATATCACAAGCAATACCATCTTCCATAATTTTAACTGCCTAACATATAACACGATAAGTCACCATGTAACGAGCCCAAGCCGAGATCATGTATTTTCTTTACCTGAGGGAATGGTACACTTCTGGATAGTAATTTGATGAGATCTCTTGCCTTCAAAATAGCATAGGGATCGTAGGCCTTTCTGGTGGTCTTGACTGTCATGCTACCTTCAACTAGATCAAGAACACAAGCAATACCCTGTTATCTAGTTAGTATCCAGTCAAATTCGGTGCCTATGATTACTTACGTATTTCTCAAGGGCTTTTGTCACAAGAGGCCAACATTCTCTCAAGTAAGCTTCTCTGTATTTAGGGAAAAGTGTTGCAAACGAGGATTCTTCAGTAAAAGGTTGTGAAAGATGTTCAGGCTTGAATTCTTCAATCTTCCAATGATCAATATCATCAGTATCCCAAGCTGTTCGAGAAATAGAAAAAAAAAAAGAGTAGAAAATGTGAGCCTAAGAGATAACAACAGGAACCGATCTCAACTTACGCTTGTCCTTTCTGAAACGCTTGTGGTTCTTTTGTTCTGTTAATTCGGCCATGTTTAATTAAAGTAGAAAGAAAAAAAAAAAACTAAAGACAAGTTATCATTTTTCCAGAAAGCTCCTCTTGTGTGGCTTATATGCCAGCTCTGTTTAGAAAATAAACTCAGTGAAGCTAACAGCCATTTTGTAAATCCATGATAAATGATTGTTTAGTTCAGAACACGTTGTGTATTCGAGTTAGAAGAAAACGTTACTTTATTCCTCATCGTTTTCTTTTGTCAACTAAGCTCGAAAACGAAAGAGAGTCTTAGCAATAGATATATATTGAGGTCAGTTTACATATACAGTAAGTCGCTCGATTTAAAAGTTGTTTGACATAAGAGTCTTTTCGATATAAGAATATCATCCTTTGACTTGTAATCGTTTCAAGCGCCAAAATGTCATTCAGTTTAAGAGTGTGTAATGTAAGAGTAGCATTTCTCGAGAATACAAACACTTTTTAAATAAAGCGATTATTGTATTTGACTTTTATTGCATTGGGTTATTTAGATGAAAAGAATATTTTAAGCTTTGTAGAAGAGATAGTATAGCTTGTGATCAGATTAGTATACGAAACAAAGTTGATGTAAAGTTCTTTAGGAATCTCACTCTCAGATGGAGCAAGTCGCATCTTGAGAGCTCAGATAGCGTTCTTCAAACTGAACTGTCGCATTTTAAAGTTTTCATTTAGGGTAGTGCACAGCTCTTTTTTATTGTTTTTCTCAACTCTAATAATATGGTGAATATCGGACAAGAAGCAGGCGCCTTTTTTCAGACAGATGCAGACATTGCCAAACAAAAGGCAAAGGAAGCTAAATACAACTATACAGAAGGCAATGCCATCAAGTTGGCATCAAAGGCACTTTACCTCACACTGAGTCAAGATGAAAAACATCTTTACGTTGCTGAATCAGGCTTCTTTGTTCGCAAGATCTCTTTAGCAGTAAAGTATATAGAGAGCAACTAAATTCAATGCTACACCTAAACATATATACTCTATAGACATCAAAGACAGTGAAGCTCTTTAAGGGTCATCAAGGACCTGTTACTTGCATGGCCTTAAGCAAACAACATCTCTGGACTGGTTCTTGGGACAAGACTATCAAACAATGGGATCTCATCACAGGCGAATGCCTTGCTACACTTCAGGGCCATACAGACTTTGTCAAATCGCTTGTGCTTGTAGGCGATCAACTCTACTCTGGATCGTCCGATAGTTTTCTCCGTCGTTGGGATACTCAGACATTAACATGTACATTTGTGGAAAAGCAGCACAAGCGTGCCATTGAGAGTCTAGCGGTCTCTGAAAATGGTCAATGGCTCTATTCGGGATCATCCGATGGCACCATCAAGCAATGGCAGCTGAGTACGATGAAGGTAACCAAGACCTATGAGGGCCATGAAACCAGTGTCTATTGTGTACGTGTCTCTGAAGATGACCTTTGGTCTGCCTCGGCTGATAAGACAGTGAGACGATGGCATACGGAAACTGGCCAAGTAGATATGGTCCTCACTCATCCCGATCGTGTCAAATCAATGGCTTTGGCAGGACCTTATATGATTACTGGATCAAGTGATGATGATATTCGTGTCTGGGAGATTGGTTCAGGCAAGACGATTTGTCAGATTGAAGGTCATTTCGATGAAGTGTCGAGTCTCGTCATAGCTGGTGCCACGCTTTACAGTGCTTCTTTAGATTGTTCGGTAAGAACATGGCCCTTGACTACGGCCGCCATCAAACAATACAACGAATCAAGAGAAGCAAAACTCAAAAGACTAGAACAAGAGGCCAAACTCGAGAAAGAAAAGAAGAATGGTCTTACCGAAGAAGAAGAAAGAGAATTAGCAGAGCTATTATCAGATGATGAATGATATTAAACATCCGCACTTTTTTTTTTTTCTTAGTTTCCATTTTAACCAAATTCACACCCTTCTTTTTATTTTATTTTATTGAAATGACTTCACAATATGGCATATTACCACAAACAAAAGAGTCGCTTATGCATATACTAAGGCATTATGAAGCATTTAAGCAGAATAGAGAGACTCAAGGATTGCCTAGACAGCCTATGATAGTAGGCATATCCGGTTGTCAAGGAAGTGGCAAGACAACCCTATGCGATACCTTGACCCACCTTCTTAGAGAGAGTCCTTATCATTTAAATGTTGTTAATTTCTCGTTGGATGATTTCTATCTGAGACATCAAGACCAACTAAAACTCAGTCAAACATACCCTGATAACCCACTTTATCAACAGCGAGGACAAGCAGGTTCTCATGATATACCCTTAGCGATTCAGACCATCCAACACCTCTTGCGTGCTCAATCAGGCGAAAAAGTACTCATTCCTGTCTATGATAAGTCGCGCTTTGGAGGACAAGGGGATCGACTGCCTCGGGATGAATGGAAAGAGTCTGTGGGCCCATTTGATATTGTACTGTTTGAAGGTTGGATGCTTGGATTCAAGCCTCTACCAAACTCCCTCTTGACACAGTTCAAACTGAGTCAAGCAGACATTCAAGTGATGAACAGACTACTTGAGCCCTACCAGCATGATATTTACCCTCTCTTTGATATCTTTATTCATCTTTCACCTCAACAGCTAGAACAAGTCTATCAATGGCGACTTGAGCAGGAACAATACATGAAATTGGCCCGAGGAGTGGATGGGTTGTCAGACGAGGCTGTCCGTCTATTTGTCGATAGTTATATGCCTGCTTATCAACTCTATTTACCCCGTCTGGATCGAGTCGGTTTCTATGGATACGGTTTACATGGTGAGCCTATAGAGCGATATGAGGGATTGTTCCGACGGGATGGTGGATATAGTCAACCGAGCCGACATTTGAAGATTTTGTTGGATCAAGATCGTCGAGTGATTGACAGTCAAACTCTACGTGAGCCTAATCAAGTTGTTTCGCATGTTTGGTTGACTAAGCAAAGGATGTGTCGAATTGCACTTGTTGGATTGTTGGGGTTTGTGGGTTACCGAGGAAGAAGATGGATGATTCATCAGTTTTTCAAGTTTTCCAATCGCTGGTCTCTGCAATAAATTTTCAAAATCCGTCCAAACAGAAAAAGAAAAGTTCTTCCCCCCCATTTCGATTGATGATAATGAAAAGAGAGACAAAAAAAAAATTTTTTTTCTTGTGTTTTTTTTTCCTCTTTTCTTTCTTCTTTTTTTTTTCTTTTATTTTTTTAAAGTAAAGCTGTAGTGTTCTGTGCGCTGTGCGAATTGAGTGAGTGTTGCTATGACTACAAGAGAATATATACCTGGTGATACTGTTTTTGCTAAACTGAAAGGTTACCCTTGGTGGCCAGCACGAGTAAGTTTTTCTCTCTTTAGTTATTTTCTAGCAATACTGACTTCTCCTATCTTTCTCCCTCTTTTTCTCTTTCTTTGTTGATAGGTTGAAAACGATAAGGATATTCCCGCCAAGATTCTTAAGCAAAAGGGTAAATCAAAGGGTGTGTTATATACAGTATTCTTCTATGGTTCTAGAGATTAGTAAGTCATTATTTTGGTTGGGAAAAACAGGACAAAGAGGCAAGAAGTTGGAAAAGAGAGAGAGAGAAAAAGAACGACTGTTTTTTTACTGTGTGTACTTATGCTGTCTTCCTCTAGTGGTTTCTTTGGCCCCGATTGTGTTCGTCCATTTGATCGTGCTACAGTAGAACGTGATTTGAAAGCAAAGAAGTTTAAGACAAAGGACTTGGAAATCGCCATTCATCAAGCACTTGACCCTTCTATTCTGAAAGCTGAAGAAGAAGCCGAAGCTGCTGCTTTGGAGGAAGAAGAGGACGCAGAAGAAGAGGAGGAAGAGGAAGAGGAAGATGAAGAAGAAGAGGAAGATGGAGGGGAAAGCAAGAAGAAGCGAACAACAAAAAAGAAAGTACAAAAGAAAAAGCCAGTGCAGAAGAAAAAGACACCTTCGAGAAAACGAGTGATTGAAGAGACGGATGAAGAGACAGACGACAAGAGAAGTGAATCACAGTCTCGTCATGCTGATTCTGAAGATAGAAAGAAGAGAGTAAGTTTTTGTTAAACGGGAGAGAAGGCAATAATTGACGGGATTGGTTGTAGCGCAAATCCTTGTCAACAGAACAAGAAGAAAAGAAAGAAGATACAGGATCAGGCCAAGCTGGAAAAGCAGGAGATCTCGAGGTGTTTAAAAAGACACCCGAATATAAGCGTGTCTACCATATTAGACATAAGCTTCAAAAACTAGTCTACGAAAAGAAGCCAGTAAGTGTTTTGGTTAAGAATGGTAGGAAAAAAAAAAGAGAGCTGACATATATGCATAGGGAGAAATTCAAAAAGAAGATTTCGCGAAAATATCCCAAGTGGTAAAAGAGATTGAAGAATCAAAAATCACATTTGATTTATTAAGGGTAAATATGAAAAAGCATTGTGGGAATAAGACTGCTCATCATGCATCTATAGTATACCAAGATTGGAAAGGTAGTCAAATTTGCTTGTTCTTATGATTATGGAGAGGATGAATTCAAGATCAACAATCGCTGTCAACAGTTGATGCGAAACTGGAAATCACTCATTTTACCTGAACATCGTAGTTCGTCTGTAGAGCAACAATCATAACACTTTATTCCTTTTTATTACATTTTTTTCACACATAACTACATGCACCTTTACACACACACACACACACTTACACTTACACACACATCTATATATTCATTTTAACCATTTTCGTTTTTTCCTTTCTTGTAAAAAAGAGAAGAAAGATGATTTAGATTTACTTTAGATATCATACTCTACTTTGAGAGAGAAAAAATACATGCAATTAACAAACACGCATTATAGCAGTAATAAGGATCAATTTTTTTTTTATTTGTTTCGAAAAAAAATGCGTCACATTGATTCGCGCTTTCCAAGCCATACTTTACAAAAAAAAAAAAAAGACAGTTAGGTTACACATTCTTTTTTTTTCTTGACAAAAGTTTTTCTTTCACACTATGGCTGATCATCCTAACAAGTTGGCATTTGAAGAAGGTGCTCGTTATGTCTTTAACAACTGGACTGCTTTAAAGCTTGCTGTTGAACAAGATTGGGGAGGTGTTGAATCAGCAGAAAAGAAAGAATGGTTCATCGATGTCGTGATTGACTATTTTGCCAAACGTAATGAAGCAAACTCAAGTAAAAAAAGAAAGACACACTCACAGTGAACAAAATAGAGGGTAAAAAGTTGGATGTTGATGATATTGAGGCTGTATTGAGTCAGGTCATGTCGGATGAATTCCATACCACACTTGAAGACGATTCACCTTACTTGGTTGCCAAGCACTTGTATGAACTATTCAACCAATGTATCCATGGCAACCATACCGAAGTTGAGCGCCTTCGGGAAAAAGCAAAGATTCAGAATAGCTATATGGGAGCTTCTAGTAGTATGAAACAAGGAGATGATAGTGACAGTGGGGAGGAGAATGATCAGGTAGAAAGAAAAGAATAGAGAGTGAGTGAATCAAATACTTATATCTGAATAGGACAATGATGCTGAAGAGGAAGGTGATGATGAGCCTATGGAAGAGACACCCCAAGAACCTCTGGTTGATGAAGATGGTTGGGAAATTGTTCGTCGTAAATAAATAGATAACTAGTGTACATATAAAAAAAAAAAAGGTTTATTGCTTAATTGCCTTAAATTCCTTTGCAATGTTTTGCAATTCTAATAAATCTTCTTGAGGAAGATCAATGTTCTTTGGCTTAACAATCTCTTTCTTTGTCACTTTAGCCTTTTTGTCTTTGATTGGCTTCTTTTCGTTAGTTGTCTTCTTATCGGTAGTTGTCTTCTTTATGCTCTTTTTCTCTCTTTTTGTTGGACACCTGTCAAGGCTTCTGTCATATCTACATCTTCAGTTTCTTCCTCCTTTTTCTTCTTCTTTTGTTCCACTTCTTCTCCTTCTTCAGTCTCAGCAGGCTTTGAGCTTTCCATCAACTGCTTCCAAGAAGCACCTACACCTTGCTTAATGACTCTCTGTACACGAGCCTTGTCTTTATCGTTTAAGGTAGGGTATCCTCTAAATTGCTCAATTGGCACATGTGTCAAATACTCGGGCACTTTTTTTTGGATTAATACATGATCCATTTATCTTCTCTATAAGTTCTCACCTTTCCAACATTTGAAATGATACCAGGTATGTCTGGCGGCATTTTTCTTCACCTTCTTGTTTTTTCTATAGATCTCGGCAACACGAAGTGACTTGTGAGGGATAGTCTTTTCACATTCAGCACAGACAGACTGTTGTGTCTTGGCGTGTTCAATACAGTGAGTAATAACTGGTTTATCTGTAGTTTGATCTGTCATATTTTGCTGTAATTAAGATATAAAAACAAAGAAAAAAAAATTTTTTTAGCTATGTTGAACAAACAAAAATTTCCATTTGACATTTGGACACACTTTTCTATTATGCCAAAATAGATGAGTTGTCTATCTCTTGTTTATGTCAACTTCAACTCGTTGTAGATTGTCAATCTTGAAAGGGCTAGTTTAACATTTACAGCTACTCAATGATTGCATATCGAATCCCATTGAATTGCAGATTGCTTAAAAGGCATCGAATATATCATTTTGTATGTGATCCCTCTTTTAGACAGTTGTTTCTGTACAACTTTGTACAACACTGCTTAAAGGCTTCAAACAATGACACATGGTGTTCTATGCTTCAAATCAAACTGAATCAAGCCATCGGGAAACAGCTCGTCTTTCTCGGGAGCACTGCATAATTCGAGTGCTCTTGTTTCAATGACCCATTTACCTTCAAAATAGAATGTACAATTCTAATCAAATAACAAGAAAGGGGAAAAAATAAGAAAAAATGAGCTGTCACTTTCATATCCTATATGAAAAGCAAGGACACGCATAAATTTCTCTTTCTTTTTTTTACAGAGTGAAATCATGTCTAATTCAGAAGGTGATTTACTTGATGAGCTTAGAGAATACTTTATTGACTTTTGTTTGTTAGAATTCGGTTTCCTTGATGAGCTAAATGAAGAGATAGAAAAAGAGGCGACTTTAGGCAATCAACAAATAGATTCAGTTGATATTGAGCCACGATCTGGTTTTCGCATCAAGTAAAGTTGCTTTTCAAATGCAATAACCAAGTACACGCATGCTGACTCATAAAAGAAAACGACTTGTGTCCAATGCCAAGTGCGACATTGGTTTAAAGAATGTAGAATATGTCGCTCTTAAAGATGTGGAATCACGTACACAACTTCACAACTCTATTCATGTCGGCGTAAAGCCTTCTTCTCATTGGTCTACAATGGGTGTTATCGATCAGTGTTTTCCGCAGACTGATCTATGTGTTACAAGGATCACAGACATGAGAGGCATTCATGTTCCACTTTACATTACAGGCAAAGCACTGACAAAGTACGATTATGCTATCGGATTAGGATCTATCATTGCCATCAAACGACCCTTTTTGTTGAAACCAACTGAGACTGGACAACAGGTGGCACTGCATGTCGACCAGATTCAACAAATGTGGATTATTGGACAGAGCTTAGATCTCGTTCAATGTGCTGGCTATATAAAAAAAGAGACCCAGTGTTCAGCTTGGACAGATAGGCAAGAACAAAGAAAAACATCATAACAATGAAACCTTTCTCACCTTTCTGTATATAGTCGAACAGGTGAATTCTGTGACAAGCATTTACAGAAAGTGTATAATTATTCGAAAAATGGCCGTATGGAATTAGCTTCAGGGTAATATCACTCTCTTCCATTGCTTCAGATACTCATCCGTTACTATAGAAACAGCGGATTCGACATTCGATGGGCCAAACAAATCAAGCAAACAGATGGTACTTTGACCTATGAATCGAAACAACAAAAGAAGCCAGCGAATTCTCTTGCTAGTATGTTTGGTAATCGATTCAAATCAAAACAGGTTTATTATATCAAAGGAAAGGGACTTGTGGCTACAGATGGTACTATCATGAAACAGGCATTGGCCAAAAAGGAGCCCACTGAGGCTGAAAAGGATGAATTAAAGTAAGAATCATGGTGAGAGAATAGACCAATTTTTATAAATTCTCCTATAGGAAATTTTTAAGGGGCAAGAGAGATCCTGGTGCTGAAATGATCCGAAAAATTAAAGGCATAGAAGATGAAGCACCCAGTAAGGATACAAATAGGCTCCCATAGTGCTAAATGACTCAATTGTATACAATCTACAGAGACAGTCTTGTCCAATGAAGCACTCGATAAACTAGGTATTGGACAAAAATCACTGTCAAGAGAAGAGGAAGAATCCAAGGTATTGGAACAATGAAAATTAAGAAAGAGACAGGAACGCTAAACTATCTATCTGAATTAGAAACGTTCTTTTGATGCTTTAAATAAGGCTGCAAAAGAAAACGCTGCTGAGAAAAAACCTCGATTTGTCTATCTTTAGTCCACACAACAATAGAATTTGCTGCATAAAAAAAACAAGAGAAAGAAAAATTCCAATTAACTATTATAAACATTCTCTTCGTTAGCCCAAAAATAACAGATCATCCTTCTCTATCATTTTAAACTGTAATTCGCAACTTCTTTCTTTCTCTCTCTCTCTTTTTTTTTCTCTTTTTTTTTTATACCTATTGATCATCCATTCCTTTCTTTCTCTCTTCCCCTTCCCCTGGTTTTTTTTTCTGGTGGCATCAGATTGATTTAATAAACAAATAAGAAGACAGTAGCATCTTTCTTTGTTTTTAATATACCCGAACTTCACCATGTTTTTGACACGTTCAAAGACAATTTCGGCTATTAGCAGTGAACGGCGCGCAGACAATAAGGAGAGTGAAGACGACCCTACCTTTCCAACGATACCCAATGAACTTATTTCGGTCTTTGAGAATGCAACATCGGCTATTGAAACTTCGGTAAAGCAAATTCTTCCTGAAGAGGCACAGCAATTAATGCTCAACATGGTGGCAGCATGGATTGTTTACTCTCGCTTGAACCAGTCGAAGCATTCAACAAAAGCTGTCACGAAGCCATCCCAGCCTACTTTTTTTCGTTCCTGGACGACACGATCCTTTTTGATCCGATCAAAATCATCCATCACACCATTCTCACAGCAAGCAGAAATACTAAATGTTGTATCGATTGAAAAATTGCGGCAATTAACTTCCTTATCGCATGAAAGTCTCTTGACAGATGGCAGTGAGGAGGAAAGAGAGACAGGTCATAAAGCATCAGTTTCTTCCGTTCAAAGCATAGCTGATGTGGAGCCTTCTTTTCTTCCGTCTCTCGTGTCAGATCAACGTTCATCATCCTTCATTGAAGAAACCCTCACTCCGCCTTCAGCTACTTCTGTTCAGAACACCATCGATGGCATCGCTTTATCTGATCGAACAGAACAAGGAGAAATAGATCGCCAGACACTTTCCTTGGGATCGGAGACAAACAACATGTCATCCACAGCACCTTATTCAAGAGATATACAGCCTGTTCGTCGTAGTTTGTCCAGCATATTTACTCATTTAGGGCATTCTGTTAAAAAAGCATTTAAAAAAAAGGCCCGAACAGATTCTGTCAATCATTTGAAAAAGACATTTTCCATTCAACAAGATCTATCCTCCCAACAAGAGTCAGAAGAGTCTTCACCATTGCATAAGGTACTATTGTCTTTTCATTGTCATTATTTGAACTAAACCCCTTTGTCTTTCTTTCTTATGAATTAGAATATCAAGCGTTCTTTTAGCTCAGTCATTATGGAAGAAGATCAAATGCTATCGGAAAACGAAGATGAGATGCAATCCATGTCAGATGCTCAAACGAGTCGATATGATGATGAGGCAGAAACTCCTCTTCAAGAATCAGGGATGAGCCATTTGTCATATGGCAACCCTGAATTCAGCTCTTATGCAAATAATTACAGTCACTTTAGTAGTTTGGAAAATACAGACAACAGTAACGGATGTTCAGCTTTGTTTTCATCTGAAAAAAAGGAACAAAACGATACAATACCAGCACTCTATTGGGACGAAGATTCGACTCAGTCACAACAATTTAACCGACTCTTGGATGATATAAGAGAAACATCTCAGGAATATCAAGACTATTTTGCAGCAGAACAACAACAACAAGTTAAAGAGTCTTCACATAAGATGATGCGAGCTAGTCGAACAGAAGGAAATATGGACAGAATAAATGATGCTGTTCCATATGTTTGTGTAGGCAAAGATTCTCGACGCAATAGTGTGATTGCTAGAGTATCACCACAAGTATCATCTAAGAAGCTACTGAACATTGAAGACATCAAAGCGTACAAGAGATCTACATCTGTTTATTCTAAAATCCAAGACTATGATCTTAAATGGCAAGCATCGTTTCATGAAGAACAGAAGAGTAGAGATAAAGTGGCAAAGACACTAAAAAGGTAAGCCATTGTTGTATGGTTTTTTTTTTGTTAAACTTATCCTGACAATCCATCTTCAGCGTCTCTTGGGCTTTTTACAATATGGTTAAACATAACCATAAGATGAGTGAGTTTTATTGCGATGAAATATTTGATGAAAATGGAGCAAGCATGTCAGATCTTTCAGAGTATCAGCACTATGCTGAGCCTTTGACTGAATGGAATGACATTTATGATCAGCTGGCTTATGTATTTGATTGTGGCGAGGTATGTTGATTTTGTTACTATTGTTTAGACTACCAAACTTACCACTGCCGATCACAAGCTTACTTCTGAACATGCTATCATCACCTTTGTTTATGTACAACGTATGTTGAGCATATCGGATCAAAAGCTTTGGGACTTTAGTTGGAGAATGATTATCATGTCATCTCTATTGACAGCTGTCAAAGTATGGGATGACTGTGCGATCTTCAATGCTGATTTTGCCATGATATTTCCGGAATTAACTTTAGATGTCATGTAAGTCTATTTACATCTATTGTCAAAAGAAAGCGACCAAAACATTGAATTCTAAATACGTTTATTAGCAATAACATTGAAAGAGTCTTTCTGAAATATTTGGAATGGGATGTATCAGTCAGTTGCTCCGACTTTGCTCGAACCTATTTTCATTTAAGACAAATTGAACATATGATGGAGCAATGGTGAGCTTTTTCTTTTTTTTTAATGTAGTTGATAAGCACATTTCGCTTTGTTTGTCTTTTTCTTAGAAGCTGTTGCTTTGAACCTTGTATTATTTATTCATTCAAATGGCAGTAAAGAGGTTTTTGCTTCAAATTATCCCCTCTTCGGACAAAAGTAATACTCTTCCTTTATTAAGAAAATAAAATTTAGATAGACATTTGTTTGTATCTAGTTGCAATTGGGATCATTCTTTGTTGCTTTATTATTCATATTTTCCAAAGGTAATCATCTTTGGGCTTCAGAGCAGACAATTCGAGAAATTGATTGTAGTAGAGAGGGTTTTATTACTTAATAAAATGATTTATGCCTTTGATGTTTTTGGTATGTATGTGCATGTGTATAATCAGCAGCTGAGCTTTGACTTCTCTTAATATAGTTGTTGGTTCTTGCATACTTGGGGAATGCAGGTTTAGTAGATTGACTAGGCACAGGAGGCGGCGGTATAGCATGTTGGTTTGGTTTTTGGTTTATTGTGTCCATACTGCAATGATGATCATCGAAAGGACTTATTATATTAGAGTCATTATTTATATTAGTAGGTAGGTTTGGCTGTCATCCTTGTTGTTTTCATTATAATTGGTATTTGATTGATAGAATGGGTTATTAGATGGAAGCTCCTGATGCCTTGTAGAGGGTGACTGGTAGACAAATTTCTGAGTAAGCAACAACGTCTTGCCTGCATTGAGCTCATGTAAGGATAAAGAAGATCTTGAGGATGGCAACTGTTGTAGTAGCTCCTCTTCTGCTGCTGGCTTCAAATATGGGCTAAAATCACTTGCCGTGCCTGCCGATCTCGACCGTGAGTGGGTATGCTGTCTTTCTCCTAATTGAACAATGTTTGGTGTAACAGGCGTTATGGTAGCTGTCGTCGTAAGCGCACTATTTAATGCCGGTCGTATCGCCAGTGTATCATTTAAAGATGACGACTCTGGACGTTCAAGATAATAGGCATCCATGGATTGTATTGTATCCGGTATGGGCGTATGTGCCGTAAAGGGGCCCAAATAAGAGCGCCGGTGTTCAGTTTGCACTGGCTTTTCTTGTCCCCACCAAGATTTCCTTGAAGGAGAGTTCTCGGTATTGTTTGGTATTGTCTTGATAAGAGCATCAATGGCATTGGTATGAAAGTGCGGTATAGGTGCTATGGATGCTTCATTTAAGGATTTTGTATTCTTTCATTTTTCTTTTTTTCTTTGCATTTATTACCTCCAAGATAAATGAGTGCACGACTAATCTTGCGTCCATTTTGAGCATGAGCAATGAGTCGAAGCATAGCAAAGAATTGAAGTTTGTTTAGTCCTTCTGTTGCTGATTCAAACAATGCTAGGATTTGTTCTAGTTTATCATCGGCTAAACTACAGCCATTTAGAAATTTAAGTATTGTTGGGTTGTCAATGACGCCCAAGTCAAAGGGGTCTAAATCTTTCCACCATGATTGATAGGCCTCTCTTTCTGCGTCTGATAGCTCAGACAAGCTAATCTCTGGTGTTGTTTGCTCAGCAAGATGAGTTGTAGGTGTTGAGGAAGTGGCAGAGAGCCTTTTGCTTACAAACTGTTGTGGTCTTCTTTCTTCTGTCTTTAACTTTTGTGAGCGCTGAAATACAGTTTTTAGTTTGTTCATATAAATAAGTTATCAAAAAAAAGTATCTGTTAAAGAGAAAATAATGAAACTTTAATCATTTTGTTACCTATGAAATTAATTTCAAAAACATTCAAGCACAGCATTAACTCTTCACCATATACGGAAATTACTCACATCATATAAAGCTAGGCAAGAATAAGGATAGCAAGAGAGAAAGAACGGAAAGAACAAAGTACACACGGCCTCTTTTTTTTTTGTGAATGAAAATGAACATAATGAATTTGAATCTGACTCCCTTTAGAAAATGAGATTAAGGTCAATGACTATGTTTGACTCAGTGCTGATTTTACGCATAATATCATTAAAAGACTATAAAGAAAGATGCTTGAGTCATTCCATCACCTTGACCATGGCTTCCGTTCTAAAAATACGATTCAACATGTATCTGAATTAGAAGAGTCAATAAGCTCAAAGTTCTGTATTCATTTAGACACAATTGTTTCTGAAGTTTCGTACACACGCTTCCACACAGACAGTTTTAGCTTTTCTTTTCTACTTGTTATCTTGAAAGAAGCAAACAATTACAGATGCTTTGAATTCGCATAAATGACATATGGCTTTTACTTGCCCCGTATAGTTTATCAGTTTTTTTTTTTAGCAAGCTTTCAATGATGGTGACTCGAAGCACCTACAAAATGTTCTAGTTGAAATAGCCAAGACGATATTAGCCACATAAAGGCTTATAGGGCTGGCTTATGAGTACAGAACATCATAAAGAGATAAGAATAACAGCCTCATATATACTTGAATGAGCTCTTCATGTAGCAAGAGCAAATAAGCAAGCTAGAAAAAAAAAAGGGTGTTTCAGAATATCTATGGAGCACCCTGCTTAAGCAAAGAAGCTGCTATAATTTTCAACGCTTTGAAAGCAGGGATATTTAAGGAACCCTGTTCTTTGGAACTTTGCTCCCTCAATTTTTCTATGGGGAGAGAGAGGTTTCGATGCATGTCTATCAAAATTGGATAGCAAGACATTATCTGTTAGCTTTTCGTTTGGTAAATTCCTATTTGTTGACTTCTGTTCTGCATCAGGACAGCCTCATATCTTTCCTCCTTGTTGATTTTGCAGTGGAGTTGAGTACTAATCACTTTCTTTTTTCCATGAATACCTCTAATGTTATTTTTAAAGGACTCGAACCATCTTCTAGTCATATAGACTTGCTATTTTACTGACAAAATTCATTGGTTGTTTACCTCCTTGGACCTATATCTTTTCGTCCTACTTTCATCTCTATGCTTTTGACTGTCATCATATTGAATCCCCGAAAATAGCATTGGCTGCACACAATTCATAACACGATTTCTGTTTCACACACTTTATATCTGGTAAAGCAGTACTGCCATACTGAAGACAACTAGCTGTCTCGATACATTATGGTTTGTGGTTTGTATTCAACAAGCATTACAACAGTAAAAAAAAGACGACTCTGAAAAAGAAAGAGCTTGGGTTCGTGTCATTTTTGTATATTGTAATAATTCTGAGAGATATGTTACAAGTCTTTAGCATTGATGTGCAACTCAACAACAATAAATAGAAACAGGCAGTTCGCAGGTTTTCTCAAGGCTAAGAGAAATTGATAGTTGCTTTATTTATTGATTTTTTCATTTTAGCTTTTAACTGAGACTCAAATTTATTAAATGCATTCTCATTTTAAACAGGCGACATGTCTAACAAAATTATCAGTGCCGCCTTTCTTGAAGGACTGGATAAAATAAAGCAACGATTTTATGTACAAAATGATAATATTTGGTAATTAATCTAAGACATAAACAGGACTAAAGACAGGTCCTTTATAAGAGCTATTTGGACCAATTAAGATGGCTCCTAATTAAGCAAAAGTAATGGGCCAATCGTTAAAGATGCTGTGTTTCTTCATTTGAAGAACCTTGGACTAAACAAACTTTACTTGCAATTGTCCTACCAAACACACTGTTTTTGGCTGACAATAAATAAGCTCAACAATTACCAGCTTTTTGGCGTAACCTACCTCTAGTAGTCCTGACTTTTTTTGATCATCAGACAGGTCTACAAGGCTCTCAGGTCTTTCACCGCCCCTCCTTTTTTTATTTCTTTTCTTTTATTTGCCCCTTTTCTGTTCTTGCTTTTTTTTTGTATATTATATACATAAATTTACATATATAAAACGTATACATATACGTACATAAATCGTCTTTTCCTCTTCTTTTATTTTTATACACACAAAACTATCTTATAGCTTTGATACGCAATGACTGATAGCTCACCTAGTGTCAGGTCTAGAATGTCCTCTTTAGCAGCTGCTGGTCTTGCAGGCACAAGCAAAAAGCCCGCTGCAACATCTTCTACAGCAAGACCTACCAAGACGCCTACTGTAAAGACAACTGCAACTGGAACAGCTGCCAGAACACCAGCTTCCCCTACTACACGTACAAGCGCTGCTACTAGTCCTTCGTCTGTACGAGCCTCAAAAACACCTTCGGCACTCGGTACAAAGACTGCTATGCCTTCCCGAGCATCGTTGACAGGCGCATCTACAGCAACAGCAGCTTCCCGTAGGGCCTCTGTCGCATCCTCTACTGGATCCGCCGCACCTGCAACGACACTCACCCGAAAATCAACTGCACCTACTGTTCGTTCTACAACTAGTACAACTAGAAAAACAACTTCACCCACAGCCTCTACTGCTCGCTCTGTAAGAACAAGCGCAGTAGGCGCTTCCTCTTCTCAGGTTTCTATCACACCTGCTCGTAGAACATCTTCTATTGCATCTACAGCTGGCCGATCTTCTGCCACTGCCTCCACATCAACAGCCAAAGGTGTAGCTGCATCTACAACAAAATCAGCCGAATTGTTAGCGGAGTTGAAGACTGTGAAAGCAAAGGTACATTAAAGAAATTGCAAGGATGACAGATATAAAAAAAAGAGAGAGAGAGAAAAAGAGATTTCTTTGAGCTTATGATCGGCATTTTCACTAATCTTACATTGGAACATAGAATGAAGAGATGGAATCTTTATTAGCTGAGAAGCAGACTTTGATTGAAAGCAAAGAGGCCGATTTGGTTGTTTTGAAGGAAAGATTGGCCCAAATAGAAACTGGTTTAGCTACCCCTGAGGATTTAGAAGCTAATGTAACAGAGGATTCAGAGATGAGTGCCAAAAATTCAGAGTCCTCTCTTACAGCTGCTGAGACTGTGGATCCACACCAAGAAGCAATCAACGAAGAGCAACAGTTGCAACAAGAAATTCTTGAAGAGGAAATCAAGCAACTTAAGGAACAGGTTGAGCTTGCTGAGAAGGCTCGTGACGAAGCTTTAGAAAGGTCAAAAGAAGCTGCACAATATTTGGAAGAAGAAAAGTCTCGTTTGGCAAAAGAGCAAGAGGAAACCGAAGAAATGTTGAGAAAGAACACAGAGAAACTAAGAGAAAAATTAGAATCTGAGAAACAAGAGTTGTCAAGTCGCATCACAGAAAAAGAAGCTGAAATGACACGTTTGAAAAAGGAAGTGGATGAATTGCGTGATGATATTCAGGTAAAAAAAAAAAAAAGAATTAACGTTGAGCGTCAAGTCTACCTTAAAGAATCTAATATATGGGTATCATAGAACATGCACAAGTCTCATCAAACAAGATTGACTAGTTTGAGTAACCAACTCAATGAGCAGCATGCCAATCAAATAGTAGTATTAAAAGAAGAGCATGAGACTCAATTAAAGCAACTTCAAGAGGCATTAGACCAGGTCCAAACACCTGACGTGGATGTAGAAAAGGCAGTAGAGGAGCAAAAGGCAGAACTGTTGGCTAAAATCGAAGAGCTTGAATCACTTTCCTCAGCTTCTCAGACTGAATTTGATAAGGAAGTTGCTGAGCTAAAAGAGAGATCTGCTCAACAACTTGAAGAAGTGACCGCAACACTTCAAAAGCAATTGGAAGAAGCAACTATTGCTTTGAAGGTAAGATAATTACCTTTTTCTGTATGTGGCTGAACTGGACCCTTATGGCTTTTACTTTATTTCTTTTAGGAAGAGATTGAGGTATTAAAAGCCAGCCATCAGCAAGAGCTTGACAACATTCAAAGCCTTCATCAATCTGAAATCCAGCAGGTTCAGGCAGCCATGGATGAGAATGAAATTCAGAGATTACGTGCTGATACAGAGGTAAGCAACAAACAAAAGACGACTAGGAAAATAAAGAGAGAGAGAGAGGACAGTAGCAGACTGACTGACACAAATGAATAGCAAACTTGTCGGGAACAATTTGAGAAAGAATTAGAAGCCACCAAGGCTGAGCATCAATCCATCATTCAAGCTTCCCAGGAGCAACAAGAACGCATTCAGAAGGAGATTGAGGCTCTCAAATCGAACCAAGAGCAAGAAATTCTCTCCTTAAAGGAAGAACATCAAAAGATGATATTGGAAGCAAAGGCATCTGAGCAGGTAAATTTTGTTGTTCAGCAGTAAAGATGAGTGATGCTAAATCAACCCATATTAGGCACGTCTCGAAGCCGAATATCAATCCAAGTTATCTGAGCTTGAGTCTGCCCACAAGGAAGCACTTCAGCAGCAGACCTCTCAATCTCACGATGTATTGAAACAGGACATGGAGGAACTAAGATCTGCTCATGCTCAAGAGCTTCAGGAACTTGTAGAATCACACTCGGAAGCACTAAAAGAAATGAAAAACAATGCATCAGCTATGACTCGCTCAGAAACAGAAAAGCAAGTTCGTGAAGAATTCGAGCAAAAGATTGAGCAGCTGTCCTCTAGCCACAAACAGGCTATTGAGCAACTCCAAAGCCATCACACAAGCCAAATGCAGCGCCTTGAGTCTGATCTCAAGTCTGAGATTGACAAGCAAAGTGCCCTTGCGCTCGAACACGAGCAAAAGCTAGAGGCCATCTTGGCTGAGCGTGACGGTCATTTAGAGACAATCCGTAAAGATATGGAAGATGCCTTGAAGGCAGTTCACCAATCTGAAATCGTTCGTCTCGAAACAGAACATGAGTCCAAGGTAAATGAATTAAAGCGCGAGCATATCTTGCAACGTGATCGTGAGCGAGAATCTCTTGAAAAGACACACCAACAAGAGCTGGAAGCATTGAACGCCAAGCATGCCACTGTAATTGCTGAGCTTGAAGAGAAGCATAGTGTTCAACAACAGCAAAAGCATCAGCAGGCTGAAAGTCAAGAATTACAAGATCTCAAGGAGCAGTTTGAAAACGAAATGAAGACTCTAAGCGAAAAGCATCAGGCCGAGCTTGAAGCTTTACAGAAAGACAATGAAAAGATCAAGGCCGAGTTTGAGGCTGTCTCAGAACGCGAACTCGAATATGAAGCTATGAAAGAGAGATACGAGCAAGAATTAAAGGAGCTGGCTCATAAACATACGGCTGCCATTGTTGATCTTGAAGAAAAACATGTTGCTCAATTGCATCAAAGCCGGGAACAAGCTGAGTCAAGTCTTTCAGAGGCAAAGGTGAATGAAGAAGAGATTCAAAAACTCAAGGATGCTTTTGAGGCTGAAGTTGAAGTGTTGCAATCTAAGCATCTGGCTGAGATGGATTTGCTCAAGGGACATCATGATAAGATCAAGGCTGATTTTGAAGCTGTTTTGCAGCGAGAACTTGAGCATGAAGCTGCACAAGAAAAGCACCAGCAAGAATTAAAAGAGCTGGCTCACAAGCATGCTGATGCTATTGCCGAACTTGAACAGAAGCATAACACTCAACTACAAGATCGCCAACTGTCCGAAAGTCAATTGTCTGAGAGATCAGCTAAAGAGTTGCAAGAGATCAAAGAGCGATTTGAAGATGAGATGAGAGCCTTAAATGAAAAGCATCAGGCTGAAATCGAGGCTCTACAAAAGGAGAACGAAAAGATCAAGGCTGAGTTCGCGGCTGCTTCTCAACAAGGTCATGACAACAAGGCTCTTCAGGAACAGTATGAATCAGAATTAAAGAGTTTGACCAGTGACCATGCTTCTGCCGTTGCTATGCTTGAGCAAAACCATAACGACAGACTGACTCATGAACGTAACCAGGTAGAAGTCCAGCTAAGCCAAAAGCATGATGAAGACACAGAACGCCTAAAGAGTCAATTTGAAGAAGAGATGAACAACATGGTTCGCGAACATGAAGATATGGTTGACAGACTCAAAAAAGAGCATGGTTTATCTATCGCTGAATTAGAAGTCAAGCACAAAGAACAGTTGGAAGCCCTCCAAACTCAGCTTCAAGCTATGGCTGATGGTGACCATAGTCAGATAGCAGAGATTACTGCTCACTTTGAAAAAGAAATGACTAGTCTCAAGGAGCAACATACTAAAGAAATGGCTCAACTGAATGATGGTCATAGCACTCAAATGGAGGTACATGCTCAAGAAAAAGAGACGTCTCTTGCTACTGCACTGGAGAACTTGAAGAAAGAGCATAGTGAGCAACTGAAATCACTTGAAGAAAACAGTAGTAGAGAAGTGCAAGCTGCTTTGCAAGAACTTGAACAGTCTCACAAGACAAAACTCGCTGATGATTTGGCTGCTCTAAAGAAGGCTTACGAAAAAGACATTGAGCAACTAAAGAAGAGCCATTCAGATCAAATGGAAGAACTGAACAAACGCCACGCTGAAACATTAGAAGCTATTGAGGCACAACTTGATGCCAAACATGTGGCTTTTGTACAAGCTGAGAAAGTATCTGAAGAACGACTGGTCGAGTTAGAACAAGTCAGAAGCAAGTATCAAGATGCATTGGAACAGTTGGAGGCTCTTCAGTCTGGTTCTAGTGAAATCGACCAAGTGGTTGCCAAATACGAACAAGAAATAAGTGCCTTGAAAGAAGCCCAACAGATTCATATAAGCAACATTGACAAGATGACACAAGAACATCATGCCGCATTAGAGACATTGACTTCAGAACACAAAGTCGCACTAGATCGAGGATTGAATGAGCGTTATGAAGAGCTAACATCACGCTTTGAAATGCAATTAAGCGAGCTAAAAGAAGCGCACCAAGTAGAATCCGAAATATTGGTTGAAGAAAAAAGGCATTGGAACACACCTTGAAGCAAGCATTCTCCATTGAACACGAAAAAGAGCTGGATGTGCTCAGACAAGAACATGAAGCTACAGTTCAGCAACTTTCCAACAACCATCAGAGCACCATTGAAGCTCTCCAGGCTACACATCATCAAGCCCTTGAACAGATCAAGAAAGAAAATGAATCCAGAACAATCGGTGACACCGAGAAAATGAAGGTAAGTTAGAAAAATTTTATAATTAGAATTACTATAAATGGCTTAATTCTAAACTCAAATATTTATGTTACACGAACACTCTATCTAGATTGAAATAGAAAGAGAGTATATGTTGCTGATGGAAGCACTCAAGCAGGAACATCAGGCTGCTACTGAATCACTAAGAAAAGAAAGCGCAGATTCCCAAGAGAAACTTTTGTCTAAAATGAATTTACAGTCTGAAGCATTACGATCAGAATTAGAGGTAAAAAGAGAGAGTATATCAGTCATGTGAATTTCGTCACTTTGTCTAACATACAGCAACGATTTAATAGGCGGAACTTGCGGAAGGTTTTGAATCACAAATAAATCAACTGATAGCGGAACATAACAAGACAAAGAGTCAGTTAGAATCTGAACTCAAGGAAGTCTTGGAGTTGATTGAGCTTACCAAACAGCAGTCTGAAGAAGACAAGTTAGCGTTAGAGCAACAACACAAAGAAAGCCTGGCTAACCTTGAAGCAGAACATCAAAAGCAAGCTGAGAGTTATGCAAAGAACACTGAAGACTCAACCGAGTTGATGCAGAAAGAAATCGAGGCTGTTCAAAAGAGTTGGCAAGAAGAGCAACAAAGGGCAATTGCCAAACTTCAAGCTGAGCACGAACATGCCTTGACTACTTTACAGGCAGAGTTGACAGCTACTCAAAACGAGTTAGAACAGGTATAAAAAAAAAAGAACAGAATCCATAAACCTACAAGATTCTGTATTGCTTAATCATGTGTTACTCTAGGCTAATACGCAAAGAGAACAATACCTTACTGAGACGAAATCCGTGCGTGAACAACAACATACGACATATGAAGAAACTTTGAAATCAAAGCAGGAAACACTTGATCATATGACTGCCAAGTACAATGATCTCGAAAAGGAAATCCAGGCTCTCAGAATAGACGCAGAAGAATTACGCACACTCAAGATCGCGTATGAAAAAATGATGCAAGTCAAAGACAAAGAAATCAAAGAAGCAGAAGAAAGAGTGGATGAGCTGATGGCCTCAGCTTCAAGACAAAAGGTTAGAAAATAAGAGATCAAAAGGGGGATTACTGCTTACGTACAATTTTCTATAGAATGATGAAGACCGAGTTAGATCGATTGTAACTCAGCATCAGAAAGAAATTAAGGTTTTACAGACTCAATCCCAACAGATGCTTGACTTGAAAGACAAGGAACTGGAAGGCTTCTCATACCGTCTCAAGACAATCACCACTTCTCAGCAAAAAGACATGGAAAAACTCAATGAAGAATACCGCCAAAAGATTGCTGAGCTAACTGCTGAATGTCAAAAGAAAGAAGAAGTCATCAAATCAAAGACACTTGAAATTAGATACATGTCTACTGATGTTGAAACTTCAGAGGTAAAAAAAAAAAAGAAAAAAAAAAGGAAAGAAAGAAAAAAAAAGAGAGGTTACTCAAATGTGATATTTTGTAAAATAGAATAATTTAAAAGACCAGGGCATAAAACTCCAGAATTTGGAAAATGACAATAATCAGCTCCGACAGGCCAATAAGCAATATATAGAAGAAAATGAACAAATGCTAAGGTAAAAAACAACAAACAATCTTTTATTTCATTGTGTGTTAATCGTCACATTTTCTATTACAGATTGATTCACCAACTTCAAAGTGAAATGCATCATATTCATTAACTTGGACAAAAACCACAATATACACGTGTCCGAGTCTAAAAATAATCCAATCAAAATAAATAATTCAAGAGTATAAAAAAAAAATAATGTTTTATTTTCTTTTTTTATCCTTTTTTTTTTTTATTCCTTTTCCCCCCCCCCCCTTTTTGCCCCTTTTCTGCATACGAAAAAAAAAAGGAAGAAAAAAAAAAAAACTTTAAAAATTTCACAAAAAAAAAAAAAGAGAATGGATCCTTATCCAGATACAACAAAATCTCAGTCAGAATGCAGTATACCACTTAAAAGAACCCGAGCCAAACGCAGCTGTGATTTTTGCAGAAAACGTAAAGCTCGCTGTGATGCAGACCACTCAGTACCTTGTTCCAACTGTAGAGCGGTACATCCTATACTATATCAGAAATCAGTTTTTACAGTTATTCATTTTTCGCTTTATTTATTTATTTAGTGGGGCTTTAGTTGTGAATTTTTAACAGTCAGAAAGAAAAGAGGACCTCCCAGTGTGTAAGAAAATGTTGTTTTCCTGATTCAACTGTAACTAATGCCTGTTTATTCTTTCAAGATATGTAGAAAACCTCGAGTTACGGTGTAAAAAGATGGAAAGTCTATTGACTTCTTTAACGAATCAATCTATCAAAGACATTGAGCGAAACGACTTTCGTATAGACGCTTTTGCTACCAACAGAAACGAAACAACTATACATACACACGCACATACCCAAGAATATCATGAGGAAGAGGAAGACGATGAAGAAGAAGAAGACGAATCATCTGTAAGCGACGAATCAACACATTCATCTAGCAAACAGAACATTGAAGACACACTTGCCAACCTTGATCTTGATGATTATGATACTCTCAGATATACTGGTCATTCAGCTGGACTACAATTAATTGATCAGAAACTCTTCAAGTCAAAGGCTTATGTTCCACTACCTGGAAGAGACGATGTTGCCCTCAGGCTGATGTCACAGAACGAGCTTCTTGTTGTCCGTACAGGGCGAAAGAAGCCTGATACACGATTAGATGTTGGATTCTCCTTGAGTAGCTCTATCTTTGACGAAAAGAATCACCAACTACAGCCCAACTTGTCTAGGTCTTCTTCAATTGACCTGCCCTCTCGTTCTGTTGTCGAAAAGGCTTATGCGTTGTATGTACTTGGATGCAACAGAGACGAAAAAGCAAAGCTAACATATTATACAAATATAGATATTTTAGCCATATTCATCTATTTTTGCCTCTCGTCAACAAAGATCGGTTTGAAAGACACGATTCGAAATCTTCAAACGTGCTTGCTCAAGCAGTCTTGGCAGTCACATTTCGCTTTGCTTCCTATCATTTCCCAAAGATGTTTCATCAAAAAAAGGCAAGCTTGTATGCTGATGCTTATTTCAAAAAAGTCATAGGCCAGCTTCAAGATTCTGCTCGCCCTAGATTGAGACACGTTCAGGCAGCCTTACTCATGACACTCTACTTGGACATGGCTGAAGAAGATGTCGAATCAATGCAATGGCATATGCTTGGTAAAGCAATTCGAATGGCCCAGGATATTGGCCTACATCGTTCTTGCTCAAATTGGAACTTGCCTCTTTCTGAAATTGAAACCAGACATCGTGTGTTTTACGTGTGTTATGTCTTGGATCGTCTAGTGGGTGCCCGTGCAGGCAAGCCACTGACTATTCTTGACCGAGACTTTGATACAGAGATGCCTATGGCTCATGAAGTATTTGATGATGGACGTGTGGGTCCTTCTGTCTACCATTCTTTTATTAGTTTAATCAAATTATCGGAAATTCTTGGCAGAATTTTAAAAGCACTCTATGCACCCAAATCAAAATGCTCCAATACAAATGCCGGTTTAGATGACCCGACTATTTTAGCAGTATTCGATCGCCGTTTGAAAAATTGGCGAGCCAGTTTGGATACGACTGAAAATGGCGTGAATTGGTCTCAGTCCCAAAAGGGTAAAATTAGATGAATATAGATATAAAAATTTTGATTGGCTCACTAAAATGAATTCAATTATTTTAGTTAACCTGCTCTTGTTCTACCATACCATTATGCTTTTATTACATCGGCCATTTGTAGAATATTCATCTACGACAATTGCTATCCAGGGCTCTGTCGATATGGAAAAACTAGTGTCCGAATCACGTCAAGCATGTGAAAACGCTGCCTCTAGCATATCTGTCATTATTCGACAAAAGCAAACTTTAATGTCTGATCCTGATTCATTCGGACCCCTTTGTTTGCCTAGTTGTTTCGTATACGCAATGTTTCAGTCTTCGCTTATTCATCTTGCAATCACCATTAAAAACAGAGATTCGCTTCGTCGGCTTAGATTACTTCAACGATCTATGACACTGCTTAAACAGCATCAACAATTAGCATCCGCTCAGCGCGCTCACAACATCTTACTCTTGCTGGTCAAAGTCAACAAAATCAATATAAGCAACTTGCTGGAGAACGACCCTGTCAAAGAAGATTCAGCAGCTTCAACTTTTGAAGATGATAACATCTCTCAAACAAGCCCTGTTCCTACTAGTTCTGAGATTCAACTCATAAAAAGCCAGCAAAACCAACTTGCAGATGGTCATTCAGTTTCAGAAGATACTATGCCTAAATCGTCTTGGTATCAGCGTATGATGAATACCAGTATCGTTGGTGGTATTACAGCTGATCTGCATCAAGGAGTACACAATAACCCATCCAACACGCAGACGTTAGATCAATTACTACCTTATGCACCAAACTACCAGAATCCACCTGCATCAAACTATATGCATTTTCATATGAATATGCCTCCAAACAAGAAAATAGAAATGTATCATCAATCTCACCAAGAGGCTCTCTATGAAGGACCAAGGTCAGTACAGACAAACACCACCATGGTAACAACGGCAACTACCCTTATGGAAAGCAATACAATACGTCATGCTAGTATGCAACAGCTGCTTCAGAACGATGAAAGCGTCAATTACCAGCTCATAGATACAAATGGAACAAACACAAATCCCACTGTATTGTCACACAATCATTCTCATCTAATTCCAAAAACAGGGCTTACTCCAACAGGATATCAGCCAAACTTCAACTCCCATCCAGAGTCTGTCAATACCACAGCTCTACCGTATCCCAATACTTTCGATAGCCATACTACCCCTACCCCATCTGGATTGAATTGGAGCGATTGGAGTGCCTATGTAAACCCAAGTCCCTCTATGCCAGAGCCCTCTTCTTGAACCTTATAAATATTTACCACCTATATACATATATATATACATACGCACATATACATTTGCTCTCGTCTTTGTTTTTATCTATATATATACCTCATAATTCATGTTATGCCGACTTATTGTTTTTTTAAAATATATAATCTCTTTATGCAATTGTTTTGAAATTCTTTCAGAAAATAAACATGTAGCCAGATCAAAGTTAAAAAAAAAAAGAAAATAGAAGAAAAAAAAAGCCTTATTTAGTCAAAACGACACACATTATTCATGTAGTCTAAACAAGCTTCTACAGTTATTGTTCATTGACTTGTGATGATTTTTTCTTTATTGTGCCAAAGCAATAAGCTGTACAGAATAAAGCATAGTCTTTTCAGATATAGTAATGTACTCCATTGAACTGTCTGATACAGTGTATTAGCCCATTTGATTGTACAAAAGAGATTCTCAAGCACTATGTAATCACTTGCTTCTGTTCTACCTAAAAAAATAATGTGTTGAATGACGAAGGTTTCAGCTGAACGTCGGGAATTATCCGCCAATTCTACGAAATTTCCAGTAGGTTCTCATGCATTCAGCCCAAAATAGAGAGAGGGGGGGATCTGGCGCTGACAAGATTTGCCAGAGATAACAAGATAACATCAGTGAAGAAATCAAAAGATAAACTAGCAAGCTTGTTGAGATCAATTAAGGCATATGCATTTCCAGAAATTCTAAAGGCAATATTGAGTATGAAAGTCGTATCTTCTTTACCTCATTTGAGGAACCATAATAAAGTACGTAATACGATTCTCATTTGCAATAATAGCTGGATTCAATTAGTTGCATTATACTCTATAGATTTTTGGATTTCGAATCAGGCACGTGTCTAGAGTCGAGCAAATAGATTGGGTTTTGATTTGCTGGTATCTGTAGACAGCTGTAGAGATAGATTCAAAAAGTTTCACCCCGAAATGTAACCGTAATTGATAGCTAATTCTGCAAGAAACAGACTTGAACGAATCAGGATCTCATGGTTAGAAAGCTCCTTTTTTCTTCCCTCAAGCATACTATGAGATCCTGATTTATTCAAGTCTATTTCTTGCAGAATTAGCTATCAATTACGGCTACATTTCGGGGTGAAACTTTTTGAATCTATCTCTAATAACAGGGGAGTCTCTACACGAAAAAAAAAATCAACATCAGGCTGCTCATTAGTGCCAAACCTCAAAGAAGAAAGAAGACTTGTTTGGTTTGTCTTCCGATCTGTTTGATTTCTAAGCAAGAAAAAAAAAGAAAGTTTCTAGCGTTGCAGTTGAGAGAAAACAAGTTATAAAGCGAGTCGCTGTGTTGTTTCATTTTTATAAGTCTTACGACCAGACGGGAGTTACGGGAAGATGTGTAATACACTACAGGACTACAAGACAGACTGTACGATATAGGAATTCGTTTATTTCAAAGACCTTTCTTCTTTGTCACTCTCAATGCAAACACATCGATCAAGGCGCCTGAGATCGTATAAGTTGCTTTGGCCCATGATGAAAGAACAATCTATGGTCCTTTGTTCATCAAGGCAATGCCTCAAATACCATATTGTCTAGATTCCAATGATTGAAGCAATAGTCTGGTTATGTTTTAGTCAATTGTGTCTAAAGCTCTCATCCATGTCTTTTGAAAGATGCAAATAAGTCCAGTTTGTAATCAACAACTTGCTCAAACAAAGAGAGAGTAAGACGACATTATTCATAAATGACAAATCTAGTCCCAAGCTGTAGTTTAGATGAGTAACAATAAAAGCAGTGGCTGCCTTCAACTCTACTTTATCCCCCTTTGTCAAGGGAAATCCAGAAGAAGAAGGAGGAGAGTGTGAAGTCAACAGCTTGGTATCTTTCTATAGCCTAGATTAACGAGATGGAACGTCTTCGAATCTATATTGCTTCCTTGGCAATAAAGGTGCATCGAGTATACTACACTAACCAGAAATTTTTAAAAAATCTTTTTTTAGACACTATATTGATTTCTGATTTAGTACTTTCCTTTTTGCCGATATTATGTACGCGACACACTCGTATAACATGTCTGGGAAGGGATACCAGAACGCAATTTGGATTTTCCCAGAATACAATGTAGTTTGTCGAGCGTAACAGAATGTATGGCTCTCGGTACTTGTTTCATTGTGTATTACAACTACTCGAGCTCCATATCCCTGCCTATTTCTCATGTTCATTACGCTTCAAATATCTGGAAAAAGCACGCTGTTGTCTGTTGAATGTTCTCCTCCATATGGGCTGGAACCGTATTCTTTTCATGATCTTCTCTACTTGAGGCAATTGTTTAGCTTCCCCCCCCCTCCAGAATTGAGGTGAGTAAGATATACATCAGTGCTTGAAAGAGTAGAAATTTAGGTATTAAAAAAAAAAAGAGAGAAAGACGTTTTAATTGGGAGTGAAACATTTTGCAAACGAAAAAGAACAGGAATAATGACTTGGTGAGTGGCAGACGAAATAAGGAAAAGGATCCTTTCAGAGTTTAAAATCGGATTTAAACGAGGGAGAACGGAAGATGCTGCTCTTTCTACTTGCTTGGTTCGCTTCTTGTCTAGATTTACTCGAATGCGGGCTTTTTTTTTCTTGACTACTTGTTGAACTTTCCATTAGTAATACTTTTTTCAAAGAGCTCAGTAGTTTCGAAAGGCAAAAGGTCTATTGCCATCTACTTGTAAAGCTCCATCATACTCCAAAGTCTATGAAGCTTAGTGAGCCACTTTAGAGCAGTGATTTTATGAGAGACGAGAACAGGAGATATTTTTTCTGTTGATATATATACAGCAACAACATCAAACTCAACATCATACAATTTGGACACATAGATGTATCTACTGGGCGCTACATAGAAGCTAATCATGACATAAACTGGATTGAAAAGTTTAGTTATGCTGTTATTAATATGGGAGATTTCAAAGCTTTGTCACTTGATCCTCAGGCAAAAAGGAAGATTTTAGTGCATTGGTTTGAATTCATTAGCTTTTCTATGCTAAGCATACTACTTCTTTCTTCGAGAATCATATCAAATGAATTAGTTATTTTGGATAAAATAGTAGCAACATTGCTGACAGACTGGCAATCAGTTACTGTATTCAGCAACAACTATCAATTTTTGCTGTCCATTGTCTATAATGACACTATCATTTGAAAGAAAACTAATGAATTACCACTTTAGATTGTGTTGCAAGACTTTTCATCAGAACGTTTGATCCAAAGAAACAGGACCAAAGGAATCCAACATGCTTTGATAATCACTCAAGTCAGTCGAATCCAAGTTAAAAATGCAGCTAAAGACCTTTGATTCAACTACTATGGCTTCAGTAATGTTACAGCTTCAGAAATACTTTATCTTTTTACATGACAATATCTAACGTATTACACTGTTAAACTAAGCCTAATACAACCAAACATGGACAGGACAAAGGGTATGTAGTTAGAAGGTATTTAGCCAAGACGCTAGCAAATACAACAGCTAC
Source organism: Blakeslea trispora (assembly GCA_025331445.1). NCBI lineage: Eukaryota > Fungi > Mucoromycota > Mucoromycetes > Mucorales > Choanephoraceae > Blakeslea > Blakeslea trispora. The sequence goes on along the minus strand of JAIWNE010000013.1, from coordinate 261,718 downwards.
GCTTTCCACGCGTCATGGGTAAGCAAAGGATGGGGCTTATACAGCTTTCTAAGCGATAGTGCGTGAAAAAAGTATTAGGCAGGAATCACAAGGAACGTAGGAGAAACTGAGTCTGGTGTAAACGCGATGGATCTCACGCGAAGAGTGATTTGACCAGGTGAAGCATAACTTGTGTGGAGACATTTTTGGAGTCACCAAACACTCGACAAACGCGTCTGTTCTGTGCTTGTTCCAGTGAGTCAATGGCATATCTGGCAAAATAGGAGGCGCCGACTAACTCTTTCTTGTTAGGTAAAGCAAGTTGTAACCAAGTTTTTTTTTTTTTTTTTTTTTTTTTTTTTTTTTTTTGGTCTTGACTCAGGTAACAAAGACAAGATCAACCTTTTGAATCTGAAACCAAGTCTTTACAAATTGTCTGCAAAGCAGCTTGTCAATCTAAAGCGACGTCCTGTGGTTCACTTGAAGGTTTACAGAGACGATGAAACACATCAGGCACAAGAAATAGGTACGTCATATTTGCGATCAGTTTTGTCAAGTCACGAATGAAGTTTGAGATAGTACCTACTGCAAGCTTAAAGAACGGGTATAAACCAGTGGATGGAAGTGTCATCATATAAAACGAAGCCTTGTTTTGCATGACTTGGATGCCAAGCATACTATTCATGCTATATTTATTAAGAGCGTCTTTGCACAATATCAATACCTACATGGGTATGAAGTTGTTTTAAGATTTCACTGTAGGTTAGGCCTCCCTATATGTGCTGTTTAAGGCCCAACGCACGCCTTGGGTACGCGCAACAGTGATGTTGGGATACACATTCACCAGTATCTCCTTTTCCTCTACCTCCGTGTTAGGCTTATTAGTCCAGTGGAAAAAGACGCCTTTGTATGAGTTGCCAAAGAGGTCACTATTGTGTATAGCCTACATTCAATCTTAACTAATATGTAGTTTATATCAATGTGGGTATATAGTTACGCAACTCTTCTTTCTTCATAACCAGTTTGACACCCAACTCAGTAAGCATAAAAGACTAGGATTACGCTTCATCAACAATAGCCATTAGATCTAAGAGTGTTTGATATGGGAGTATTCTCGATATAAAGATGCAATCCTTTGACTTGTATCGCTTCAAGCGCTAAAATGCCATTCAACTTAAGAGCATGCTCAACAGAAGAGTGCAATTCTCAAGGATACGAACACTCTGAGATAAAGCAATTATTGTACATTGGGGCATTTGGATCGAAGAAATTGTACCAATATTAGTCCCTGGTTGATGCACCAGAGGTATCTATATTTGTTTGAGACACTCATTTTAAATAAGGATGGATACTCGATTAATATTAAAAAGAGCTGGTGACATGTTGCTGTACAATACAGCAGGAATAATAGCTGGGTCCTCTTTATATATATGTTCCTTTAAGTCGTGAAGATTTTTGCAATGTAATTCACAGATTCATCGTGCAAAACTTCAAAAAGCGTTTCATTTGATTTTGCAATTTTGTTCGTGTATTGGGTCATTGACTTGTAGAAGAAAGCAGGACCATTAATGCTGTCTTGTGTCTCTAAATGTGACTGATTTCGTTGTATAGAAGAGACGTTAAGATAACAGCTGCCTCTTGAACAAGTAAGCTTATAAAAGCACACAAGCTTCATAAAGTTTTTAATTGAGAAGAGGAAAAGGGATAAAGAAGGACGCACAGTAAAAGCATTAACCGTTACCAAGCACAATAAAGTCTTCTAGTCTGCAATCGTACTTTACTTTATGAGTGATTCACAACCTCACTCTCTGAACCTTTTGAAGCTATATGCAATAATTGCTTTATCTCAGAGTGTTCGTATCCTTGAGAATTGCACTCTTCTGTTGAGCATGCTCTTAAGTTGAATGGCATTTTAGCGCTTGAAGCGATACAAGTCAAAGGATTGCATCTTTATATCGAGAATACTCCCATATCAAACACTCTTAGATCAAACAAAAAATTATAATATAGTGATTATAATGCCAAGTCCTTTATTTTCTTGAACTCCTATTGCGCTTTCTCTTAAACGATGCACTTAACTCAAGCTCAGCTTGTATTTTATCATTTAGGGATACTAGATGAACGTGCTATACAATATGGTCGTAGAAATTTGTTTCATCATATCATTTGCATTCACCAACAGTATGACTTCATTAAAGCATAACCAAGCCAATTTGGACAAAGCTGCCAATACGATTCATTTATGTGTTGCAGTATTCCAGACCTTGGTAATTAGCCTCTTTTTTTTAGAATGTAAAAAGTCTCTTTTAATGAAAAAAATAAGCTTTGTATCAACTCAAGCTATAAGAGGCCAGCTTATTTCATATAAGGAGAGAACTGATTTCTGCCCCCCCCCTCAATTTCACTTCATGATCTTCTCATGACTCAGGACATAGTCTTCAAATTTCCAGATCTTCTGCTTTCTGCATAATTAAGTCAGCCACATTTAATAACCTAGTTTCTTACACGAAAAAAAAAGAAGGCAACTAATTCCGAACAACAAAAATGCCACAATGAATACTTTGAGATAATCAGTTACCTTTTGAAACAGCAATCTGATCATTTCAAAGCTCTACTGCCAATCGCGTATTTCTTTAAAGAGAAAAAATATGTTGACATTACGCAATAGAAGCAACCATTTAAACATCATATCATCATCTTGCTTGAAGGTACTTTTTTGATGTCATCTCCAAAGCCATTTATTCAACGACACAAGCTGTTCCTATTGTCTCAGAATCTGCTTTATGATTCTTCCTTGTTTTTTCAAAAAATCTTGTGTTCTATGCTCGGTTCGAAACGGAATCATTGAAATTAAAGCAAAGCTTTTTCTTGCCTCAAGTATTTTTGGAAATGAAAGTTTCGAACGCCAACATGACAGTTGAAAGCCACTCAGTCATTAAAACAACAATCTTGTTAAAAAATGTTGACCGAAACAAGGTAGTAACTGGATCACAGATTTGAAGCCAAATGTGAAAATTTAATTAACTCCGTTTTTTGCATGTGAAAAAGAAGAAGATTATCTAAATCAATTACATCACTGTCATAAATTATCCACCAATGACTAGTTTCTTGTTGGTAAGATGAGTGCAGCAGCATAAAGTAGAAGAGTAGTCTGAATGATATCGCAGCTTCATACAGCAGCAGATAAGAACACAAAAGAGAAAAAGTATACAAATGTGTCAAAGACCACTTCTTGGTGTGTGACCTTCTGATTGAGAGATCTTTTTTCAGGCGTAAACCAAACGAGTCTTGCTTGCTCCCCTCTTGACATCATTCCGTAGAACATATTCAGCTGTTTCTCGACAAATGCTATCTGTTGTCCAACGGGAGTATCACTTGTGGATGATTTCTCTAACAATTGACTGTGATCATCAATAGGCTTGTCATTAAGCTTCATGCTTTCAATGCTTAAGATATGACATAATCTTGTCTTTGAGCATCCTTTTTGTTTATCAGCATTCAATTTAGATGATGTTCCCTGTTGATCTAGTCGAAAAAAAGAAAATACCAAGTCGAGTTAGAAAGATCAGACAAAATAAACAAACTGGCTTTCCAACCCAGACAAAAACTAAGTTTTATGTCTCTCAGAATGCCATCTATTTTCGGAAGGGGTGTATGTGCACAAAGTGTAAAAGACGTATTCTGATTGGTTGACGAGAAGTATCGAAACATGATAGCTCCCCATTGTTTGAGTCGAAAATTTAATTGTCAGAAAAAAAAAAGGGTTGTGAATATAAATGCTTTTTTTTGTTATTATCTCTATCTTTCTCTGTTTTTTTTTACTTTATAATTTATAGAAATGGAAAACCTTTTAACAATTCAGCCTCAGTCTGTTCTTTACAATGATGAGTCTTCCCATGTAGACATTGAGGACTTCTTTAAGAACAGCTTAGAGCCTTTCATAAAAAAGTTCAAACATCGACTATCTCAATTCGAGCATGTTCAAAGCGAGCGCATTCAACATTACACAGCGTCCAAGATTCAAGAAGCCTACGAATTACTTGACAGTTTAGGCCAAGAATGGGAAGAGCGTCGCCAACAAGCAGTTGAATTTCAGCAGAAACTATTACAGCAAGATCCTATCATGGCACCACCCGATCTTTTAAGTGCCATGAAGGAACTATCTAAAAAATACCATGAACTTGATCTCCATGTGTTTGCAAGTAACACGGATGGTAGCGAAATGATAGACGATACCATTGATGCCTTTATGGCCAAAATAGAAGAATTAGACAGCAAAATAGCCAATGCCCTGGGTCGTGCAGATAAGATGCGTGAACGCATGGAAGAAAAGATCCTTGAAGTAGCCGGTGCAGCCAATGAAAAATTAGATAAGCTCAAGTTTGCCATGTCATTTGGTACTACACGCTTACTGCTGTATGATGAGCTTCCTACACCTTGGCAAAATAACCAGGTACTTTTTCTTTTTTACCCTAATCTCTAAAAAACATGAGCTAATTATTATTAGTATATCCGAAGTGGTTATCGATTTTTAGGCTCAGCAGCCGATTGCTGGTATTCACTCTTTTATTTTCACAATGAAACGGGCAACATTTGGACCCATCTACTAGGGTTTATTGCTTTATTTAGCATTGGCGTCTATGAACTCTTCTTTTCAGAGCTCATGAACAGCATTCCTATCAAAGACCGTGCGGTTTTTCTCGTCTTCTTTTTGGCTGCCTGTAAATGCCTCATGTGCTCTACTGTCTGGCATACCTTATCTGGCATTAACAACCTCAAGGTCTACAAGCAAGTAGCCTGTCTTGACTACGTAGGCATCTCTGTCTTGATCTGTGCCAGTATCATCTTGTGTGAATACTATGGATTCTATTGTGATGATGCAATTCGTAACACTTACATCTCATTCACCTCTACATTAGCTGTCATTGGTGTCAGCATGCCTTTCCAAGATTGGTTTGATAAACATGAGCGTAGGTGGCTCCGAATTGCCTTTTTTATCGCATTAGCCTCATCCGGTGTCTTTGTGATTGCTCACCTGGCTGTAGTACGTGGTGCACATGCTACTTTCAGTTGGTTGGCGCCTGTCTTCAAATCCATTCTCTGTTATTTAGCAGGTGTGGTTGTGTATGGCAATCAGTTCCCTGAGCGATTTTGGCCTGGTAAATTTGATCGTTTAGGTCATTCCCATCAATTTTGGCATTTGTTTGTCTGTGGTGGCATCTGGTTTCACTACCAGGCCGCTCTTCAGTTTGCTTCTCAACGTGAGGCTTTTGGCCAATGCGTGCTAGGTTAATTCTGTCGTTATCGCTTATATTATTATTTATTTATTTCACTATAATCTTCATATAGTGTCCACAGATTCCCCCCCTCTCCCTCCCTTCCTCCTTAATTCCTCCTGTTTTTAGAGATACAATTTTATATATTTCTAAATTAAAGAAATCCTTGTACGCACAAGCCCACCACGAAAGTTCTTTGTAGGCTGTGGCACTTGTTGTAATCTTCTGAATGCTTCTAATATATGCTCAGTCGATAAAGGTGTCTGTTCTGTGCTTGGCAGTGAGAATAAACCACGATAATCATCCTCTTCTTTATCTTTTTCATCCTTTTCGCCTTCTTCTTCTGGCTTTGTTGTGTCTGCCAAGGAAGGAGAAGAAGGGCCTCCCATCTCTTCTTCAGCTCCTCTTTTCCGTTTCATACCCAACGAAATAGGCTCTTCTTCTCTTTGACCTGCTGCCTGCATCAGATCCCGCTTGATGCGCAAGGCTGTTGTTGTCAGTTTAGAGACCATCTCATAGGTCAGGAAGCCTAGACTATCGACAATATCATCATTCGGTTTGATATCCACAATCGAACTCATACAGGCCCAATCACGAAATCGTTTTCCCTTTCGATAGGTAAATGAGGCCTGCCTGCATTCTGAGTAATGAACATATTCTTCTCTTGTCATGGCCCGCGTGATATCGTCTGCTTCCTTTAAGCGTTGAATAGAATCATTATAAGCTTCAATTTCGTCTTCGTCTTCGGACTCTTCTTCTGGGTTGATGGACTTGATGATCACATCCGTAAACTGATTGACGAGTTCCCAAGGCAGTTTGATGATGCTTCGATGTATTTTGCCTGTATTCGTTTCTTCCACCACGTCTTCCACTTGGTCGCCTGAAGCGTCTTTAGCGTTCTTGCGAACATCTTTCCAACTGAGAAACGATCGAAGACGGTTGACTTTAGCGCGATCATGTCTCATTAGAAAGATCAAGTCTTCTGCGCTTAGATAACGTGAATTTCTACGAGTTGCTTGTGCTGCTGCTTGGACGATCTAAAAAAACAAGCTTGTCAGAAAAGGTACTTTATGAACCATTAACAATAGCTTTACAATCTCAATCACTTGAGAGCGAACAATGTCTTCTACAAGCAATGTGACTTCCTGAAGTGGATCAGATACTTCACCAAACACAAACATCATTTGTTGTATTTCGCTTTGGAAACGGTATTTCGACTAAGAAGGTTTTTGTGAGCAAAAAGGTAGTTATGTCAGTTTCTAAGACTACCCTACCTTTTTTGCTTCTGCAGCCATAGTTAAAAAAAATAAAATAAAAATAAAAAATAAAAAGCATCGCTTATTTACAATTATTGATTTATTTGCAATTTAGTTTCAATCATATCTACAATTTTAGCAGCATCCACAGGCCCAAATTCAGTGGTCAATGTGTTGTAGTGACTTGGATCCGTTTGCTTTGTCTGCAAGTTTTCATTTCTACGGTCGAGTGCCTGTTGAACTACACTCCAAGCACCTCTTGTCAGGTAGTTTGATTTCTGCTCTACTGTCTCTTTCAGCAGATTGTCTTCTATCTTGTCTTCTTCCATCACAAAGTCCCAAAGACTCTTCATGTAAGCTTCACCACGGTCATCACCATAGAGTGGGTAGATATAAGAAGCATCTAGAGCAGTATAGAATGCGCCTGGTGGTTGTCCGCCTAATGTTGTGAATGGTCCATAGTCACAGAAATGAGCAGAGTGAACAAAGTGTTTGTTTTGAAAGAAATCGTCTGTTGAATTTCGGTTGGTGAAGAAGGCAGAAGGAAGTGCTGTAGGATTGGATGTCGTTAAGATAGGTGGGTCGGCAAATGAGCTTTCCCTGGGAATGAGTGTATCTAAATCAGAGACTAATAATTCACAATCAGTTAACTTGTAATTAAACTTGTTTGTGCCGAGCAAATCCTTACCTCCGCCTACTGTATGTAATGATCCGTCAGGACCATAGAGAACACCCGTATCTGTTGCCTTCTTCTTCTTTTTCTTGTAAGGAGCAGTGACAGTTCGGATGGGTGTAATAGCACGAGACCCACTCAAGTCTACGCTGGTTTCTCGAATGGAATGGATTTCGGATCCCTGTCGACTGTGCTTACGTAATGTAGGCAATGCAGTATCAATACCCATAATATCCACATCTTCCTCTTTGATACCTAGTGAATCTTTGCGACCACTACTACCACTAGCCATAGACAGTCTCCTTGATGATAAACTATCCTTTCTTCTCAGTAACATATCTTCCGAATAGTATGATTGTTGTTGCTGCTGTTGCTGTTGTTGTTGTTGCTGCTGCTGTTGTTGTTGCTGTTGTTGTCGTTGCTGTTGTTGTTGCTGAGCTCTTTCTTCTTCAATCTGTTTTTCTGCACGATCAATCAGTTTAGAGCCTACTTCATATATCTTATCTGCACTTTTCCAATAGATGGTATCAGCTGCGTTGTAAAGCTTAGCATTGGCTATAATCAAATTGAAATCTGAACGAAAAGCATCTGCTTCGGTATAAGTGCCATCTTGAATCCTTTTTCGCATGGTTGAGAAATCCATAGGGTGCTTAATGACTTTTAGATAGTCTGGTACTAAATCGAGATTGACAGGCTCTAGAAACAGGCCATAAGCATCTCGTCTAGAAAAAGAAGTAAATAAAGGTTAAAGGAAACGGGTTTACTATTGCTTACTTTTCTATATTGTCAAGTAGTTTTGTTAGAATAGATTTGACGTCTCTCTTTGGTTGTTCTGGTATTTTAGGAGGAAGTGAGGCAATCAATGCAGCAGCTTTAGCTTTGTTGGTAGGTCGTCCTCTCTTCTTTGGCTTTTCGCCATTGGGCAACACCTTTGTTGAAGAAGGTCTTCGGCCTTGTTTGGATGGCTTCCGCCCGGGTTGTGTGGAAGTAGAAGGTTGAGGCAGAACTTCGGAGGGTTCTTCATAGTGATGGTGTTTGTATTTAGCCTTTTTTGTATCTGTAGGATGATAACTCTCCTGCTCTGACTCATCCTTGGACTCTTCATCGTCGTCATCGATTTCTTCCTCGGCGTGATATATAGCTGATGGTCTATCTTCATCATCGTCATCATCGTCATCTTGCTGGTAATATTGTTGTTGCTGCATGAGAGCAAAAGGTCTTTTGCCGCCTATATGGGATCGATTGAGTTCCTCCTCCTCTTCTTCCTGTGAATCGTCGTGTGCATGTTCTCTTGATTTTTTGTGCTTTCTCTTATGTTTCTTTTTGTGCTTCTTCTTCTTCTCTACTGAAGGATAGGGATTTATTTTGAGCTTGAGTTTAATGGTGGGTGGTGCTGGTGCTGTCGGCGACCTCTCTTCTTCGTCAGAATACGCGATAGGAGAAAGCTCAGGTGAATAAGACATAGTTTTTTTTCCCTATTTTGTATTGAATAGAAAGTTTTTTTTTTTGTTATTGTGAAAAGAAAAAAAAATTATCACCGCCTATGAAATTTAGCCCTTTGATTGGCGTATTTGAAGGGTGACGTTCTGACTTTTTTTTTATAATTATAAAATGCGAGAATCCTTTTTCACCTCTTTTGATGGATTGTAAAAGGAAGAGAATTGTGCAAGAAATTGCCAGTAAGAGTGATAGGCTTGGAACATGCCAAAAGTTGGGTTTTTCTTTTTCTCTAAAAAGAAAGAAATGAATCGAGTGTTTTATCAGTGTTTTTGCTCAATCCTGTTAAATAATATTGGTCTAAAATGAAATCAAAGACATGCCCTGTTTTCTTTGGACAACACACAACTTGGAAATTCAAATTACATAAATGAACAATCTAAATTTCGTTGTAATGATGTTCATATAACGTTTATAACCATCAACTCCTTCACACAACAGACTCTCATCATGAAAACATTTACTGTATTGACAAGTATTTATTTATTGGATTTATAACAACATAATGTTAGAAGTCTATTAGCCAGTTTATTACAACTGTTTCCAAGGGTAACCAATCGTGGAGGTTGACTTCAATCTACCCTCTTCTCTAGCTCACGGTGCGAGATACCGCCTGAGTGACCTCGTAAGGTAAAACAGGGGAAGACCATACCAACGTCCTACTGAGGATCCCTAGGGGTTGACGACAAGCAATGAGAGTAAAGGTAACCAATACCCTCAAAGTGTCGCATATGTCAAAGACTCGAAAGGAAAAAGAGTGTCATATTTCGTATGAAGAAAACATAACTTGTATGCTAGGGGTACCCTCCCCGCTCTTCATCTTCCATAAGCACTCCCCGAATTGCTTCTAATATCCACGTCTGAACCTGCCTAGTAAAGAACCATAGCTCAAAGAACCACAGCTCTCACTTGACTAGGGTAGCCAGCATACGTCCAGGCATCACCCTCTCTCTCTCCCTCTATCTCTCTCTAACGAAAAAGAAAGAAAGAAAGAAAGAAAGAAAGAAAGAAAAAAAGTGAAGCTGTCACATCCTGAGTGAGAGTATCCTCCCCTTTAACTCCAACTCCTAGCTCTCTTATTCTCTACTGCTCCCTCACTGAAGGGGACTAAAAAGCAAAAGAATAGTCATGCGAGAAGGGAGAAAGAGATCAGCAAAAGAGAAAGTCCAACACTGCTACGAAATCAGGAGGGCACCCTTTCAAACATAACAGCAGCCAACGCGTCTATCAAAAAGATGTCATTCGCGCCGGTCTCTCTTGCAACTGTACATTACTGAAGAAACAGTAACGAGCTGCCTCAGTCTGTGCGATAGCAAGAATCACCTTGCCCTTGAAGAGAAAAAAAGAGAAAAAAAAAATAGGGCGAATTTTTTTTTCCTCTATATGAAAATTGCCTCCTCCTCCCTATTTTCTCAAAACCAATCATAATGATAAGCACAATGATGACGTAGCACATCACTCAACATGTATTGTTGGCTTCTTTCTCTCTTTCTTTGTATAGCTGATACAATAGAGAGTAAAAGGGAATTGACAATATGAAAGAGCTTGCTTTATTATGCAGCTAATGACTTTGGATATAGAACTCCTCTACAATTGCAGTAACACATAGCCAACACCGAAATCATGAAATTATGCGGAGCAAGAAAGGAAAAGAAAAGAAAAAAAACAGGTACTTCTAGCCGAGACCTCGTTATGTTCAAAAATGAATAAAAGCATGATTAGAATGAACAGCACAAGACAAGCCAAGTTAGCCAGTCATGCTTGTCACTACAGTAACTGAGTATTTTTGAGAAGACACACACTCAATTTCAAAGTATTGATTGGTGGCTTATCTGCCTAATCTAAAGCATCAAAAAAATGCTGATACTCTTTTGAGCCAGGTATTAGGAAAAGAAAGAGAAATAAGTGCTGGATAATAACATTTGAATGAAAGGGCTACATCTCGTTTGATTTACTTTGAGAAAAAAGAAAGAGAGATGAATTGTTGTCTCCAATGAAGATCTGGATCCAAGCAATGTGTAACTTTGTTTTCTTGTTCTTTTTTTTTATGTTTGGGCTCTGAGGTAGCTGTCAAGATGGTTTTTTCTCTTAAGAGAAAGACATATGCTGTACTTTTGGAATTGGAAGCACCAAGGATTTACTTGTCTGATTGTGAGGATTAGCTGTGTTTGATTTACAGGGTTGAGATACTATTGCTGTATACTAGTGTTCCCTTTATATTGACATTCTGCACTATAAGCAACGGTTTATAAAAATGCTGTATATCCTTATTAGAGAGGCTGTTATGTAGTATTTGTTTCTGGTTATTATTGTTTTTAATGTGAGCTTTCCAATATGTTTGTGTTTCTGATTTTAAAGTGTATTTTGTTTGGCTCCAAAAATATCAGAATTCTGTCTCATTGTCTTCATTTGGCTGTCAAGCATGCTCTAAACAAGTTATACATGGCATTAAAGTCAAAGACTTTCTTAAGACTCAATCCTCACATAAAGAACAGAATTTGATTGTCTCAATCATTGGTTTCCTTTTTCTTTTTCTTTTTTTGATTTCACATATTCCTCAGAAAAAGAACAAAAGAAAACATACATGTAAGCCCAAGCTAATGAAGTTACAGAATATAACTTACATAGTACCAATTACTGGTACTTTGCATTTAACGGTCTCTACTGCCTACCATTAAAGGAATGGGTGGCTTCATCTCAGTTTCCAGTGCTAGGAAGCTATGCTTGATAACCTCTGTGGAGTTCTATATAGCCTTTTCAACCCAGATGAGTACAAATGAAACTGCTTATTATTCTTTTGTTTAGATGACAGCAGTACTTGCTCATTCTTCACTCTTCTTCTTCTTTTCTCGAGTGCCATCTTTTAGGCTTATCTGACCTGTTGGACAAGTATCACTGTAAATTAAAGAGGAGTTTGGCTGTCACAATCAAAAATAAAGGAGAGTGAATGTCGGCATGAAATAGCATGGCATCTCTTAGTTTGTTTACTTCTCAACGCCCTCTAATTTACTGATCCTATTGGTTATCACATGTTTTTTTTGTTTACTGATAGATAAGTGAATAGAGAGATGCCAGGCTCTGATTGGATGACTGGTTTTTTTTAGCGTGTATTTGAAGTAAACAGAACGTAATGATCATTTTCTCCCTCTTTTTTTTTCTCTCTCTTTATCAAAGTCATCTCAACTACATCTTGAAACTTTGTCACCCAGACAACCTCAAAGGCAAGTAACAAAATACTCTTCTTTAACAATGCTGTTATCTAACTTGCTTTATCGTTTATAGCCTAAAAATCTGCAATCTACGCAAGTCTATTATTGCACCAAGAGCAAAAAAGAACGTTATCTACAAAAAAGAAGAAAATACGCGTGCCTTTCCATCTACAAAACTACAAAACTACAAATCTACAAATGCTTTCAAACTCTCTACAAGTCCTTTTTACTCGTTCTCTCTGCCTCTCTCTGCTCTCTGTTCTTCTCTTGGTGCTTCTGCCTCTATTTCAAGCTTGATGGGGGGTAAGGACAAAGACTGATGCTGCCTTTCCTGATCCTATATAAAGTGGCTTACGACCGGAATCTAGTCCATTTTCGCGAACGACCCTCGTTTTCTAGTATTGGGACTGAAGTCGGAATGACTGAGGGCAATTACGCCGCCTGATCTGTTAACACTATGAGCGTGTCCTGTAGGGATCTGGGCAGAGGAAGCGGGTACAGACATACTTGTACTATTCCTCGTTAGTTGACTGGTATGGGGTTGCTAAGGATTTGGGATAGTGCGAACAGAACTGAGTCTTCTTTGGCTTATTCAAAAAAATAAGGCAAGGAAGGCTTACCCTCTGCGTTCTTACTTTTTCTTGTCTTGCTTTGTTGTTGGAGGTGACTCTATTACTAAACAACTCAAGACTTGCCTTCACTGATGCCTTTACTGATGCCTTGCTGGGTTCCTGCTTCTGTCTCTATTTCTGTCTCTATTTCTGTCTCTATTTCTGTCTCTATTTCTGTCTCTATTTCTGCTTCCATCTCTGCTTCCTTCTCTGCTTCCAAATGTGCCTATCCAAATGTGCCTATCCAAATGTGCCTATCCAAATGTGCCTATCCAAATGTGCCTATCCAAATGTGCCTATCCAAATGTGCCTATTCAGCTGTATCTTAACAGTATTTACCGCATCTGAACCACCATATACCTTCTCAGATTGCCTTAAGAAGAGTTTTTTATCGTGTTTAACACTTTTTCTCTTCACCTAAATAAAAAGTCTATTTTCTATCTTGTTCCACAATAATACTTACAGACATCACTAGTCTGTACAACTGCCTTCGCTTAACTCTCTCTCTCTCTCTCTCTCTCTCTCTCTCTCTCTCTCTCTCTCCACTTTTTCAACAAAAAGATATCAAAAGAGTTATACCTTGTCTGTTTTTGTTCCTTTTCTGCTAAAGATAGACTGCTAGTCTATATCTCGTATGCTATATATAGTGCAAGATGTTTTCTGTCGACCATCCTTACTATTCTCTTTTTTTATTGATTGTAAAATGACGGAAAAGGAGTCTTTGCAATGGTTTCGTCTGATATATTTGATTTGGCGAACAATTGTCTGAAGAAATACATCTTATCAACAAAAAAAAAAGTACTTTTTTTCTCTAGTTTGAACAACAAAATTTGTTTACTTTGTTGCTCCTATTTCATCATTAGGTAAAAGCTCAAACTCTATCCTCAAAATTCAAAGCTATGCTCATAGAAACATTTTTATTGGGTTTGGTTTCCTTTTCTACTACCATCTTTGAATCAAACGTCTTTGCTTCCACCCTTTGTCGAACGAACAGAGCTAATTTGTATTGATAAGATAGTTTTATATGGTGCAAAGAGGTATGGTATCACAGCTGTAGCAGTTTGATAAAAATATGAATCTAGTCCAGTATAGTCTAACAAAAGGCACAAACAAACAAGAGATTCAAAAGCAGCCAATGGATTATATGTAGAATGAATGTGTTGATATTATTTTATTCTTGTATGCATTTGATTAGATGAAGTGAACAAAGTGGATTATACAAAATAAAGCATACAATTTTTTAGAGCGAGTTGGTGCTAACTTAGACGCTCGAACAAGGAAATAAGAAACATAATTGCAAGCAGAACAAAAATAAAGAAAAACCAAAATCAAAGAGTATCTAGTGCGTCAAAGAAAATATCTTCTTTGAATCCAGAGATATTCAAGTCGTCCGAAGGACAAACAAGCGTGTTGGTGAAGTCAAACTGACCAAGATGCTCTTGTCGAATATGGTGTTCGAAGCTCTTGAAAGAGGCCCAGTTGCCCATTGTGACAATATTTTCCTTAGGAGTACCATATGGTAGGGCTAGTGAGGAAATGATTGACTGGAAAGAGAGTCTGAGTTCTTCCGAAGAAAGACGAATCAACTTCTTAATCCAAGAGTATAGGATGCGGATACTTAGTGGATCATTGGGACGGACAGAGTTGACAAAGAGAGTAAAAATCGAGTAGTAAAGCTGGCGAGGCCGGAAAGCAAGAAAGGTGTCAACAGGACAGACTCGCAGGTTTGTATGAGCATTCGCCACAAAAGACTTGGTGGTTCGTCGACGGTTGTGTTTTTTTCTTTAGGTCATGTACCTCAAAAGAGAGAAGGCTACTGTTATCCGAGATTGAGACAGAAGAAGGAGTAATCTGAAGAAGATCAGACGGCCGGAAAAAAACAAGCAATACCCAACAAGAAAGCCGGATTCGCCTGTGAGCCCGCCAAAGAGATTGAAGAGTTGGACAAAGAAGCCAAGAAGTCAATGGGCGACTGTAGACTGACAGTATCTCTATGAAGACGAACCGTTACTACCTGCCTGAGCAAGGTAGTGATGAAGGTATTGACTAAGTCGCTTTTGCGGAGAACATCAGGATTTAGGTACAAATGAGTAACCGCAGAATGAGATAGTCGAGAGGTAGATATTTTCATCAAGACAACCGCTATTAGCATGTAAAATAAACTTCTCTTTATCCAAATACTTGATCGTACTATTTCTATGGTTCAGAAACTGTAAGGATCAGATTAGCCATCTCGACACCTGTTTTTATCTAGATGTATTGAGAAAGGAGAGAGGAGATTTGAAAGAAAGGGATTGTCAGCCATATTTCCCTCCAGTGTACTCATATCAATAGCCCTTTGACGGGAGAATATACCCTGCATGTAAAGATGTATCTCTGGTTTCCTCCAGGTGGTCATCTCTTTATTGTCGGTAAAAGCTTGAAGAGCACCGACGTGGAAAGAATTCTTTTACAATAGACGACTCAAAGCAGTTCAGCGAATGATGCGCAGGGGCAAAAACTTACTTTTCTCTATCGAAAGCTATCAACACAGTTGTGATTTTTTGAGACAAAATCATGCTAATGCATTTATTCTTTTTGTTCACTTAGTATTATAGTTGGCTAATGTAGTTTTTTGTATGCTTCTTTTGCGTTGATGGCATATACTATAACCTTGACGAATGTGAAAGTCGTATACCCAAAACTGCAGTGACAATTCTTCCTGAAATCTTTACTATAAGCTTCAAGACACCCAGAAATCCATCCTTAATCTGCACGTTGGAACGACTGTGTTTTGCGGATCAAAGTTTAAGAGAGAAAAAATAGTTTACCCTTCTTTTTTTTTTACTACGCCGATCCTTGCATTCAAAGTTTTTATAGCAAATCGATTGTGCTCAATCTTTGTTATCAAGATCAAGTTCTCACGCATAAAAAAATACATTTATATCGCATATACAATTAAAAGGAACAGTGTTATAATGAATGAAGATGAAAATAAAATAAAAATTACATGGGATGAGTTTTGGGAATATGCGGATTTACAGAATGAAACAGAATTAGTTAAGACGACCAGTAGGCAAAAGGAAATAGGAAGAGTCTTTTGTCAATAAGCCCGAAAGAGCATTGTACCAAGCAATGAGAGCAGTGACAACACCAAAGGCACCACCGGCGACCTGTGTTGTCAGACTGTTGTTGAATTTGGCTGCAGCCAAAAGGATGAAGGTAATAAACAAAAAGAAAAACAAACTCATCAAACCAATACTCGATCGATGAGAGGCAATTAATAAGAGACCGGTAAAGAGTGCCCATGACATCAGGTAGATACCTAACGACTTCTCTAAGACGGCAGTGTCAGTATAAGAAGCAGTAATGTTGAAACCAGGAATAAGAATACAGGCAAACGAAAGCCAGAATCCACCATAGCTGGAGAAAGCGGTAGCACCAAATGTATTGCCAGTTCTGAACTCCCACATACCAGCCAGAATCTAGTAATCAATTATAAGGTTTGCTGTTACAAATAAAGTTTGAGCTAAATCAACTCACCTGTACAACACCACCGTAAAACAAGGCAAGACCGACAACAACTTCATTGGGACCGTTTGCTGGGACACCAGCTCCAGCATTGTGAAGTGACAAAACGAACGTTGTCAAAGCAAAAGAACTGAGACCCAAAGGACCGGGATTGGCAATGGTAGGAGCAGCATAGATGGGTACTGATGGATAAGCATGGGTATGGTATTTAGCTTCAACATCTTGATTTACATTAGCAGGATGTTGTGTTGAAGGTGCAGTAACAGCTGACATGGTGATGTAAGAAAAAAAGAAAAAGAAATAGTGAGACAGAAAAAAAAAAAGAGAGGAATTGTGTTAAAAGCAAAACTTTGCACTTTATATAGAATTTATTCATCGGGGGGAACATTTTGGTTCTCATTCGTCCATCAAATCAAATTGGAAGAAAAAGAGTATATTTCTCTTTATATGGAACATTGTTTTTCTTCTGCCTAAAAGCGTCATACTTGATTTTTTTTTATATCATGCCTTCCTTTACAAACTTGTATTAGCTTGAGCAACCTTTTTCTATGAAAAAAGGACACCATTAGACCTGTAAAACGGAGCGCAAATTCGATCATACCTTGACAAAAAAAACAATCTGGCATAGCGCCGCTTCTATAAACGGATTTTCTCTCGGACTTTTGAGTCAACCGGATAACACGTATTTCAGTTGTTTACAATTTTACGAGGATCTGAAAATAAACAACGGTTTGACAGATGAGTCACGTGTGCATTAATATCAAAGGATATCAAGATTTCTTAATTTAACACGCCAAAAGTAGAATGGATCGGTTCGGAATCAAGACTCTGTCAATCATGTCAAACCCTAAATGGTGGTTAAATGTCATATACTCACGTGCATCACAACACTTTGGTGATTTTGCCATTTTTCCTTAAGCTCTAAAAAAAGTCAACCAACGTTTTTAATTGTCTCACCAGCTCTCTTTTAATTTATTCTATAATAATAAAAAAAAGGGGGTGTCATTTTGCTTATCAGATCATCAATGATTGACGATTAAAAAACGGGATGCAATCAATCAATTTGAGAGTGCATGCTCATCTTTGAAACCCAAGAATTTTCCGCTTACTCTATTATTAATATTAGTGTTGCCTAATACAGATTGATCAATTTTTCCTTTTAGTAAATAAAATAGCTTTTCTTTACTATTTGTCTTTATGAATCTCAACTAAACATACAACCAGACATATTCAGCGGGTGTTGACTTTAATCTTGTAAGGTAAGCACAACTGCTATTCTATTCAAATTGACTATATTGTTTACAATCTATTGAAAAATCTAGCTTGTTTGGCCAGGTTTTCTATATATTTAATAGCATACATCCTGCCTTGATAGCTACTCGGATTCGCTTTGCTGATCAAGCAACTTGAAATGAAAGACCATTTACTACCAACGTAAAAAAGTCATTATTTTATGTCCACAGTCGCTGGTGCTACTGAACCTGCTTTGTAGAACAGGCAGAACAAAAGTCATGACAGCTTAGTATCGATATCAATGATTTTCCTCAACAGCTTATGGTAACACTTGTGAGAGAAAAGGAGACGAATAGAATTAAAGAAAGGATTAAGCACAGGTATACAACTATCCTAAGATTGGTCATTGTCTAAAATAGATAGGAGGGGAGATTTAATCGACAAATACAGGTTGTTTCTGACTTTATTAATTTGAATACAAAATAGTCTAGATTTTACTGAGGGATTTATCGGAGAAAGCAGCCTCCATGATGCTTGTATTATAAACAGTAGCAACATGTTCATTTTGATCTGTAGGCACAAATTTCTCCTTTGGTACATTTGGTACACAACCACCAGGCATATGCTGGCACCGGCAAGTACCACCCAAGAAATCTGGCAAGTTTTCGGCATCAATGTACTCAAGAAGTACAGACTGAAAGTTGCTGCCAAGTATATGTATTTTTTCTAGTGTCTAAGCAATTGTCATGTCAAATCATATATTATTATTATTATTATTTTGCTTTGTAGAAAGAAAGAATAGTATACCCTTGCATTGAGACATGGCTTAATTATTTTGAACATAACCACAAATGCAGAAGGCGCATTGACAACAAATAAGCGATGAAGTGTTTCTGGGTAATAGTTTTGAACTATTTCGGCAACTGCTTTTAAATGAGAAAATGCACTCATATGTAATTCTATTTTTTTTTAAAAGGGTAGGATTTTAGTCAAGTCAGATGCAAACTCACATTTACAAATAAATTACGCCATAAACTCATGTTTGTACAGTCGAAAATGATAGTCTCGCTATGGATAGGCTTTCCTGCAAGTTCTGAGCCTTCAGGCATTATAACTCGATTTAAAAACTCATTGGCAGCGATTTGGAAGTTCGAAATTTCATCTGTCTTGACATTGTATCCCATTTCCTTGGTGTTGTGATAGCCCTAGATTACATAACTGCTTAATATATCAAAAGAAAGAGACAAAGTTGTCATTTCTCCTCCCCCCAAAAAAAATTACAGTGCGATCTATTAGAAGAGGATGTCCTTCCTTGTCAAATTTGTGAAAGCATTCTCCACCAACACAATTGGCAATTCGAATCATGCTCTCTGATATCCCAGGCTGAACTGTAAAATTTCCATCCTGAACGTATTTGTACCCTCGACAAGCTACTAGCAGAGGTAGCTTGTTCTGTAAAGTGGCGACGGGTATTTCATCTATATGGAGCTTCTGGCGCCATTCCATAGTCTTGACTAATTGTTTTTTTGCCTCTTCCTAAGAAACTTTTGTTATGTCCACTTGAGTTTTTTTTTTTGTTTAACCTAAGCTGTAATTTACTTTATTCCAGACATTAGCTTCCAGAAACTGGATAAGCAACTATTCATGGAAAAGTAAGGAACACACAAATACACAACCAATAATCTAAAGTTCTCACATCATTATCTATTCTTTGAGCATTGTTTAAGTCACCCAAAAGGCTCTTGAGTTCTTCGAGAGCTCTTGCTTGGTCTTCAGTAAGCTGTGTTCCAGTCATAATGGTTAATAATAAAACGAAGCGAAAAAGAAACGAAAATTGAAAAGCTGCGTAAATAAAGGATCCACATTTAAATTTAGCGAATAGCCATGAAATATCAATGTCGTGTGTGAAACCAGCCTAACCAAGCTAACAAACATTTGCATCCGGGTTGTGAAAGCTTGTCATTAAATGTTTTTCCTTGGTAAATGAAAAAGCGGAGCATTGGCCTGCAAAAGGAAAAAAATGGCACTTTAGCGTAACAAATTTATAAACATCGAGCAAGAAACAATAGGAGAGGTCCTACCTTTGCAATTGCTTCCTCCAAGCTATTAGGCAATTTAAAGAACACGAATGAAAAAGTCTAATTGATAAACCAGTCATTGAGGAAGAATCAATGGTGTATATTTACAAAGAGCTTTTGATTAACGATAGTGAACAATTATATTTCCTGGTGAATTAAGAGATTTAAACACCGTTTATGGCTTGCAAAATTCTGTTATTTAGAAAAAGTGCCTTACGGTTTTCAGCAAAATAATCGCCAAGTGTTTTCATCAAAGTCCTTTGCGAAATATTTTTGAAAGAAAAAATGTTATAATATTTATTAAAAAAAAACCCCGACTATTGTCTTTGTGTGTCCATTCTAGTGAGGTTGTTGTATTTATCCATGAATGCTTGTAAGGCATTCAAGGATGTTTGCATGTTGCTTTTTAGAAGTTTTGCTTCTTCAAGTGTTGTGAAGTTTTGGGTTTGGAGCAGATAGTTTCGATTATGAGATAAAGTTGATATAATACTGCTTACTTGAGAGAATTCATATTGGATTTGTGAAAGTTCTTCAGCAGCACTATCGTGATTTTGTTCAACGATACGAGTATCATTAGAAAAGATGTTGATTGTTGTAGGTTGAGGGAAGCCCAGGTGAGGAGCATGAAGCCTAAACAAGTGCAAATGTTTACAGAGCCTTTTGTTTTTTGGAAATAGTAGCATGTACAGCTTCTGATAATTTGGTTTTTATCAACTGAAGCAATGCACAGCACATCTTCAGAATTGAATGATTGAATCATATAAAACTTCTCTACTTCAGGGTCACTTTCTACATCAACTTCTTCTTCAAAAAATGTAATCATTCTACTTCTTATTTCTTTTGGAATTCTCTCAGCTCCCAACTCAACTCTTCTTCTTTCTCTTTGACCACGGGTCATTGCACCTGTATTTTGCAAGATCCTGATCTTCTTCTTCTCGAGATCGTACTCGACTTCTTCTGTCAAAACATAGATCAATCGACCCAATCTCTTGTTTCTGCTTCTCAACAAATACATAGTTTTGAGCTGGTTGTGCCAGGGCTCAATGTAGTTGTTGGTAAGCATATGGCTAAACTCGAGAGGATGATACGCACGGCTCCAGATCTTGAACTTCTCCTCACTGCACCACTCTTTCTCAAAATAATAAAGAAACTTAGGAAAGTTCGAGTATCCATCAAAGAAAGTCTCAATTTTTTGGTGGAATGCATCTAAATCTTCTTAAAAAAACAGCGACTTCAGCTCAGTTATCATCTCACCTCTCATCACACGATTGTCTACAGGTCTTTCACCATACTTCACCTTGAAATTCAGCTGTCTGCTCCATGCATGTGAAACATGAAACAAACAGTACTGAATCTCACAACCAGGAAAGACGTTCTTGATGGCCGTAGTTTCAGCATCATATACGGTTTCGATTGTAGAGGTAATAACTGATGACGTTTTTGATAACTAGAAAGTGATAGGTTTTTATGAAAAATATTGTGTAAAGCCTAGGTTTGTAAAAAGTACAAAATAAACAAAAGGAAGAGAGAAAATAGAGTCACGTAGATGGGTATTAAATCCTTGAAACATATTACATTTCTAGAGCTCTGAAAGAGAACTTCGATATGAATAAGTTGAATCGAATGTATTAGCAAATCTTGAAGCTATTTTAAAAATGCTGTTTCTTTCGCTCTGCTTCCAATACAATTATTGCTCCGCTTCCAATACAATTATTGCTCCGCTTCCCAAAAAACCAATAGCCTACAAAATGATCTTCACAATTAATGTTTGTCCAAAACCAGCCGCATACAAATAACTGCTGTGCTACTTTTCTTTGTTCTTCTCGAAGACTTTTGAGCCAATAATATTAATGCTTGTACCAAAGATTTTTTTTTTTTGTAAAAAGTGTGTCCTTTTTTAAAATTCAACTACCGATAAACCAGAAAAAAGGCGGGGCTGCCGTGTCTGAGGGACTACTCTGCCAATAGTAAGCAATACGATTGGATGCTGTTAGCCAATAAAAGTTGTTATTACCGTCGTTCATTTAAGCTTTTGCATACAATGCTTTTTGATGAGTGGGCCCATAAAGAACATTACAAAACATCAAAATTCTTTCTCCCTCTTCTACCAAAGAGATTCATCAAGAAAAATCCAGTGATTGCAAACTTGTTCGACTACAAATAAGAAACGAAAGTGAGTCAGACAATCAGGCTAATGAAGTACGCCTTGTCTCAGAAACGAAGCCAGTAACGTCCTGCAATCCTTACAAGAGCTGGATTTCGTTTAAGGAACATTATTAGAGGAGTTAATGAAAGACATGCTCTCGAGTAACATCGTTTTGGATGAGCATTTTGAGGGCCTTCTGAAAACGAAAAAGTGTCCCCCTTTATGGAATCAAGTTTGTGATTACAGAGTAGTGTGATTTTTTTTGGGTAAAAATCATCAGCAATATACATTTTCTATCACTAGAGATGTATCTGGAAAGTTTCACCCTGAAATTTATCTGTGATTGACAACTATTCTGCAAGAAATAGACTTGCATGAATCAGGATCTCATGGCTAGAAAGCTCTTTTTCTTCTCACGCATACTATGAGATCCTGATTCATGCAAGTCTATTTCTTGCAGAATAGTTGTCAATCACAGATAAATTTCAGGATGAAACTTTTTGAATATATCTCTACCAAATTCGATTCAACAATGAACACTACATCATGCGCGCGTCAAATAAAATCATTAAAAAAAAAGAATCACCCTTTTTTTTTCTCTTTTTATCATCAAAACGAGTAGTTCAGTCAACAAGAACGAAAAGTGTTGTCATCAATAACAACAACAAACGAGAAAGAAGAACGGGTGAGTCTTGCTAAAAATAAGAAGCGACTACGCTCCCAAACTGACATGGGCAGCAGGAGGATGGGGCCACGACAGTAACGCCTAATGACAGGCTTGTGATCACCACTAGAGGTAGCAATTCACTGCTGCAAAGACGAGAAGCGAGGCACTCAGAAGGAGACAAAAGAGTGACAGACCAGTTTTTAGAAGGAGTTGGTTTTCAGCAACTTGGGCCAACAGAAACGAGGAGCAACAGAGGCAGAGGCAACTTACAAAATAACAAATCTTAGTGATGTTGTCAAGATTTTTGTATTTTATCTCAATTTCTACCTAGCGGAAGGATGGTCTTGCTGTCCCTTCTCTCTTGGTTCGCGATCTTCAGGTTATCCAGCGTGCTCAAGACTAGTGTCTTCGTATTGCTTTTGGTGGCCACTCAAAAGCTTCGACAGTGGTGTTCAAACACTTGACCCACTTGTCGTGTATGAAGGAGCGTGCCTCTACTCTTGGGTTCAAGAGGCTGATGCGTATGCAATAGCTACCTGCTGATACTTTGCTCACCGTCTTTCTTACCCATGTTGGTCGCTAAGGGTGTCAACTTGACAAGAAGGATGAAGAAGTTTCGAGACAGAAACATAAGAGCTGCTGAGTCAGATCAAGTGTTAAGCGACGTCCGTGTTTTGTAAGTGTGAAGGCTGCTTGGCTCTAGTTATTTCCATTCTCTTTTTTTTCTTGTTGCTGATTGTATCTTTAAACAGGTCCTTTTCCCACGTTTTTCCAGTGGTTGAACACAAAAATGAGCGATCAATAACATCGCATATGAACGAAGAACAGGCAGAAGCAATGTTGTATTATGCCAACAACTCTGTTGAACAACAAATGCCTGAAGTATCTGATGAAGCAGTCTTGTTCTGCAACAAACTCTCCAAGATAACAAATGATGATAGGCGTTATCAACCACCATATCCGGTTTTTTTCTTTCTGATCCTTGCCTTCATTGTTTGCGGTCAAAGCTAGCAAGCCTAAAAGCTAGCAAGGAGTTTGATGATCTTGTCTTATCAATTTGTAATGAACTAAATCAGAATCGCGCCTCTGCATCAAGTCAGTCTGAAGCAGCCTTCATTAACCAGTCTCTCATGCCATTCATAAAAAGTATTCTTATCGACAATGATATCAAAGGCCTTCATTATACATTGTAAATATTATTCCAACTGACATGCATTGAGCACTTTTTCTAACACATAAAAAACAATTGATTGTTAGGATGGATACTCCTATGGATGAAGGAATGAAGCCTGACTTTGTTTTAGGAATTGAGACAAGAAAAACTGTGGTTTTGTCTTTTTTTCGTGGAGGTGAAAAAAGAAAAAGCAGAAAGCAAGTATCAGATTGGATCTGATTTTGTTAAATTAATGAAACAAATGAAGACATCAATTGACAAGCAGCTGCAAATGGGAGTGCAATCACCCGTTTCTTTTGGACTTCTTTGCGAAGGTTTGTATGTTTGGCTTTTGATTGAATGTCTTTTGTACTAAACATTAGTATATCGCCTTTATGATAGGATTTGATTGCTCTTTTTACAAGATGGTACTGGCTGTAGAAGGTGTATATATACCAGTGATGATCAGAGAGCTGTCCTTGGTAAAAAACAGGGCTGGCTCGATCAATGTGCCTTCTGTTGTTGAGACGCTTGTTTTGGTCAAGGTAAAAAAAGAAATATGAAGAGTCAATGGCAAGTTTCTTTTCTAATTCTACCTTCTTTAAATATAGCAAGAGCTTCACCAGCTCAAAAGCAAGTTAAGCCAAGTCAGAACTTCTGACAAAGTTGAACAAAAAAAATTGATTAAGCCTTCTTTCAAGAGCAACTTCAAGAAGTAATTTCGCTTGCTCTTTTGTTTTGCGTTTGAGCTTGAGGAAACGGTTGAGTCCTCTGTCTGCAAGAGTTCTTTTAATACCAATAAAGTATTCTTAAGAATCATGTGTGTTGTCTTCATAATCTTTGTCAATGATCTTTTAATATTCTTGTCGTTTTTGTAGAGGTGAAAGACTATTGTTGAAATAGGCTTTGGCAAGAGCATTATAATTGAGCGTTTTAATGACACAAAATTCTTATTCTACTCGTGTACCCATAAAAACCTTACATTTTCGGGGTTTCGCAAGGCAGGATATTGTGTCTTTGATCGTACTCCTTACACAACATGCCAAGATATGAAAACCAATTTATGTCTAGTCATTCTCTTGACAGTCCAATTCGACAAATATTGCAAAGTATCTATACATAAACGACAAACCACCTACACAAAGCCGAACCTTTCTAAGAAAATACCTCAGCAAAGGCTTGCTACATAAATGTTTGAGCAGGAATCCTATACACAAAATTAAGAGATTGAACCAAAAACAAGTTCTATTTATTTAATGTATGCAATATATAGGGAATATTGTATTTTTCAGTCTCTAAATGTGTGATGTAGGTCAACATAGCTGTCGGTTGGAAGGCAAAAAGGAACAAAATAGTAAATGCATGACACTGGATTCTTGGCTTTCAATCAGGCAATTCGTACAACTTGATTCAGTAAAGAGGAAAGGGAGTATCACCAAGGTTCAGATGGATTTCGCTTGCGACCAGAGATGGCTTGAACTGGTAGGGGCGCATGCAGTCTACCTTACGTGTCTCTGACACCAACCGCAAGCACAGTCTGTCGGAAAGGCTTGTCCGCGATGCCAAAAAGCACGTAAAGAGGGTCAAAGGGTACTGAAGGGTAAAGAGACAGGATTCTACGCCGCGAAGGGAGAAACTCAGGCTCTAGAGACAGAATCCCCAACAGCAGTGCTTTCGTCAACGCATGCAAGCATAAGTTACACACGCAACGCCTTGACAAGAAGAAACCTGACTGCTATGCATTCATTGGCACCATAGAGGAAAAGCATGCGGCTGTTTTATTAGTGAAAAAGAAGAAAAAACATTTGTTGACTGCAGCACAGAATACAAAAATGTTTCGGAATTCTAACTCTTTTTATCTTCTAGAAGGTTACTATTTCCTGAAATTATTGGGACATGAATCGAAATCGCTTGAAGCAAAAAAAAAAAAAAAATTAACTGAAGCACCGATAGAAAACAATGACCAAGTTGATGAGGATAATACTCTCGTTTTTTTTTGCATTCTCCTACCGACTCCATTCACCTTCAACAAATATTGCAACAATACTCCTCTGTCTCTAACACTGCTCTCGGCTACAGTAAAACACAGGCCCTTCTACTATCGGGTGCAGACCACCTCCACTGGAAACCTGTTTTACATGCTTATCAGATAACATCCTGGCATGATCGCACTTCGTCTTCTCCTCTTATATATCTAGGTTTTCCTATCTGCTCCAATATCATCCGACGCAACACTTTTATTACCCAACTATTCGCTTCTATCCGCGCTCAATGTTTCCTACAGGGTCAACGTCGGCTGTCTATCCGTGGCCGTGCCACTGTGATAAACTCGCTCATTTCGCCTCAGCTATGGCATGTACTCTGCCTCCTCCCTCTTACTAAATCATACTTTCAAACTCTCGATTCCCTGTGTTCCAAATTCTTCAACGAGGGTCGTCGCATTTTCAGTATACCACTCACCACCTTTCGTGCACCACGTACGCATGGGAGTTTGCACATATTCAATCCCATTATTAAACAACAGGCTATGCAATGGCGCTGGGCCATCCCCCTCCTCACTTGCACTAACTCACTTCCGTCTCAACCTCGCTTGCTACCCTACATTGCCTTTACTCTCAATCATATTTTCCGTGCATCTTTACATCCTACCTACCATTGGGCTCTTCTATTCCCCTCTTGTTGCCCATCCATTCAGGCCTCTGTTTCTCCTTTTATCACCGATATTCTTCGTTGCATCGACTCCTTACCTCGCTCCTTTGACTACTGTTACACTCCTGCCATCACCTGCCTCCATCTGTCACTGACTGACCTCAATCTTCATTCACTTCCTCTTGATCATCCAGACTCACAATTCTTTCAACCACTATCCACATTATTCCGTACCTGCCTCAAAACACTGCAATTTAGTGATATGAAGGTCTTTATCATCGATCCTATCTCCTCCGTCCTTCGTCTCAAGCATTGCTCTGATTGTGGCAATCCACGGTCAGAGGCCGCCCTTTTTATTACTCAATGCAACCTGAACACAATTTATTTTCCTCCTTTCGTACTGCATCGCATGCGTCTTTCAGCTATAACCGATCCTTTTTTCTTTTACTATTCATTTAACCTGTCTATTAACCTTTTTAGTTTACTCTCTTTCCTTCTCGCAATTAAAACCCTATCCGCAGCCATCTCCAATCCCGTCTTTCATGCTGTCCCCATATCAATGTAGGGCTTTAAATTGCTTGTTTGTTTACCGGCTCATCCTCAAGTTTCGAATACCACGACTACACATTGGAAGCTCTTCTGGCGTTTACGAGTTCCACCCTCCTGCCGCTCCACCTGGTTTCGCATCCTTCATAATACAGTCGCTACAGGCTTGCGAGTTCATACCACTATCCCATCGCTTGCCCCCCTCACCCCTTTGTTGAATTTGCTCTACAGTACCCGAAGACCTCTTCCACTTCCTTTTCCTGCGTCCTTCTAAATATTCAGTTTAGCCTCAAATTTTCTCTACCTTCGTTGCGCCCACGCTGTCCTAACCATCCATCACCGAGCTTACCGAAATCCTATTCCTTCGATCTGTCCCCCTCCGCTATCTTGTCTTCTCTCTCCCTCACATCTATACAGCCCAAATATTTGCCATCACGCTACAGTCCTTTTGGACTGCTCACTGTGCGTTCATCTTCCGCGACATCCCCTTTTGCTCGAAATTGTCATCGGATCCTGCGAAAAGACACTGTACAGACTAGCCGATGAAAAGGCCCTCTCTCCTCTTCCTTCTCCGTTGCCCCATTAATTAGTTTCCCTGTATATATTAGTCTTTTCTTCCCCTCATTGTGACGTTTTTAAGACTTTAAATAAAAATTCGGAGCCTGTCTCCCATACAAAAAAAAATGAAGACAGAAGATGTTGTTATAGGCTCCATAGCCATGCTTTTGTTTTCAGATTTGATATAAAAAAAGTTACATATAGTTCTATTTCTTCATATCTTTCTAAGTTAAATTGTCAATCTTTCAATCATTTTTAGGGTAGGAGAACCAATGCCAAGGCATTGTGCAAAGGCGGGTACCCGCCACATCCAAAGTCGGAGTAAGCCATACGGCAACTGTGGTAGGTACAACCCACAATCACAAATTAGCTGGCGTAATCATATAAAAACAATAGGCAGCAATCAATTTCTCAAATAACTGAAACGTTGGTGAGTTTAAATGATTAGTTCATTTTGTTATTAAAGCGTTAGTCTTGTTTTGATTTTAATAATAACCTCATCAAAGATATACTCTGATATAGATGATCACTTGAAGTCCGAAAAAAGGATAGCATGCTTCTTTATATTTCTAAAGTAGAATATAAAAGACACCAACAAGTCACAACCGAAATAACACATTGTCTTGATTTAGCAATAATCATCAACAGACTTCAACTTTGAGCTGTACGGTTTAATTTGTTGATCGCAGGAAATTTTCATAAATTTCAGCAAACATCTCTTGTTCCTGCAAGTGGTAAGATTCAATATGTATATATTGTTTTAAAATAAGAATATATAAAAGCTTGACGGACTGTATCATTATGCAGATACTTAGCTATGTTACGACATTCTGCACTTCTTTCAAAGTGTTTATATAGAAATGTCGTTGATTAAAATCAAATTTGACAGCGATAGCGGCTTGAAGTGTATAACACATATGTCAGAATCAAGCTGCTGCCAGAACCAAAAAAAAAAAAAAATAAAGGAGGAGAGGTGCTGAGCTCTCTCTAAGTCTGCAAAAGCAACAATGAGTTTTGATTGCAAGTCAATACAAATTAAGAAATAGAGTTGTCGTACTTTGACTATGCCGGTTTCGGTGTCTCAACTTTCTCGATATAACAAAGCGAACATCAATTTGACATATCATCTATAGTTTCTGGTCTTAATTT
This sequence comes from Blakeslea trispora, assembly GCA_025331445.1. Lineage (NCBI taxonomy): Eukaryota > Fungi > Mucoromycota > Mucoromycetes > Mucorales > Choanephoraceae > Blakeslea > Blakeslea trispora. The sequence goes on along the minus strand of JAIWNE010000013.1, from coordinate 233,528 downwards.
TTTTTTCCTTAGTCCTTTTTCTCTGATTATTTTGAAATTCTTCTAAAGCTTCGTCAGTAATGTGATTTATCAAGCCTGACAAGAAGAAAAAAATGATTGGTAATTTTTTACTAGTTTGTTCGTACACCGCACTCATTTTTAAGGCAATGTATCTTTCTTTTTTCCTTTTTCTTTTATTCTTCTTTTGTTTCATTCCTTTCCTTATTTTTATTTCACTTTTGAAACTGCAAACAACATTCACATAAACCTTATGGCCGAAGAGTCAAGCAATCAATTCGTATGTACAAAATGTAGCAAATGTAAGAGTTGTCAAGAAAACAATGTTTAGTTTATTTGACCCTGATTTTCTTTTCTGTTAAAACTATCATGTTTTATTCATCCATTTGCAACAGTTTTTGCCACTCGATCCAACCTGTATGTACATATGCCTGCTTGAATACAACCACTGACATGTAAGTCTATTAGAAAGAGACATATGGAGAACCCAAACATCCACAATATGCCATATGAAAGAAGTCGAGACCAAAAAAGATGGCAAGGGCACTCTCGCAAGATATCATCGAGAGCAGAAACAACGGAAAGGTTAGCACAAGAAAACAAGTCATTGCTTCTCTTGTAACCATCCTTAAATAGAATGAGAAAGTGGCGAGCTCAGAACAAGGAAAAGAACAAGCAAAACGATTTACGTTGTAGGGTATATCGTATTGCAAGACAGAAGTTTGGAAAAAAGGAATCAGAGGAGAAACATCGATTTATTGAAGAAGAGATTAATAAGCGAGCAAAACGCATCATGATTTCTACGGAGCAAGCTGATCATCACCATAGCAATTATTTAAACGAGTTGCCTTTTTACTGCGCGCCACTTGACAAAATCGAATTGCCATCTATAAAGACATCTAAACAGCCTATCGTGAAAGCAGAAGCACCTTTTGACCTACCTCCTATGCAAAAAAAGCAATAGCATGTACAGAAAAAAAAAAGCCAAGAAGATTACTATTGTAGCCTAATTCCATCATTTATCAGTAGTTTGTAAATACAACATCTTTAAATACATCAGCGTATACCATATGATTCCATCCAGCTTAAATTGGCATTTGTCAATATAAAAAATGAGTAGCTACTCTAGATCAAAGAAAAAGATCATACGCTTTCTGATTTCGTTGCATTAAAGACATAATACACTTAATGTTGAGCTACACTTTAGTGTTCATGGAAAAAGATACCCAAAAAGGAATGCTTCGATACTAAGCTTCTTGAGAGAATTTTCTGCTCAAATTTCTATTTAGCAAAATTAATATTGTTATATGTTGGCATTGATGTTGCCCGCAGCTCATTGATGACATCTGAAATATCAAGTTAAGCCATGACTCTTTGGAGCCAAATAATGACTTTATCTTTTACGAGTTGAATCAGAAAAGATGTGATATCTATACAAAGGAACGAATCATGATACAAGTTCATATCTAGAATTAAACTGAACCTTACTTGTATTCATATCAACACGTTTCTTCCTCTTTAAGATTAGCTAACAGATTGACAATTACTGTGCATTACTGTCATTGTGATCATACTAGTCTTTTTTGTTTCATTTGTTTTCTCACTCGATAAGTACAATCAGAGTAGACAGCTATCAGCTAAAGGTATTTACGAAAAATCACAAAGGTAAAACTAAACCAACTAGAGTAAGCAAATCATAGAAACGATAAATCGATATCGTCTAACTTGAACATTTTGAAGAGCATTGTTTGAATATGCAAAGAAGATAGGCATCAACTGCAAATTGCAACTCATTCGCCCAATGACCTCTTTTCTTTATTGCTATCGTTCGAACCTTGAACCAATACATTACTGCAAATAACGCCTGTGTAAGGCAGTCTTAAATAGTGCGATACAATATAAAATCAGACTTGAATGTGAAAAAATACGAGATGTAGTTTGCATAAGACACAATTGAGCTATGTCTAACACAATGATAGTAGAACAAATAGACATAAACTGACTATTTAGTAACAAATTCAGTCATTTTAAATGTAAACCCCCGCAGCTTACCTCTTTTTTTTTTTTTTTCTTTTGCTTTCTAACTCGAAATCTAAATGTTCAAGAGATTAGGACAGCTTGGCCTCACAGCTACTAGACAAACAGTTCGACCACAAAAATCAGCACTTGTTAGACGTTGCTTGACAACTGAAGCAACTGAGTCTACTGTTAAAGAAGTCTATACACCTCGAAAACCTAAGTTTGGATTGGGCACAGCTTTATTATGTACCATTCCTTTTGTGACATTCGGACTGGGCACATGGCAAGTACAAAGACTTCGTTGGAAAGTCAATTACATTCAGACATTAGAGGATCGTCTTTACCGAGAAGCTATTCCTCTACCCAAGCGCTTAAAGTAAGTTTTATATATAAGTTTATGCGTCCTGTATATATTCATATCTTTCCATGCATAGTCCTGATAATTTTGAAGACTATGAATATCGCAAGGTTTATGTGAGAGGTCGTTATAGACATGACCAAGAAATATTGCTGGGTCCTAGAACAAGAGGTGATGGCAATGCTGGGTATTTTGTTATTACACCTTTTGAAAGAGATAATGGAACAACCATCTTGGTTAAGCGAGGATGGATTTCACCCGACAAAAAAGATCCTCGTACAAGACCTGACAGCTTAATGACTGACGAAGTAGATGTGATTGGTCTCATTCGTGGTAATGAAGAGGTAAATGAATTTGACATCTTGGTCTCTTTGTTTACTAACTGAATTATAGAGAAACACATTTACACCCGACAATGATATTGAGGGAAATCAATGGTATTGGGCCGATGTTGAGACTATTGCTCAAATGACAAATTCACAGCCTGTCATGATTGAAAGAGTTTCTGGTAAATTCATCTATTGTGTCACTTAAAAACACCCCTCTTATTCTTTTGTACAATAGAATTATCCCCTTCTAAAGAATATGCATTGATTGAAAGAGGCATACCAGTTGGTAGACCACCTGTTGTAGAAGTTCGTAATCATCATTTAAACTATTTGATTACGTGGTATTCTCTCTCAATCGCAACCTCAGTGATGCTTTGGAGATTATTAAGAAGACCACCTACTCGACCCGTCAAAGTTAAGCGACTTTAAGCTTTGATCATAAACGGTTTAATAAATGTACAAACAAACAATAGAAAAAAAAGAGAGAGAGGATGGGAGGATAAAGGGGGGGGTATAACATCACGTAGATAAACTCTACACTTTGTGATCGTTTGCATCGCTGTCTTTTAAGTCTAGTTCTACAGCTCTTCTATCTAATACATTCTTCAGTTCATGTACCATAATTTGAGAATCAAGTCTTGAAGCTTTTTCTTCAGTCTATTTATCAACTATTAGCATTTGATGATCCTTCCTATAGATTAAAATTACCTCTTTCGCTCTTCGTTGTTTCATTTCTTCAATTCTTTCTTGTCTGGTCTTGATGGATCGTTCTTTGCCGTTCTTTTCGACAACACCAGCAATAGCTTCAAATACAGATGCTTTAGAAGCTACTGGCAAATTCAGAATATCTGCTATATCCTCTGAATCTAACAACATGCCCTTGCCCTCGCTTTCCTCTATAGGAACAGATGATTCTGCAGGCTCAGCTTCCTTTGGCAATGCTTTTTGCTGTTCAAGGGTAGGTGGATTTAGGAATGCTTCCAAGATTTCCTTGCCACTTTGCCACTCCAATACCATTTCTTCTAGCCCTTTCTGTACTGATGAGTATTCATTCAATAGACGCTCTTTTGTGCTATCTTGACTCATTGGTGCTAAGAAAAAAAAACGAAATAGGGTTACTCCATCTTGAAATTGCCTTTCTTTTCTTTTTCTTTTTTACCTGCATTCAATTGTCGTACGTCTTCACTACACAGATAGATTTTTGCTTCCATTGTTCGTAACTGCTGTTCCAAAGAAGAAAGTCGATGCACAAATTTCTTTAGTCTGGTATCTTCTATTTTACTTGACAGACTTCCTTTGTCAAAGCTATTGATTGGCTTGTCTTTTCTAAAGGTCAGCCACTCATCTTACATTTGTTTTTCAATACACTTACAAAATTCAGCATCTAGGTTTTCACCGAGTTCCTTTACAAATTGAGAAGTCTCATCTACTAACTTTCCAAGAACCTCATTGATGTTTTTCCAAGCACTTCTATAGTCGTATCGTACAGCATCATGCTCTCTGGTGATCGCATCCAAAGCAAGTAGCTGCACCATGCATTCTCTGCGTTTTAGATGCATCACCTGCGCTAGTTTCTTCAACTGCTCAAGGCTAGGCTCTTCGCCATCGGCCGAATAGTCAACAGCAGAAAGTGAAGCGATCGAATGTACATTATACATATCGTACAGTGTCGTCAGATTTCTCTTGTTGACAGAATCCATCAGATCTACAATGCCCTCCTCATAAACGATAAATGCCCTTCGAAGTATCGAAGCAAGTGCATTACGAAGTTGAATGCATTTCCTTTGTTTGCCATTTTGGTCAATGCGTGAAATAGGTGGTAAGGGCGTTGAGAGACGAAATCCTCGAGAAACAAGTTCGATTTCTTGAATTGTGATGAGCACACGATGAATTTTTGTGTCGAATGTGTCACTATGTTCTGTGAATATTTGTAATTTAGAAAGTGCCGTTTGATATTGTTGACGAATGCATGCTCTGCGCTATTTAAAGTCCGAGAGGGATACATGAGCATCAAAAGTCTAATTGTTTTCTAGGGGGAGGGGGGCGATCGGGCTTTGTATGTCAGAAAGAAAAAGAAAAAAAAATAGTTTACCCTGTATTTGACTAAAAGAAAGAGAGATGCTGAAGAAGAAAAGAGCAGTGAAATGGCTGGTAGTTTTGAGCGTATCAGGTATTTTTCAGCTCCGAACAGAATGGCAAGCGTGGCAAACAAGTTGGTTGTGACACCTAGTTTTGTTGTCCGAGATGACTGAAATGGCAATTCGTTTATTTGCTTATTCTTATGGACGGATAAAACTTCGCTCAAGAGTGGTGAAGTGACGATAAGATATTTGAACTTTTCCTCGAAAGCAGACTCTTCGGCTCTTGATAGTGAAATCGAGAATGTGTCCTAGTTTAAGAAATTGCTTGTGAGTCATTCGCTTATTACTGTTGCTGTTGTCGGAATGGCTGCCTCCTTACATGAAACAAGGAATTTCTCCAGATCTTGGAAATGTCAAGACGTCCACCATCAAGCTGCTTTGAGTTATTGGCATGGAGTGAGAGTGGAGGTGGAGTTGGTTTGACAGTTGTTTCTGCTTGGTCGACAGCTGATAGAGAGACGATCATGATTAATGCACTGAGTAGATGTTTAAGCTAATTCTCTTACACTCTAAATATTCTGCAAGAGGTGAATCTTCATATACAACAAATTCAGTCATAATTTTAATATGAGGGAAAAAAAAGAAAACAGAGAGAGAGAGAGTAAAAAGAAAAGAAAATTACAGAAACTTAAAATTGAGACGGTTTTACAATGTATTTAAATGGAATTTAGAGAAGAAAAAAAAATAAGAGTGCTGGTATAAAAGGAGGTAATGTCAAAATAAAACGAGATGGAGTGCACCTTTATTCTAAAAAAAAATCATAAGATTGTTAAACCAAAATTCCGATTTTCAGTGTTAGTAAGAAAAGACTTGAAATTCGTAATTCAGAGCATAGACCCTTATCCCCCCCCCTTTTTTTTTCCCTTACCAATGGTGGAAACATAGCATTTGTTACTTGGTACAAATAAAGAGAAAACTGATATACCTCTTTCTGTATAGTCCCCTCCCCTTTTTTTTTCTTTTCTTTTTAGTCAGCACAAGGCTTATTTCAATTGCTCTTTTTTGAGAAAGAGCAGAAAAAGACAATCATAAGAATGGCTTAACAGAAAAGCCGAGACTAAAAACATGGGCGAGTATGAACCACGTTTTCGGTATTGCGTGTCGTTCTTGGAACAATCCTCGTTGACTTGACTCCGACAGCCAATGTGGTTGCAAAAAAAAATTAAGTTGACAATTTGCGCATTTTCCACATGATGATCCTTGTCTTTTACCTTTTCTTACAAATCATTCTTATCTGACACAATCATCTATTGTAACAATACAAAGAGCTTGAATATGCTATGCTTATTGATAAGTGATGATACATATACAATGCCTATACAATTCATCCATGAATACAGCTAGAATTACAACTACAGCAACTATAGTGGAATACAGATTAATCAGCTAATGCAGAACTCTTCCGACTATTGCAACAGCAAACAATAAAATCAGCATAACATTTACACCTATAAAAGTCGAAATAGATGGGATTTTTCTAAAAGAGCAAGTATCACTGAGCACAGTACATTACTAGCTTTCGATTGATGTTTCTGTGAGGTAAATTCCAATCTTGGCTGTATTCTATTTCATGAATAGTATCGTTTTTTTTGTTTGTTTGTTTGTTTGCATCTCAATTTTGTGCTTAAATTCAAGTGTTTAAGCGTGGAGGATCCACAATTGAAAATGGATTGGTGCTTCAAATATCGCACTTTTGTCATGGTTCTTTTAAAGAAAATACTTTGATTCAAATATACATCTATCATTAATAATAAAAGTAGCTGCGACAAATACAACAAGCATAAAGTAGAAGAGTATTGGTTGGATCATGTTCATCCCATAAAATAGGTTGTACATATAAAGGAGATCATCAAACCTGGTACTTGGAAACTCAAGTACAGAAGGACAAACACCTCTTGTTCCAAACAGACAGGGATACGCGCCATATAAAAGCTTTTGCGTTTCTTTGGAAGAGCCGCTATCTGATAAAAAAAAAAGAGGTTTGAGTACTGGCCAGCCCAAAGTCCAGACTTGAATTCCGTTGGGCATTTGTAGTGGGGCTCTTGAACAGCGTATAGCAAGCAGATGCCATACTATTCATCATATTTTAGAACTAGAGGAATTGCTGCTGGATGAGTGGGGGGGGGGTAAGATCGGGAGTGATCTGTTTGTTCACCTGGTTAATAGTGTGAAAGACAGATGCTAAACAGAAATCAACGCTAAAAGTGGTACGACAAAGCACTAGCCTCAGTTTCCTTTTTTATATTTTCTAAAAATGGACTACATTAACCATCATAAAAAGCAGATCTCAATTAGGTGTTGTCCTGAATCACTCATCTGCCGCTTAATTTATACATCTTTCATGGTTTTCATTCTTATTTTCAGTTGTGGGTGATTGTTTGATGCTTTTCAATTCAAACATACAGTCACAGGAGACTGAGTTTCAATCGAGCCTTAAATAAAGCATATCTGGCATGATAATGACCACAATCAATATTTCATTCTTTTACAATTCAATTCAAATATGTCTACTATTGATATACAAGCAGACGTGGCAAATACAACAAGCACGAAGGAAAACTCTATTGGTTGAGTGACCTTAAGCATTCCTTGAGAGAGATTTCACGCATAATGATGATCTCTTACGCGACTGTAAACAGCATCGTGAAGCGTATCTAGGAAAAAGGCACACTTCTGTCCAGCGTTTCACCCTGACTCAATCCCAAAGGCTACTAAAAGAACAATGAGACACGCTTTATCAAATTGAAACAAACAACCCTCTCTTTAGCATTGATGGCATCAAACACGAGCTGGAGAAATTAAAAGTTACAGTCTGTAGAAAGACTGTCGTCAGCTATTTTCGTCAGCTAGGCTTCAAGTCTTACTGCGCATCTTACAAGCCTGCCTTGAAAAAGAAGCACAAGGAGTTTCGACTCGAATGGGCCAAGGAACATGTCGATTGGACAACAGAGCTTCAGCCCTGGTACTTGAAAACCCAAGCACAGGAGGACAGACGCTTCTGGCTTCAAGAAGATGGGGCTACGTGTCATACAGGAGCTTCTGCGTGTCTTTGGAAGAGCCGTCATTTGATGAAGAGGCTTGAGTACTGGCCTTCCCAAAGTTCAGATTTGAACCCCATTGAGGATCTGGGGTGGGCTCTTGAGCAGCGCATAGCAAGCAGGCGCCATGCTGTCCACAACGCTGCTCAGCTGAAGGAATTGCTGCTGGAGGAATGGAGCAAGATTAGCAGTGATCTACTTGCTCGCTTGATGAACAGCATGAAGGACCGCTATCAAGTCGTCATTGGCGCTAAAGGTAGTATGACAATAAACAGAGCTTAATTGAACATCGTCTTGGATCACTAATGCGTCTTTTAGTTTATGCATCTTTAACGCTGAGTTTCGATTTTAAAAAGTGATCGAATTTCAGGTTTCAGCGACTGTATTCTTCATTAGTTTTATAACCATGTCTGATTCTTGTTACCAAGCAACCTTTGAAACCAAAAACAGATACTTACAATACTTCTGCAACAAACCAGCAAGAGAGTGGACTTTTTCTAACTTTTGTGATCACTTCTCACAGAAAGACCCCTCAGTTTTAAAAAAAAACTTACGTGCATTGTCTTAATGCCATTAAAACAGACTCAAAAGAAGTTCCTCAGAGCATCACGAAGCACATTGACAAGCTGTTGTCTTCTGTCAAAACCCAAGATACAAAACATCAAATAGTAATGTTTTTAATTTTTTGAACCTCTGATAAGGGTTAACTTCTAATCTTTTAAAATAGATTCATGTCCAGAACTACATCAGTGGCAACACGGTAGATAATATTACTTACATACCAATAGACAACAGTTTTACTAAATGAGCTCTTCTTTAATAGATCAATATTGCTCACATCGATGATAGCGCCAATAAAAACGGCAACAAAAGAAAGAAAGAGAGGTTCAGTTGCAGAAGCTGCAATATATCAATGCAGATTTGAAATCTTAAGGAGAGAGGATTAGCTTAGAGCAATCATAAGCAAGTATTCTGATGACAAACAAGTTGAGCGCATCCTTCCTCCTCCAATAGTATATGACATCAAAGGTCGTCCTAAAAACACTACCCGAGAAAAAATTGCTTTGGAGAGAGAGATGGACAAAATCAAAGTACCACATTCGTTCCTTACTTTTCCCCTCCCTTCCCTGTTCGCCCTATTCCTTTGCAACTCTACAATAGTCATTTTTATATTGTAGAGCTCAAGCCCAACTCAAAGCCAAGATGGTCAAGAACTTATTCAGGACGCTCCTTTAACTGCAAAAGACACTCTTTAGAAGACTTTTCGCTCATTTATTAACCAAAAAAAATATGATATGAATAAATTATGCCACCTTTAGTTTCCTTTCTTTTTAAGATTATTTTGAATTCATGCACCGAAATGCTCGAATATCATTGGCTGTCCAAATGCCTACGTAGGTATTTGACAAAACCTTGTTGCAAAACCTAGGTGCGCGGAACTTTAATCTTACTCTTCCTTTTGATCAGAACCCAGAACTGCTCAATTGGATTGAGTTCTGGAGAGTAAGGAGGAAGGTAAACAAATTTGTAGCCTCTATTACGGCTTTCAATGAGTTCGGCTATCTGCTTTGATGAATGTATAGTTGCATTATCCATGATGAGCATTGATCACTCATGTACCAAGACTGGAATTGTCAGGAAAGGATCTCTTGTCACTGTCGACTTGAGCAAAGTCAACCTCTTTCTCGATTATCTTGGGCTCTGCTCTAGGTCCTGAGCAAGGTAAGGGCGAACCTATTTCTTCGATTCGATGACAGATGTATTGTACAGTACTCTTGGGTAATTCAACAAGATCAGCCATCTTCTAATAACTGCATAAAAAAAAAGAAAAAGGCTCCTCAGTATTCACTCACTTTTGCTTCATGTTGAATGCATTTAGTAGTTGATTGTTATAAGAAAAACAGGAGTAGAGCTGTTTATTGTTATGCTCATGATGATAATTCTAACCTCAATTTAAAAACATATAAGATTCAAATTTTCAGTGACTGTAATAAGATGGATACATAAAAAGAAAAAGAGACTTTATTGGCAGCTCTCATTTGATGTGATTGCATGTCTGCAGAATCCTCTTGAATCTTTGTTGTAGCTGATCTTGAAGATTGCTAGGCAAATTAAATCGGAGAGAAGCACTTGACTGCTCTCATCAGAGTTAGACTTCTTTTGATCGTGCTCCTCTTTCAGTTGCTTCACAGTGTCTAGAGCTTCTTGAAGTTGTTTCTTCAAATTCAAGAAGAAAGACACAAACTCCAGAAAACATGTTCCTCTCTCTTCGTAATCTTCGCTGATTACGGTCTTGGCTACTCGCTTGTATTCGTAGGTTCCATTACTGGAGTAAGCCAAGGTCCACAAGCGAAGAGCATCACTGCCTGGCTGCAAGAATAGAAGTTTGAGCTTTTCGAAGCTACTCATGCGCAAGCATGAGTACTTTTTGACAATGGTTTTAAGCATTGCCAACAAGCCAAACATGGCCTTGCTGTTGTCGAAAGAGAGCCTTCCTGGATTGTCTAACCCGAAAGAACCGATTGTCTCAACGAGCAAGACTTCAACATCGTCGCCCAAGCGAACAACACCATCTGCTTTGTAGATATTTCTACTGCTATATTTTTTGATATTGGTGAGCTGCTTGCTCATGCTCAGCAGCTCTTCCTCTCCAGGAACGAAAGCTGGCGAAGTTGGATGGTCTTCAAGCCAATCCAAAACAGCGTACAACGAAGGAAAAATCAACTTAACATTGTACACCGTCTCAGAATGGCTTATTGATGGCTTCTTTTTGCAAATGTTGGCACTAGAAGAGGATAGATTTTGTTATTATGCGTTTGGCTCAATGTGGTTTGATTTTTGTAGTGATACTTACATGATTTTGACAAGCTGACGTGAAATTTTACATTCAGCTTCTTTGCCTTGCAAGGCTGCAATATTGTCCTGAAGCAAAAAGAAAAGAGAAAAAGTTAGTGAGTTACATGTATTTTAACAGTTGTATAATGTAGTTTACTTCAGCAATAGCAGATTTGACAAATGAGGCCAAATCTTCAGAGATACTGTCCATGGTCTTTAAGTTGGGCGTTTTCTGACAACACCGTATCTCTCCGGGCTGTTTCAATACAATCTGGTTAGCATGTTTTCTTTTCTCTCTCTTATTATTCTTTTCTTTTCACGTACCTATACTGGTGTAGCTGCTCCTGTATTTGAGCATTAACTCAGCGCTAAAGATGTATAAACTAAAAGACACATTAGTGATCGAAGACGATGTCAAACTGAGCTCTTTTTTTTTGGCATTAAGAAAAAAAAACGGGGCTAGTACCTTGTCGTACCACCTTTAGCGCCAATGACGACTTGATAGCGGTCCTTCATGCTGTTCATCAAGCGAGCAAGTAGATCACTGCTAATCTTGCTCCATTCCTCCAGCAGCAATTCCTTCAGCTGAGCAGCGTTGTGGACAGCATGGCGCCTGCTTGCTATGCGCTGCTCAAGAGCCCACCCCAGATCCTCAATGGGGTTCAAATCTGAACTTTGGGAAGGCCAGTACTCAAGCCTCTTCATCAAATGACGGCTCTTCCAAAGACACGCAGAAGCTCCTGTATGACACGTAGCCCCATCTTCTTGAAGCCAGAAGCGTCTGTCCTCCTGTGCTTGGGTTTTCAAGTACCAGGGCTGAAGCTCTGTTGTCCAATCGACATGTTCCTTGGCCCATTCGAGTCGAAACTCCTTGTGCTTCTTTTTCAAGGCAGGCTTGTAAGATGCGCAGTAAGACTTGAAGCCTAGCTGACGAAAATAGCTGACGACAGTCTTTCTACAGACTGTAACTTTTAATTTCTCCAGCTCGTGTTTGATGCCATCAATGCTAAAGAGAGGGTTGTTTGTTTCAATTTGATAAAGCGTGTCTCATTGTTCTTTTAGTAGCCTTTGGGATTGAGTCAGGGTGAAACGCTGGACAGAAGTGTGCCTTTTTCCTAGATACGCTTCACGATGCTGTTTACAGTCGCGTAAGAGATCATCATTATGCGTGAAATCTCTCTCAAGGAATGCTTAAGGTCACTCAACCAATAGAGTTTTCCTTCGTGCTTGTTGTATTTGCCACGTCTGCTTGTATATCAATAGTAGACATATTTGAATTGAATTGTAAAAGAATGAAATATTGATTGTGGTCATTATCATGCCAGATATGCTTTATTTAAGGCCCGATCGAATTTCTGTTTTCAGTGACTGTATACAATAGAAATGACTATTCTACAAGCGAAGAAACAGGCAAACGCAAAACCGGAGGAAAAACTGCCAAAGTGGTCATTACAGAAGCCGCCAGGTGCAGGCCATAGGGGTACAGACCATAGATTCAGAGCTGGAAACATAGTTTGTGTATAATATCATCAAGGAAAGATAATCGCCATTCTAGTTCAAATGAGCGAACTCCTGTTTGGCAAACAAGAGCGCTAACTAGTTGAGAGCCCTGCCACGAGTTTGCTCTTGAATGTGTTTGGCGCCATACAAACTCCTTTTTTTTAGTCTACTGAAACAAACCGTTAGATGTTGAAAACTCACATACACGACTTTTGCTTATCAAATTACAGTCTTGACAAATTATAGCGAATGACCCTAAACTCGTTTGCAACAAAGAGATTTAAGTCGCGTGGACACTAGCGCCTATCTAGCCTTGTTGAAGAAGCTAGCTATCGGCATAAGACTGTAGCTGTCAGCCCCAATGAATGAACAAAGGGACTCAAGTCATTCGACGCTAAAGCCTACTATGACTCTTGTTGAAAGAGGCCATTTGTGAGACCTAGTTGTCAGCCCAATGAGTGAACAAAGGGACTCAAGTCGCGTTGACACTAAAGCCTATCTAGCCTTGTTGAAGAAGCTAACTATCGGCATAAGACTGTAGCTGTCAGCCCCAATGAATGAACAAAGGGACTCAAGTCATTCGACGCTAAAGTCTACTATGACTCTGTTAAAAGAGGCCATTTATGAGACCTAGTTGTCAGCCCCAATGAGTGAACAAAGGGACTCAAGTCGCGTTGACACTAAAGCCTATCTAGCCTTGTTGAAGAAGCTAACTATCGGCATAAGACTGTAGCTGTCAGCCCCAATGAATGAACAAAGGGACTCAAGTCATTCGACGCTAAAGTCTACTATGACTCTGTTAAAAGAGGCCATTTATGAGACCTAGTTGTCAGCCCCAATGAGTGAACAAAGGGACTCAAGTCGCATTGACACTAAAGCCTACTATGACTCCTGTTGGAAGAAGACCATAGGTGATAGTTCACTAGCTCTCAATCCTAATGAAGCAAAGAGTTTTTTGAGCGACGCGTTATTCCTTGATGATCTTTGTACATCAACACCTTTGGTGGCAAAGACAGGTAACTCGTAGTAGCAGTGGTAGTGTAAGCGGCAAGACCAGCACTATTGGTAGCAGCAATTGCAATGGCCCACAGGCAAAAAAACAGACTATAATTCAAATTCACTTTGTGTTTAAACAGTATTCGTAATAAATGAGAAGCTTACCTGATGAAAACCATGAGTAAGCAGTTTCATCACCAAGTACAGCACAGCGAAGCAAACCAAGGCAAAATGCGTATTTGATAGAAACAATATGCAGATTACTGAAACGAGTATTGATTTTCCAGTAAATGCTCTCTTCTAGCAACAAACAGTGACATAGCAAAAAAAAAAAAGGAAAAGAAATGATTAATTATACGGGCACCAGGATTGTGGTTGTATACTGACGTAGATCTATGAACAACCAATAATATTTAAGAAAACATGGTGCCTGAGTTAGATCTTGCATATTTGTAGATTCAATCTGCGAGGTTTTTGAACCTTTTTTTCAACGAAAAACATATCCCATTGATCTTTTCTTTCATCCTGTATAAAATGTCAAAGTTAGTTTTTTTGAGTGAAGATGGCCAGGGTAGCATTTACGATGAAAGTGGCGTTAAGGCCATAGGTATTGTTGACGAAAAGCCAGATCCTTATGCCTTAAAACAGCTGGTTAATTTAGACACCTACATGGAAAGAGCTGACGTTACCATCATGAATACTGACGAAGGCTAATCAAATAGTGGCTTATCTGAGGACATGGATATTGTTATGCTTAGTGGAGATGAAGAAGAGAAGACGAAGCATCAAGTCTATATTACTGACAAAAAGCATTTGGTTTTTACTATAGAATACAACTTCTGATGTCTGTGAGGGCTGCAGCACTAAAGGCAGGTGTTAAAGAAAGTACTGCTCGCGGTTGATGGAAGAAATATGAGAACGATCCGGAAGGGTTTTCTTTTTAAAAAAAAAAAGACCAACTATCAGAACAGGCCTTCAAGAAGATTATGAGCAGAGTCTGATTTGTTGTAATGATGAGGTTTAAGAAATAACAAAAAAAGGGGGGAAACAGAGCAAAGTACAACCAAGACTCGACTTTATTTTCTTATAAAATAGAAAAAAAAACTGATTGATCTTTCAAGTATGCAAGATTTACTTTTATTTATACTTTCTAACTATTGTTAAGAAGCAACTTGGTCTCTAATGCACAATGTTTAACTTCGTTACACTTTGTCTTATCTACCAATAGGCAATTATTTATTGCAGGCCAATTTCATGATTCTTGCATTGGGGTACAAATAATAAAGTGTTGATAAACCTCCTAGCTCTTACCAGTTTGGGCTTTTGTCGTTATCATCTTGTGCAGATAATATCTTACAGCAACTGTGAGTCTAGAGATAAATCTTGAATCTCCTGTCATATTAGCAGTGAGAGCTCGGTTGTCAGATTAGGCACTCACCTTGTTTGCTCTGCCATCAGTGATTGTATCCCTATATTCTTAATTTCTCACTTTATTTGGTAGTTTATGATCTGAGTCTAGGCAGGAAGTTATTTGACATTTATTTCTGTTGTTCGATACAGCAAACATGATTGATTTCTTTGATGATGATCCAAGTTAAACTATTGAAGGCGCTGTTTCAATGTTGACAAACAAGTTTGCTAATTTGGATATCAAGAAGTCTCGAGTGAATGGGTTTATGAAGAACAAATGTAACCTTAGCATGAAGAGAGCCACATTCTGGTCAAAAGCCTTGAAGCGCTTGAAAAGAGAATCGTTGAGGCTGCATTCATATTTCCTCTTCAGCAGCTTCACAACATAATCAAGCACTCTAAGAACCAGTACGAAAACTGCATCAATTACAAGCCTATACAAGTGTTTTCAATAAAATCTATCTGTGAAATGTGTTTTTAAAAACCTCACAGATTGATTTTTTAATATCCGCACTTTTTTCTTTTATAAATTGAATCTGCGAATAAGCTGTGTATGGTTTTAATTGCCAGAGAATGAACTCGTGATGCCACAATAGTGCTACGCCATTTCTGGAAGAAAGCTGATCATTGGTTTTGCTGTTATGCTTGTGATCTACTCTTTTATTGAATCTGCGAATTGGCCACTGGAACAACTGTAAAGATAATGCAATCTAAATTAGTCAAATCGCTCCTTCCTTTCGGACCTTTTATTTATTATTATTATTTTTTTCTCTCGTACATTATCAGGTCCACGCGTACATACGGAATGCGTTTGACTTGATCGTCATGTGAGTTATCTAATGTGCTTGTTTGGTATAAATTCTCCCGTTCTTTTTTATTATTTTATTTTTTTATTTCCTGATTACACTTTTTCTTTTTTAACACTATGAAATATTCTATATCATCAGCTATTTTGTTATTAGCTACAACCACATTTGCCGCAGTGATCAATCAAGGTGATCTCGGTCGTAAAGAGTATCTTCAAGGCCTTTCCCGTAGCTTCGGTCCTGAGGTACCTTATCGGGAATATGGTACACCCACCTGGCAACAACGTCAAACTGATTACAGTGCATTCACCATGACGGATCAACCAGAGGATATTGCTATTGCATTTGCACAATCGGAGTTAACCAACAGTGAATTTGTTGTTCAGAGTAGTTATAAATCTGATCTGAATGGTGTGACACATGTCTACTTGCGTCAAGTCGTCAATGGCTTGGAGGTCTTGAATGGTGACATCAACATTAACGTCGATCGTTTTGGAGACATCATTTCTTATGGTAATTCATTTGCAAGACCTACTCCAAAGCTCAAGTTAACAGAGGACAAACCTGATATGTTGACTGTAAGTAAATTTCATACCGTATGCATCTATGTTTGTATCTCATTGTTATTATTTTTTTAATTTTAGCGTGTACAAGATGGACTACGTATGGTTTCAAATTCTTTTAGTCAAGTCGTTTTCTTTCAACCTAAATTAAGACAACAACAACAACAACAACAACAGATGGATTATCTGTATGATATAACCAATGAACATGCTGATGTCATTTCCCCTGCCCAAGCCGTCCTCTCCTTGATGGCCTTTGTCCGAACATCCCTTCCTGATCCTACTGTGGTTGATTATCTGATCCCGGACAATTTGATCATGACAACCACATTCAAACCAAAGACTCAAGACTCACCCGTTGCCTTTGAATTTGATAACGTGCCTTTTGCCCAATCACCTGTCCAGGCTCGACAAGCCTATGTCCAGAATGAAAAAGGTGACTTGCAATTAGTCTGGGATTTAGAATATGAGCTGCATGATAATTGGTATAATGGTCATGTGAACGCTCATGATGGCACCATCATCAGTCTTGTTGATTGGGTATCTAGCGCAGCCTATAACGTAATCCCCTTTGGTTACAATGATCCCAATGACTCTAAACAAGTCTTGATCAAGAACCCACATGACACATGGGCAAGTCCTGATGGTTGGCATGCTCAAGGTGCACTTGCTAAGGGAGCCAAGTCGTACAATGTGACAATCGGTAATAATGCTTATACACACACCAACCCAGATGGTGGCTCTGGTTGGGAACACAACCATCGTCCTGCTGGCAAAGTCAATGAGGATGGGGATATCGTGTTTGATTATGAGGCTCAGTTTGATAAGCAAGAACCTACTGAATATGAGGATGCCGCAGTCACCAATCTGTTCTACTGGGTCAATACGGCTCACGACTTCTTTTATCGTTATGGTTTTGATGAGAAGGCTGGTAACTTCCAACAAGACAATCTAGGTCGTGGTCGTTCTGGAGGAGCTGGTAAGATGAATGCTGGTGATGGAGATGCTGTGATTGCCAATGCACAAGATGGTTCAGGCCGTAACAATGCTAACTTTGCTACTCCACCCGATGGTAAACACGGTAAGATGCGCATGTACATTTGGGATCAAACACATCCTATGCGAGATGGTGACTTTGAAAGTGGTATTGTCATCCACGAATACACACATGGTGTCTCTACTCGTCTCACAGGTGGCCCCATGAATTCAAACTGTCTTGGCTGGGGTGAAGCAGGTGGTATGGGTGAAGGCTGGGGAGACTTTGTGGCTACCACGATTCGTATGCGACCTGAATACGACCGTACAGTAGAGTTTGGTATGGGTGACTATTCCAATGGTGGTGATGGTATCCGTAAATACAAATACTCTACATCCAACACAACCAATCCAAGTACCTACAAGATCATGGATCGTTTTGATTATTGGGGTGTACATGCTAAGGGTGAAGTATGGGCCGAGATGTTGTATGAAGTCTATTGGAATCTAGTGGATCGCTTAGGCTTTACAGCTGAATGGTTCCCACCTGTACCCACTGATGCTCACAAGGTAGCTATGGATCAAGATGAACTTGAGAAAGTACGTCAGCATATCACATCCTATGGTAACACATTAGCCATGCAACTGGTCATGGATGGTATGAAATTGCAACCTTGTAATCCTAGTTTTGCTTCTGCTCGCGATGCTATCTTGGAAGCTGAGAAACAGCTGACGGGTGGTAAATATCACTGCGACATCTATCGCGCATTTGCCAAGCGTGGTCTTGGTGTAGGTGCCAAACTCGAAAAGAGAGGTTGGATTGAACAACGTGTTGAAAGTTATGAATTACCATCTCATTGTGACGCATAATTGTTTTATTATTATTATTATTATTATTATTATTGTTATTCATATTTGTTATTTAAATAAACTGTGTTATTCTTTTGTATTGATTGTGTCTACAAGTGTGGCCATGGTAGAAGTAGGAGAAGAAGAGATTGGGTTGGCAGAGTTGATAATGGCAGCTGCAGTGGTTGTAGAGCTAGAAGAGGATGCATAGGCAGGTAAGCTGAAATAGGTGCCTACGTCAGCAATGGCTGTTAGATCACCCAACATGGTCACAATCTCGGTTGAAATATAAATACTCTCAGGCATAGAAGGTACAGAAGAAGGAAATGCCTAACATAGAATGATGGTTAGAGCTTGTTCCATCTTTAGGGCTATCTAATCTACCTTTTCATCTTTAAATGAAGAATGATATCTCAGAAAAATACCGCAAAGAACGAATCGAACAATAAAGCAATACAGAAAATCATCCGACATAAACCGCTTAATGTTTCTATCTACAGTAGATCACAATCAGCCATTTCAATGCTCCCCCCTTCACTTGTCTTCACTTACCAACATTCACATCAGACAAAAGCAAGTCACCTATCAACTTTTCCATAGCTGCAATCTTTCGAACACACTCATCCCATTTCAATTGATCCAGATTACCAATATCAGAGACTGAACAGAAGCCCAACAGAGGCGTATGAAGAAAGAGTGTAAACAGGCTACCAATCTCACTCTTGTCTTGCACAGAAGAAGGGTATTCGACAGGTGACATCAAACACATGACTGGCTGATCAAACACATTAGGCATGCTTTTGAATTCTACACTATTATCACTATCCACAATAAGAAAAAGTGGTTTACGACTAAAGGGGATCAAATCAGCTGGGTGCAAACAATGGACTGAAGGAGGTATGGTCTCAGTTGCATGGGATACGGATGCATTTGTAATAGACACTGCAGCATTGGCTTGGTTTGGATTGTTGGTATTGTTATTGTTGTTAGCAGTTGTGTTGGCTCCAGTCGTGTTCATAGTGTTTGTGGTAGTACTAGATGCTGCTTGTGTTGAGATCACATTGACTCCTTTTTCCAGGCTATTGCTTCCGGTATGATTCATGGAAGATGTGGTTGCTAAATTAGTGTTTGCAGATATTGTGTTGATGTTTGTGTTTGTCAAGGAAGCTGTATTCAGTCGATCAGTTGTCTGTTTAGATCGTTGGCTAGTCAGGACACCACCACCATAGCCTGTGACAGTCTTTTCGGGATAGGTGTAGCCATCAGCTGAAAGATACAACAGCAGGGCAGCATGATCTCCTGTATCTTTAAAGGCTGTTGAAATATAGACTAAAAGTTGACTTAGCGAAGGTCTATAAAGAAGATACTTGTGTGGATTAGATCGTTTGGCATTCTTTTCATTCTGACTGGTCATCCCATGTGCTGTGCTTGTGTTGATAGGAGCTGATGCAGAACTGGATGGCACTGTATTGGATGCAGCTGCTGAAACTGTTGAATTAGTATTTACATTATTTGTTGTATTGTTTGCTATTGTTGTTGTTGTTGCTGAAGAAGATGATGCTGCTGGTGCTGTTGCTGTTGATGTTGTGTTATTAGTATTGCTTGTGGTGTTCGTTGCCTGAATCCCAGCAGCAGTGTTATTAGGAATATGGGTGGGTAAGGCAGTTGTGTTTGAAGCATTGACATTGGCATTAATAGCAGCAGTAGTAGTAGTAGTAGTAGTAGTATTAGCAGTAGCAGGATTAGTCATAGTACTACTCGTACTGATACTATTCGCAATAGTGTTATTATTAGTGGAATTAGAGTGAATTGAATTCGTATGGTTAGTGTTGGTAGATGTTGCTGGAATGGATACCACTGGATTGGTTGTTGCAGGTATATAGGTTGAGCCAGTGATGTTATTGTTCTTGGATGTTCCATCTTCTTTGTTGATGGCCTCTTTCTTCTCCTTATCTTCGCTCGGTTTCTTTTGAGACTGTACAGAAGGATGGATGATGAATGGCTTTCGTTCAAGCGACTGTAGCATACGATACATATCCAACGTCAATTCGGAGAACTTGATCTGCTTTTGATAGCTGCCTACCAAGATGGCTTCCTGTAGCCTCAACTTGGGTAAGTTACCTATGCTTCTCTCAGCCAAATCAGGAGCCAGGCGATGTTGAATCTTGTCTGGTGTTCGATCGAGGTTGATGGGGACTAGTTTTTTTTCAGCTTCAGTAAACGTACGAATTTCCTCCAAGACCATTTGCCATTCCTTTGCATCTGGTGGCTTAAAGTTCTTTGTGTATTCTTCAATCAACTGTTCTAGTTCGGTGATGAGTTGGCGGACATTTTCATCCTTGTTGAGCAACAGACAGACAATGATGAATCGAGCATAATAACGCATCTTTTTGATCATGAGTGCAGAACTATTCTGACAACATTCAGTATACAGACACACACAGAAAAGTCTCTCTTTCTTGATTGACTTACTTTTTGACTTCAATAATATCCTTGAAATACTGTCTTTCATGAATGGCTTCATAGAATACATAGGCTTCGTACAAATAATTCGTCTCACTCGTCCTTAGGCTATGTTATATACATGAGTTAGAAGCTTATAAAACAAGAAAAAAAAAAGGGACATTACTAGTAATGATAATAGAGTTGACCAATCTTGCTTGCAATTTCACCTACTTCCCATCGCTTCAGTCCATAATTACTCTTGTCTTCTAGAATAGAGCGATGTGTCTGTTGGAACTTCCATAGCTATCAAAATATATATGTCAATAAAGAAAAGAAAAAAGTTCACTTGGTTGACTCTCTCTCTTTCTTACTTTTGTATACACTTCAAATGTCTTTTCAAAGTACTATGGTTTGTTCCAGTCAGTACATCTTTTTTTTTTTTTACATAACTCGATTCTTTATCCTTACCGGTCTCCATTGACGATGACTTCCAGTAGGTGGTAAATCTCTGTATCATACATTTGGTTTAACATAATCCTGATGGATAGATAACACAACCATAGCTTACCTTAATCCACTAAACAAACTCTGACTCTTTTCCAACAGATATTGAAACTCTTCTACTAACTTTTGTTGTCGCATTGTATCTCCTGTTTCTGTTGTCACTGTTTCGCCTACAGTGGACGAGTGAGGTCCTGCTGTAGTGGTTGTGTTGGCTGCCACTGTAGCGGATAATGCATTGGCTACTGCAGCTGTGTTTGTACTGATATTGGTAGTATTTGTATGAGAAGGTGCTGAAGTGTTTGCTGTGTTTGCAAGAGACTGACTATCCATAGGTGCTATCCATATATTTATGCAATTCAAAGTTATCTATTGCAGTCTGCTATCCTATTCACTTATATGTTTACCTGAACTGTTTTGTATTTTGGCGTCTTTTGAAGAATAGAGTGAGCTTGTCTTCTCTGCCATCAAGTTGGTTAAAACAAGCAACAAGAAGAAGAAAAGAAGAAAAGAAAAGTACGATTGTGTTACACAGGCATTTTTTAAAAAAAAAAGGGATGCATTTCCTTTTGTAAAGAAAGTAAAAATACGCTTGTTTTCTTCTCTAAGCTTGTATACTCTTTGATGATGTCATACTCAAACTGTTTATTATTAAATAGAGGGAGAAAAAAGAGATGTTTAGATGATGGTTTATGCTATCAAAAGAGAGATAGAAAAGCAAGATTCAGTAAGAAGACAAAATGCGCTGTTTCAAAAGAAGAAGAAGAAGAAAAAAATTTCTTAAATAAACGCGTTCATTTTTTTTTCTTTAATGATTCCTTTTTTTGCAGAGGAATTAAGCAATATTAATGTCTTGCGGGCTTGTATCTCGGTGGATGCTGGTTGCGATGTTGCTAGACTACTGGAAGTAAAAGACAGTCAACTGAAACTGAATGACACTGTAGTAGCTGATTTGTCTCAGGTCAATACGTCTGTTTCTACTCAAAACCTAGTTGTCAACCAACCCACCACAAGCTCAACAGACAGTCTCATACCCTGGGAAATCAAACTGTCTCTGATAGACACACAAAAGCGTTCTCAACAGACTGAGCTAAAAGAATGGTGGCCTGCCAAAGATCTTGCCGAGACAGACCACCTTGTCTGTCAGCACTGTCTTCAGCCTTTGATAGAGACATACCAATACCAATTCAAGGATTTACCTTCGGAACATTGGTACGAATTGGTTGAATGCTGGATCTGTCATGAGACAAAGCCGGAAGAGCACAAGTCACGTATGAGACCCATTCTGGCTAAACCGAATGTTATCTTGGTGGGCACAACATATGTATTAATCCATGCTCAAAATATCCTTCAGGCTGCTGTTCAGCCAGACAAGACCTTATTGGCTAAACAAGATGTAAGTACTATAACGATAAGACAATCATTCCCTCTGCACATTCTGTCCAAACATAAGGATTTTCAAGAAGGTGGGCGATGACTAAGTTTACATCGTTGATCGATACAAAAATCCAAGATTAAAAAACAATTGACATTTAACAGTTTGTGATGGGGGAAGCTTATCCTATATTGAAAAAAAGAATTCTCTTTTTTTTTCTTACAAGCTACTACCATGTCAGATAGATTAACTTTTATTTTTTTTAGTGGTCTAAAGGTACATTTACTAAATGGGTTACTCTACATTGTTCTACATGTGATCACGTGATTGGTGAGGGACAGTATAATGAGACATCTGAGCTGCTGGCAGCCAAGATATTCAAATATACTGTTGCTCCATCTCCTTCTCCTGTTGATCAGCCTGTGTTTACTGATTTCTTGATGTCTGATCTTGTCAGTGCTGCTAAAACGCATGCTACTCATAAATTTCTTATTCAAGGAAAAAGTGAACAAGTGTATTGTTTGGTAAGAAAAGAGAAAGAAAATGGAAAAGACAGATTAACCAATTCCCCTTCTTTACATATAAAGCTATGGCTCTTTAATTGGGACACACACATCTTGTTTAATGGTGGCTATAGTCAGACAGATCAAGACATTCAACGTAAACGAGTAGCAAAAGTGATGTATTTAGACTGTACAAACAAAGCAGATCAACATGTTCAAAAACACCTTTCATTATGGTCAAAGGATAAGTCAATAGATCACATGATCTATCCAGATCAATTCTGTCAACAGCTCATGCATACCTTGACTCAGTCTAGTCTAGTCTTACCACCTTTTATGCGCCAAATAGACCATCCTGCCATGCTATTTACCTTGCATTTCTCTGTTGGTTTTTTACCACGTACTTGAGGTAAGCTTAGAAAAAAGAAAAACAAGCAGCATTGTCTTACAAAATTGATATGTTTCAAAAAAAAAAAAAAGCACAAAATAATAATAATAAAAACACATTTTCAAATGATTCTTTTTTTTTTTCTTTTGATTATTTCTAACAAATGGACAAATTACCTTATGAAATTGCAAGTCAATTGGTTGATTTGTTGTCAATGCAAGATGTGCTTGAGATGGCCACAGTCAGTTACTATTGGAATACAATAGCCACCTGTAAGATCTATAAACACCCCATCATCACTTCAAAAGAACAGCTAGAGGCATTGATCCGTTATTTACCTTCACATAGCCAAGGATGGATTGAATGCTTGGACTTGACAGCTGTTCATCCTTATGTCACTGATCACGTGCTTCATGCTTTTATGGGTACCAGACATCTTAAACAACTGAATCTGTCCAACTGTACTCATGTCTCGCCTGCTGGTATCTTGCCGCTGATCAAAAACAATGCCAGACAACTTCAAACCTTGACTCTAGCTGACTGTACGCTCTCTACTGAAGTGTTGGCATGGATTGGTGAGGCCAGTCGCCAGCAACTGAATTGCTTGAGTCTAAGGAATACCATGATCAAGCCATGCAAGACCATTGATGCTACCAATCACCTCGATACCATGCTTTATACAGCAAGTGCATTTGAAGCCAAACTGAGACATTTGGATCTATCTTACTGCTGTTGGGTCAGTGAGACAACACTGAATAACATTGCTCACAAGTTGCCTTATCTAGAGCATATTGTGCTACAGTGGTGTCAGATTAAGGCAAGTTCAGTCCATAGCATGGTCAAGCGATTGACCTGTCTCAATACGATTGATATTCGACATCTATCGACTATCAACACTTTTGAACAAGCATGTCACGTGATGCAATATACATCCTCTCTCAAGAAGATTGTGTTTACCCACAAGGCATCTTCTATTGAAGTGATTACTTGATAAATAAATAAGAAAGACCGAAAACATTCCTTTTATTCATTGTTTTCTTCTACAAATTCATCACGTAATTTGCTTTTGATGACAGACATGACAGCTTGTTTACGATCCAAAATTTCATCTAAATCATTCAAGTAACTTTCAAATTCGTCTCGAATCTGTCCATCCTCCACTTGGTCTACATGATCAAAAGCATCGGGTATTTCATAAAGACTTTTGACCCGTAAACAGAGTGAGGCAATCATCTTTTTCTCTTCCCGAAGACAGCCATCCATCTCTTGTACTTGAGCTCGATGAAGATTGATAAACTTACGGACGCGTGTATAGAGTGAGTCTTGTGTAGGTTCTTTGGCAGTCAGGGGCTTTGAGAAAAAGGGATCTTCCATGGGTTGTGAGAATACTTCGGCAGGAGGTGACTCAAGTCGTTTTAGGTATTTCTCTTGTCGTTGAGGACTTGCTTCGGGGTAGTATCGATCAGTGGTAGGCGTGGCTAAGGCAGTGTTGTTGGTGGTGGTCATTTCAGTAGGAAAATCGACTTCAAACAGATTTTCGGAAACCTCATCTTCCCAGACAGCTGCATCTGAATTGGTCATACTCTGGCTGTCATTTGTCTCTTCTTCTTCTTCTTCTTCTTTCTTTTCTATCAAACTCACTCTTTCACTTGAATTGACCAGACGAGGATCTGATTCACCTCTCAATTGCTTTACTCTATTCTCCCCCCAACAACAAACATAGGTGAGTTTGCTTGAAACATTATTATTGTATAGATGTTTACCTGTCTGCATAACGTAAGGTATTTAAGGTATGTTCGCTATTGGCATTGTTGGGTGAAATGGTAGCAATCATACAGGTACGAGAGTTGCCTGTGAATGAATCTCTCAAGACTTGAGTTAGTTTACTGCCTCGAAAAGGGGTATGGTTCTTGTTTTGATCTAAGGCACGAATACATTCTTTCAATGCTAACAAGCTCTTGTTGATCTCAGCACCTTCTAGTCTAGTCTTGGTGTCACCGTCACCTCGATCGGCTCCTCTTTCACTGCCCGCTAAATCAATAAAGCTTAGTTTACCATAGACTTTATTGGATCGCCTTGTCCGCAGCAACACCTGTAGTACAGCATGCGATCGAGATGATTTACTGTTGGCGCCTGTCCTGCCAGTTGTTCTACCTGCATTGCCGTACTCAAACACCGATTTGAGGTCCTGTACACTTTGAATGACTTGTTCTTGAAGGCCTGCAATCACGACGTTGCCATTACCATCATCGCGTGCTGTCAATCGTCGCTTGTTATTCAACAGATCGTACAGTTGACCTTGGTAGATTTCATAAAAGCCTACGCTGGCCTCGAGATGCTGATGATCTGTAGATAACAGACGAAAGATATCTTGAGCAGCCAACACATAGAGGCCATGCGTAGGATCCAACATGGTATAGGTCTTGCCGGAGCCTGTCTGTCCATGAGCAAAGCAGGTAGCCTTACCACCTGTAAAGACATATTCTACTAAAGGTTTAGCTGTTCTTGCATAGATCTGTTGATTGGATGTGTTGACATCAAAGGCTTCGTCAAATGTGAATGTATGCTTCTCAATATAACGTGTCAGATCAATACGCTGTTTAGGTGCATTCACCTGAATAGTTCGGGTGCCTATGAGGGGTGCAATGTCTTCTTGCCCTACTGATTCTCGTTGGCTGAGTGGTCTCTTTCGCACACAGACTCGAATCCGTTGCTGAAGTTCGTTGTTCACAGTTGTTGCCACTTGCTTAGCAGGCTGTTTCTTGGCAGCCATGAATTCTTCAAATGATTGTGTCGGTGGTTCGGTGGTTGATTTAGGTCTCTGTGCGATAGGAATACCATAGGCATCTAACAGTCGTGTTGAAGGTCGTTCGGGAGGCGTCTCTTCGGGTGTGTTAATATATCTTGATTTTGGTGTTCTTCGCTGAACGGGACTGATGGCTTTAGAAGAAGAAAGTGGTGGAGAAGAGGTCGAGTTGAATTTTTTGCCACTGGTGGTGGGATTTCGGATGGGAGAACGGCTGAGAGGTTTGGTCGAGAGATAGAGAGATTCACGCCGAGAATTTGTAGGAGGAGGTAGGTAGGAAAGACGCCTATCACGTGCTGACATGGTCTTGCCACCTGCACTTGTTTGAATAGGAGAAGAAGGAGGTAGATGGCGTTGAGGTGTTTGTGATAGCGTCATTCGCCTTGACTTCCGATCCGGTGAAGCTGTGGGCGGTGAAGGTCGTTTTCGAGTGACAGGTATGATATCGTAATTGGAACGCACAGGTGTCTTTGGTTTTGGTTGTCTTTTTTCCATTTGTTTAAGATCTGTTGTCAATGCTTTAAATCGTTGCTTAGCTTCACTGGTACGAATGCCTAGCTTCATATAGTCTTGTTCTGAGATCTAAGCAGACATTAGTTTAACAGGATTCGTTTCTCTTTTTTAAGCAAGATAAGAAAAAAAGGGAAGCTTACTTTAGCTAGGCTGTCTAGATTAAGAATGCCTTGCTTAAATAGACTACATAAAAAAAAGAGAATGTCAGTTTGTTCTTTTATGGATTTAAGAATAACAAAAGGTTACATTGTATAATACTAATTCAATCGCATCAGTAAGAGAGAGACAGACTTTATCAAGTGTCATTTACAACTAAACTTACATCTTGTAAATCATGTCTTATTAAAACATCTAATAATGAAGAAACGCTCATTATAATAGAATAAAGAAAAGCGAATCGTGAATGTGCGCTGTTAAAAATATATAAAAAACACGACACGGTAGAGTTGGTGTTTTAGATGGATATGATTGGTTAATCATAAGTTCAGCTTCTTTCATTTTTTTCTGACTGTTTTTTTTATTAAAGACTTTAAAAGAAGAGTGAACAAAATAGAGTAGGAAGCATGATTTGTGTAACCTTTGTTTTATGACTCTTTTGAAGGAGGTGTATTGTTATCCGTTTGAAAGGGCTTTAATGGATAGACTTTGCTGAGTAGAGAACTTGCTGTACTCTTGATGTAATCTTGTAATTCAGGGTTTGTTCCCCATCCAATTAACTGTTCAACAGACTGATTGTAAAGAGGAATAGCTGTGTCATTCAATACTTGCTTTGCTAAAAACTTGGTGTGAGTCTTTCTCTGCCTTTTTTTTCTTATTATATATATTTACCTTGTCTATCTGCTTCTTGCCATATATCATTCAGATCAAATTCATACTGAGTGACTTCGTTTCTATTTACTTATTCTTAAGATACTCTCTATTATACTACTCATATTGACTTACTGTGACATGGCTATCAAAACAATAGATAATTTGAGCACAAAAGAATCATCTTATCATTCAGTCTATTATACTACCTTCAATATGGTTTGAGCATTGGTCTTTACCTTGAATTGCTACGACTCTGTAACCCTTGAAGGGGTTCCAAGAGTCTTCAGCTGAACGTTTAAGGCAAAGCATAGAGCAATTTGGTTTCTGTTCTTGAGAGCCACTGGATGACTGCTTACACCATTGAATACAATGTTCGTCCCAGTTACCACCTTCTTTCATCAACTGAGTAAAGAAGGCAGCTTGTTCCTTTTTATTATCGGGTGAATCTGGAGGATGATTCATAAAGAAAGATATAAAAAAAAAGAAAGAAAGAAAAGAAAAAAGAGCTGGAAAATCTGTTGCTATGCAATTTAATCATCGCTTTCGGAAAAGAAAAATGCACATAAAATGAGACTATCAAAAGAAACAAGTTAGTGTCTACTTTGTTAGAGCATCATGCTCAATTCAAAGTTGTTATTGTTCGCTATAATCTAAAGAAGCAAGAAGGGAGGAAGGAAGAGGGGGGAAGAGGGGGGAAGAGAATGAAAAAGCACTGAGTAAATTCACAGAGTTTAAAGGTGACTTTCTTTTAAGCGCTCTTATTTTTTTGGTTCATTCATTTATTTATCCTATTTTCTCTCTCTCTTTTTCTGCAACATTGGCTCAGTTACATTCTCTCTTTCTTTATTATTAACTCCATTGGAAGAGAAAAGAGAGGATGAAGCGATCTTATGAAGATTCCAAGGAAGAGCCACGTCCTAAACTTCACCGAGTTTATGAGGGCTCACCTTTAAGTAGCGTCCCTTCACCTGCTTGGTCAGCCAATTCAGCCTCACCTGCTTACCGTCCTCAACCAAGAAACGTACGACACTTTAGAGGCTGTTCTAAAATAACTGACTATGAGTTTCTGGACAAGCTAGGTGAAGGTACTTTTGGGTAAAAAGAAAAAAAATATATATAGTCTCTTTTTTTAATGAAAAAATTGAATTGACCTCATAAGTTTATTAGTGAGGTACATAAAGCAAGAGATAAACATACCAGCCAATTGGTAGCATTAAAGCGAATTCTAATGCATAATGAGAAAGAAGGCGTAAAGAGAAATTCAATGATTGTTTGTTCCTGGTTTATGTGAAATTGACTTTTTTTTTTCTCTTTTTATATGATAGATTCCCATTACAGCCATTCGTGAAATTAAGATATTGAAACAATTGTCGCATAAGAACATTGTGCCATTGAGCGATATTGCTGTAGACAGAGGCGATCCTTCGCGTAAAGAAAAGGGGTGTATCTACATGGTTTTTCCTTATATGGACCATGATTTGGCAGGTCTATTGGATAACCCAAAGGTGAAGCTCTTACAACCTCAAATCAAAACATATTTGAAACAATTGCTTGAAGGCACTGCTTACCTTCATCACGTAAGTGTACTTTCTCTATTTCGTCCAGCACAGACAACATATTGAATTGTGACTTTTATTGAACAGAACAAGATTCTTCATCGAGACATGAAAGGTAAAAAAAAGAAAAAGAAAAAAGCAATCCTTTCATTTATTTATTTTGCTGATATGATGATTAGCTGCCAATTTGTTGATCAATAACGATGGTATTTTGCAAATTGCTGATTTTGGTCTTGCTCGTGGTATGGAAGATGAAAACAAAGAATATACCAATTGTGTGGTGACAAGATGGTACAGACCTCCAGAGCTCTTTTTAGGTGAAAGACGGTATACAAGTGCCATTGATATGTGGGTGTAGGGTAAGTGCTTTTCTTTTTTGCTGCTTTTCTTTATCCTGACTGCTTATATCTTTCCTCTTTTTCTTCTTTTAGTTGTGTGTTTGGCGAATTATTAAAATCAAGGCCTATTCTACAAGGCACAGATGATTTGGATCAACTAAAAAAAATATTCTATCTATGTGGATCACCTAACCAAGAGAATATGCCAGGATGGGACTCATTACCCGATGCAAACAAAGTTCGGTTCGAAACATCAGCGAGACATGTGCGAGAGGAATACAGCAACTATGACACCCTTGCTGGTGATCTGATGGACAAATTACTTGTATTAGACCCCAAAAAGAGAATCACTGCATTAGAAGCATTAGAACATGATTACTTTTATACATTACCTTTACCCGCTGATCCAGCAGAGTAAGTCAATAACTCAAAGAAAAAGATCAAATGAACTGACTTATGTTATATCTAGTTTGCCTAAATACGATGCATCTCATGAATTTGATCGAAGAAAGGTAAAGAAGCCACATCGCAACTAATAAATAATAACAATAAAAAAAAAAGAAATGTTTGCTTTAATGATCTATCTTGAACACCCAAATCCATTTCCCTTGATCCAATAGATCATTGGGTACATGAATGGCTAACTTTCCATGATCAAATATTCGCCATGACAATACGTGGGGTGCTTTTGAATTCATGAGTGTGATACGTGATGTGGATTGCAAAGGAAGAGGCGTCTTGATAATCAGACGTTGGTCGATGGGTCGATCAAGGCAAAAGATATAGAATGCTTTGCCATTGTTGGCTTGAGTGAAATATAAGCGTTGCCCGGGTTCATGGAAATCAAGACTGGTGACCCAATAGGGTATAGAGTGAAAGATACTTTCATCAACAGCATCTAGCCATTGGCCTATCTGACTCAATTTCTTTTTCATCACTTGAGGAATATGACCTGATCCTTCTGGACCAATGTTCAATAGGAAGTTGCCTCCTTTAGCAACTGTTGAAACAAGCTCCTGTAGTAAAGAAGCAGTGGAAGCATATTGATGTACTTGGGTCTGATGATTGTACCTACACATTGAAAAAAGAGGTAAAATGAATTAATCATAACAATACAACTTCTTTCCTTTCTTCGCTTTACCCAAAAGAATGAGGGTCAATACCTCGTGTTGATTCCCAATATCTAGATGACTCTCTCTTATCTTTAGTTGTCTTCTATCATGACAAAATAATCCAAAATTTACCTTGAAGGGACATAATTGATACCATTGTATTCTACAGTGGCAAAATCAGAAATAGAATTACCACATCGATCATTTATTGTGACATCCTTTCCTTGTCTTCGTGCATTATTTAAGAATTTGGCCTGCCATGCAGTAGAGTTGTTAATGGCACCAATGTCACACCACATGATATCAGGGTCAAATTGGTCCATCAATTCGAGAAATTGAGGTACCTGAATGTCATTTACAAAACTAGATACACGATGACTACCTGTGTAAGGTACAGTCTTTCCGGTATACGGATTGACAGGAGGTCCATTCCAATGGATCGAATTATCATGATAATCAGGATGATACCATTCTGGCAAAGAAACTTGAAAAAAAATTATTTGAAAAATGAGGTTTGCTTTGCATTTAGAGAGAGAAGTACTTACAATAGACACCTCGCTTCAAGTGAGGATAATGCTTTTTGGCTACTTCAAATAGCTCCTTGACAAAATCTCGGTAAGGATTTAGTTGAACTGTGGATCGGTTGGATACTTTGGTATCAAACAGAGCAATGCCATCATGGTGCTTTGTGGTAAACACAAAATATTTAGCTGCGCTTGAGTCAATTGTCTCTAGCCAACTGACTGGATCAAATCGGTCTGGGTTCCATGCACGGATGAAATCATCATACTCAACATCAGGCCCATAGAATGTACGATGGTACTGATAAGTAGCACTGTTCTTTTGGTTATAGTTCCACCAATACCATTCTGCGTAATCAGCACCTACAGGTGCCCATGAAGGAACAGAATAGACTCCCCAATGAATGAAAATACCGAATTTAGCTGCTTGAAACCATGTAGGCACTGAATGAGTTTGAAGCGATCTATAAGCAGTTGAATGAGCTTCATCCTTTTTTTAAAGAAATCACATCATGCTTACGTCTCTGTTGGTTCATAATCTT
Organism: Blakeslea trispora; assembly: GCA_025331445.1. Lineage (NCBI taxonomy): Eukaryota > Fungi > Mucoromycota > Mucoromycetes > Mucorales > Choanephoraceae > Blakeslea > Blakeslea trispora. The sequence continues at coordinate 202,302 of JAIWNE010000013.1, read as the reverse complement.
CTAAACCAACCTCTATTTCCTTGAATGCAGTGGAAAGGGCCAGTGGATTACCACTCGCATCAACCACATCCACTAAAATCTCCTGTTTACCTCTTTGCTTCTTTAAAGTCGAGATAGCTACATCTATATTTAGCACATGTCCTGGTGCTAACTGTGCAATATTCCCAAAATAATGAGTCCGCATCAATGCACCTGTGATATGAACATTGGCGTCCTGAATCCAATCTGGACTTGTGTTGTGTACACGCACTGTGATTATTTGATAGCTTCTTTTGCCATCATGAGATTGCCTCCATCGTTGTGTTCCTTTGGCTGCTATCACACTTAGACCTGAAGCCTTGGCTGAAATAGTGGTAATTCCAAAAATGTGAAGAGCAGGACTAAAGGAGCCTATCGAGTTAGTCAACGGTAAGCGGATATGAGATGCCTTTTTTGCAGGATCCACAAACACAGGTGTTAAAAACAGATAGCCATTGACGCCATGACCAAGCGAACAAGTGAGATGATCTAGACGATGAATTTGTTGAGCATGGCTTACTTGCCAGTCGGGTAAGTTGAGTGTTGTCGTGCTGTAGGTGCCATCTTGATAGACCACAATGATATCTGAAGTAAGCGGACCATGGTTGACGGTACTAAGAAGATAGATAGCGCCCAAGTAAGATGTGTTCAGAGGAATGATTTGAGCTTGACTGACAATATTGTCGTACTCCTTTCCGGTAGATAACGAAAAATCAATGTTGCCTATAGACAAGGTGGATAATTTGAAAGCGGGGCAATCAAAGTAGTGCTCTGCGCCGTCCAAATTGGAACCTGGACCGGATCCACCTTTGTTGTTAAAAAATGATTCTAAGCGAACTTGATGTTGAGTATCCTTTAGGTTTTCTATTGTCAAAACATGTCCTATCAACAAAAACAAAGCCACTAAAATAAACATGATTATGTAGAAAAAGAAAAAGAAAGAAAAAAAAAGAGAGAAAACAAAGACGCTTTGTTGTGTTTATTCATGCTGAAACAAAGGTTACACGTACATACACACGTGCCTCTATTTCTCACATCAACTCAAAGAAAGTTTAGGCCTTGAGAAAATGATGAAGCTGAAGGTAATTGAATCTTTGGTTTAGCTGAAGCAGCCACAGTAGCAGAAGAGGAAGATGCAAGAGATGATGAAGATGAAGAAGTAGATGCTATAGGTGTATCGACATTGTCTTTCTGACGAGAGCGGAAGGTATCTTGTCGCATAGCATCTTGACGAGCCATTTGAAAGGCAGTAAGATAAGTGACAACCATATGGTCTTCCAGACATGTCTTTGAAATCAACACTTCTTCAGATAGCATAGGCGAAGACTTGTGTAATGTAAAAGAAACAGGATCGTCACCTGTTGCTGTTTTTGCATTTGTGGATGGTCTTGAAAACACAGGCTCTGAATGACTCAATGAAGCGGGTATGGATCGTCTTCGCTTATCGGCATTAGATGCTGCTCTAGGACGATGGGGTATGGGTTTGGTGCCAGGCAACTGAATGTCCTGCGCTGTAGGCACCTTGTCTGTAGCATTCGCTTTACCACGTCTGAATTGGTACACGCATCCAGGTACATACAACAATGGGTATCGGGGTTCTTTGTTATGGTATATTTCGTTGCGGCGTGCTTGAATGATGGAATAGCATTCTTGGCGAGTTGAAGGATTGTTATTTACTTTGTTAGCACCTCCTAAGCCATCAACAGCAATAACAGAATCCATGATGAGCTCTTTTGCACATGAAGCTGTGCCGTAAGATAGGCGACCTACAAGATCATCTTGACATACAAAGCTGTCAATATGATCTTTGTATTTCTCTGAAAGATCAAGAGACACGCTGGCTACAGGAGCATAGCTGTAGCAATGCACTTTGAAATTTGGATTGTTTGAGAGCTCACGAAGTTGATCGATATGATCAGCTACCATCATGGTCAAGACGGCTGCGGTGCCAGCACCCAATGAATGACCTGTAATGATGAACGAAGATACAGGACGACCATTTGCCTCTGTCTGCTCACTGACATATAGGAAGATTTGAGGGATAATACGGGTAAAAAACCATTGTGCGGATGCAAGGATACCCGAATGAACCAAACCTCCTTTCCAAGGACGATATTCACAAACTAGATCAGTAATACAATCATATAAGCTCTATAAATTAAACATCGTTAATTTGTATGCTTTCTATTTTTTTTTCTTGCTTGTTATTTACCCAAGTACCCCGAATACCTAGGACAACTGCTTCATGGGCTCGATCATACGATACGAAATAGCTTGGTTGGAATACAGCGCCTTTACGTAGACCATACTCATAGCCAAGCAAATCTTCTTGAGGTATCTTCAAATAACGTACAATGGCTTCTTTGTTTGATTTTGTCTTTACCACATCTGGAAATAAGAATATATGAGTTGTGCGTAAATAAAATAATTGAAAGCATTGTATTACCTTTAAGGTATTTAGCATAGTCTCCTAAATAAGAGATACCTCGCCATCCCTGAAATATTAAAATAATAAATTTCTCTTTCCTTCTCTATATTCATATAAGAGTAGCTTACATAAGCAATAATGGCATGACCCAGAAAATAGTAAGCTTCGTCCAAAAACTTTAGATCATTAATCTTTTCTGCGGGTGGAGGTCTATAGAAACCATCTTTAAGATTTATCTGTAAAAAAAAAGCCTATTGTTTTTTTTGCTTACCTTGGTACTTCAGCATAGAAGTTCTGTAGTAAGCTTAGAGAGGAAATTAACTGTAGAATGGTAATCTTGAAACCTTGCCCCTATTGTATAAAATTGTCAGTCTGAGAGTTAAAAAAAAAAGGAGGGAGGCCAATGAAACACTTACAAATGCATGAAACACTTTTACTACAGCTCTTAACAAGATTCGGGTTTGGGGACTAACAACCATACCAATCATACGATCCAGACTAGGATGAGAAATAGCTACTTCCTCAAATGATTCATTGATCCAACGGAAAGCAAAATTCTTATCACCAAAGTTATGACTCTTGATACTGGCTGTGTCTGACATGGTTTCTGGAGTCAAATTCTTCTTTTTGTTCTCACCATCATTCTTGGGGAATTCAACGTTATGCTGATCCAGATCAATATTGTTACGACGAAAGCTTTGATCGAGATTTTGATGAAACATAAAGTCGACAGTAGACTCGCTTCGAGGTAACATTCTTTTTTGGGCATCCTCTGTAGACTGCTTGGGTTTGGGAGTAAGAGGTGATGAGGCTTCTTGAATTGCCTGTAAGTCTTCTATAATGACAAGTCGGGGTTCGACAGCATCCCGGTAATCCTTTTTGATATAAGAAGTAGATGCAGCACTACTGCTCTGTGTACTACTACTACTGTAGGTACTGCTCCTTCTACTACTTTTTCGAGAAGTTGTGATCAGCGAGTTAAATGTGTCCATTGATCTATTTGAATGAGTAAAGTAGAAAGGAGACAGGGTGTCTGATTCATTGTCTATAGGTGGGTGTTGGAAAGAATAGCGTACTCTGACTTGAATAGAGCCAATATAAGGCGTCATTGAGTTTTTGCTATGACTCGGATGAAGCTCGTATGTAGGCGGGATATCGGCATATAACTCATCTTCTTCATGATCTGTACTATCATCAGTTCTGATACTATCGTGATGATTGCATGTGTCTTCTGATATATCCGTTTTCGATGGACGAAGTAAATTAGGTCTCTTTAGGTTGTTTGTATACTGTGTAAATCTGGCCATGTTAGGCATATGCGATTTCAGAAAAGTATGTGGTAGTTGAATATGTGCTGGCAAATAACGTTTAACGTGATATTCGTACATTGGTAAAAACCTATTATCTGTCGTCAATAACAGATACACAAAAAAAACATGATGTTCTGACGTACGTAACAAATACATTCTCTCTATCTTTGAGCTTTGCTATTTTCAACTTTGCTTTGCCGATATGCTTTGCTTTTGATCTCCATTTGTTTCTTTTATCATACAAGTCCAACTAAATATAACCAGCGTTAGAAAGTCGAACCAGACAAATATACACAAACAATCCTTACTTCAATTGTATCAAACAGTTGATTGTGATAGGAAATAGTAAACAAGAAGCCCTCGTTCCAGTTACCATTTGTGTGTTTTGAGCGTGAAGAAAAGTAGTGTTGTGAGCCCATGCGAAGTCTCATGAGAGGCCGTTTAACTACAACATCACTTCGAACATTGAGCAAGTCAATCTAAAGTTGGTCGTGAGTTAGCTTAAAAACCAGTACAGTTGCTATAGTTTACCTGAAGTTTCCCTGGTGACAACTGAGCACTTGCTTGAACTGCCTCTCTTCTATCCCATTCTTCTCTAAGCTTCTTAAGGTCGGGAAGCGAAAGTCTTCTGTTTAGAACTGATACATTTGAAGACGGTAGTGATTCTAATGTGTTCTCCATAAACAAAAAAAAAAAGAAGAAAAATCTATCCTATTCTAATATCAAAAAAAAAAGCAAGAAGAAAAGGGAGAAGAAAGTATTAATAATTGCAATAATAATAAAGAAGTTTAATATGCTGACCCATTTGGTCATTTAAATTTGATTGGCTAATACACGTGGTAAGGTTTAAGATCTGCAAGCCTGTCTCGCTCTACAGAGTCAAAAAGAAAAGACTGAGTTCAATGAATGCTCTGACAGTGACGTTCGTACAATTTAAATACCTCGTTGCATAGGCCAAGTCCAATCAGATAAACTGCCTTTAAATGAGTTTCTGTCGTACACTGCTGGCAGGTCAGGTAATTTGAAACAACGGCTGTCAAAATGGCAAAGTATGACAAAATTAGCGCTAATCAGTCGATGTTTGGATGACGCTTACACAAGAACTAGCTAAACCCAATAGATTGATAGTCAATGCTGTCGATCCATCCATCATATGATTTGTGTAGATCTCACAATGGTTGATGTTCTTGCAAATTCAATAAGTCCAAGTTTCCTTTACCTCATTGGCATTATTAGAAGAGAGAGGAAAGCTTGGAAATAGCATTTTGCTTTTGACTTGAAAAGAATGTCACGTAAAGTATAGAACAGAGAGGCATCAACGAAAAGGTCTATGAATTTATTACGTTGGTTGATGAGCCAGCATCTTGCTACATCCGTTATTTGAACTTATAATGGATAACATCTTGACACAGAGCATAGAAGAAACACAATCACACTGTTCGAGAAACAAAATCAACAATAGGCTATGTGAACTCCCCAATTCCAGTTTTCTCTTTACAGATACTGAAAAGGAAAAAAAAACTTTCTGTCCTTTTATCTCATTTGATTTTATTAGAGTAGCTATACCTGTGGAAATATTACATTGGTTTCTCTCATAATTGGATAATTGCACGCATTCTATCAGCACACACAGTCGTTGATGTATGTGTGCTTTCATAACAAGATCATGAATAACTAGAGACAGCCGAATTTAAGCTCAAGTCAAACCATCGGCATTTGCCATTCGTTTAGCAATAGTACTCTCCCTTTCTCAATGTTCATCATGATGAAATTTTGCTCTTGCTGTATGATGATGCGGACATAAGTTTAGAATCGCCCAGCAATGTTTCTAATAGTCAAATGATCAGAGACACTCTTTTATGTTGCCTAACGAGATGAGAGGTGGTTTAGCGCCTTGCGATTGAACATCAACATAATGCGTTTAAATCTGTCGCATTTCATTTATTAGAAGCAGACGATAACTTTATTTGTATTCCTCTGGTATTAATAAGCTTTTGAAAAGCTTTACCTGATTGTCTTTTGATTTGAACGATTACATTGTATTTGCAATGTCATGTTTTAAACTGCCGTGTTAAAACAACTTGTCTCTTTATTTGAAATCCGCTCTCCCCTCCTTGCCTTTCAAAAGTTGCAAGTATTGAGACAATACAGCTTATCAAAATGATACAGCAAGACCAAGTTATTTGTATCCAAGATGAAAAAGACATATGAATTTGTTATAAACTCTGCTTATGCTCTTTTTTTTTAATTTTTTTATTGCACAAAAGTAGATTTATTAGTGTACGGATAGTTTCCGAGCACTGTGATTATGAACATTGCTTTTCTTTTAAGAAAAAAAAAAAGCGAAAGATAGGTAGGTTTATCTAGAGATTATTTACAAAACGTTCTTGTTGTTCAAGGCATCAAGAGCAACAACGATACGGTCAACCATGGAGGTTTCGGCAGCACGGATGAAGACACGAGGATCATAGTACTTCTTGTTGGGCTTGTTGGCACCTTCGGGGTTACCAACTTGGCTTTGGAGGTAATCCTTGTTCTTTTCGTAGAAGTCACGGAGACCAGTCCAGTAGGCCCATTGGGTATCAGTGTCAATGTTCATCTTGACAACACCGTGTTCAAGGGCAGTTTGGATTTCTTGGTCAGTAGAACCGGAACCACCGTGGAAGACAAAGTAGACAGGCTTGTCGTTGTCAGACTTGAGTTGTTCCTTGACGTAAGCTTGGTGCTTACCCAAGAGTTCAGGGTGAAGCTTGACGTTACCGGGAGCGTAGACACCGTGAACGTTACCGAAAGCAGCAGCAATAGAGAAGAGAGGAGTGATCTTGGAGAATTCACGGTAGATTTCCCAGATATCTTCAGGTTGAGTGTAGAGAGCAGCATTGTCAACATCAGAGTTGTCAACACCATCTTCTTCACCACCGGTAATACCGATTTCCATTTCGAGGAAACAGTTGATAGCGGCCATACGCTTGAGGTACTTGACACAGATTTCAATGTTTTCTTCCATGGGTTCTTCGGAAAGATCCAACATGTGAGAAGAGAAGAGAGGTTCACCGTGAGCCTTGAAGTATTCTTCGTCAGCAGCGAGCATACCATCGAACCAAGGAAGGAGCTTCTTGGCACAGTGGTCAGAGTGGATGACAACAGGGACACCGTAAGCCTTAGCAACGGCACGAACGTATTGAGCACCGGCAACAGCACCGAGAATGGAGGCTTCTTGGTTCTTGTTGTCAATGGCCTTACCGGCAACGTAAGCAGCACCACCGTTAGAGAATTGGATGACGATGGGAGATTGGTTCTTTCTGGCAGCTTCGAGAGCAGCGTTAACAGTACTAGAATATATGTGTGTGTGAGTATTTTATGCTTTCCTTCTTGCTTGTTATTGTTTATTGGTTTTGAAACCAGCGTTGACATGTACACACACATTCAAACACACGCATACAGAAAATTAAGCGATATCATGGGGGAGGGGCTAAGTCACCAACTCCGCATGTTTCAATTTTTTTCCATACTTTCCCAAGACGTGTTTGTTTGTTTGTGTGGATCATGACAACTCTGTTTGTGAACACAAATCTTACCTGGTAGAAGTACAGTTAATAGCGGGGATGGCGAACTTGTTTTCTTGAGCTATAGAGCATAAATACAGTCAGTTTCTTTTTGCACTTCTATGAGGTACATGAAGAGAAGTCTCAACTTACCGTAATCGAAAAGCTTCTTGAGGTTATCACCAGTAACGACACCAGCAGGAACAATATCTAAGAGACCCATTTTTTATAATGTAATAATTTAAAATCAATACAGAAATCAAAAAAGAAAAAGAAAAAGAAGACCTTTCAAGTGAAGAATGACTTTATATCTTTTTTTTTTTTTTCAAATTAGAAAAAAAGAATTACATCATCCCAGATCAACTCTCAAATTGTAAAACCGAAATGATCAGCTTTAGATACAACGTATGATTAAACATAATCGCAACAAATCTGAATCCCCTGTTATCTTAAAAACTCAGTTAACTTGTTAGACCAAAATAGAAATGCAAGCAGGAATCTAAAATCAAATGAATATATTTTAGCTTATTTTTTTAATGTAAAACTGATATCATAGCGCGTGTTTGTCGCAAACTTCATTTTGTTCTCATTTAATATACAAAAAGAAAAAACGCGAAATAAATATACCAAATAAGCTTATCTTCAGTAGTTACCCGTAAAATACATTCTGTTTGTAAACGTTTGAAAGATTGATTGATATTGATTAAATTTTTTTTATTATTTCTTTTCCCGCTTACTATTGTCTAGAGTATGACAACAGGAGAAAAACTGTTGCATACACTATTTCCGAAAATTGTTAGAGCAGAAGAGCTGGTTTAAACAAAAGAAGTCGAAAGAAGAATGGCCCAGGTAGCGTGTACAAAGTAAGCGTAAAATCCTAGCGATTCTTGACGTTTGAAAGTCTTGTATGTGTCGAGAAGACAATGACTATCAAGGTGGATCTATCATTGGAAGTAATCAACATACGTGTGTTTACCCGAGTATGGATATGTCAGCATTGAAATATCAATAACTGAAATCGAGACTGCAAGTACATCTCTGAAAGCCATTCAGGTAAACTTTACGTATTCAGCATCTACTGCCCACCACTCGCGTGATCTATTCTATCCTCGTTTGCTTAGTGTGAGTGATCTTGAATGAAAGACACTGCTACTTTTGAAATGATTTGTCTTTGTATGAGTAGTTTCTGAGCAAATTACAATATTACTTGTAAAAGTGAAATCATGACTTTTGTATGTTGCTAAGCTAAGTAAGTTGTTGGTTACCTAGTCCTTTTAGTTTTATAGGAAGAAGAAAGCAAGCATTTTGTTGGCAAAAATGCATAACAGCTTTTTTTATTTTAATTTGTTTATTTAAAGGATTGTATGCAGATAGTTTATGATGAGTGAGAGAAACAGAGAAATGAAATATGAAAAAGAAGAAAGAGAGAGAGAGGCAGCAATAGACATTTAGCAAGCGTATCTAGTTTCAATTTTTTTAGTTTCTCATTTTTTTTTAAAAAAACAAACCCTTTACCAGATCAAACTGATAAGAGCTTGTAATCAACCTCTTTTTTGTCTCCCCCTTTTTTTTTTCTTACCTCTTCGTCCATTCGCGTGCTATGCTATCATGCTCTTCTCTGTTTGTTAGATATTCTTGAGCAATGGAACCTACCAATGGATCATCTATAGAAATAACGCGTCAGTTTTAATGTCAAAAGCCCATATCCATAGAAACTCACGTGGATTAGCATCTGTTAATAGAGAGCAGATAGAAAGTAAAACTTTAGAAATGGTCAAGGCAGGAGACCAGTTGTCTTTAAGGATATCGAGGCAAATAGCACCTTGGCTATTGATATTACAGTGATAGATACGCGTTCTAAACACGACCTAAAAAATTTTGAACCAGCGAATAAGAATGCGTGCTTGGCTGTATTGTTTGGCCCAATTAGAAGGCCGTATATTATTACCTTAGGAGGCTTAAAAGGATACTCTTGAGGAAAATGAACATCCAAGAAGAAGATGCCACCAGCATAAGGGGAATCACTTGGACCAGCAATTGTAGAAACCCATTCATATAGGTTGTCACCTTTAGGTCCAGCACTAATCAATTGTTATCTCAGTTAAACGAAATCAATACATTGACTATGCCTTTTTACCTGCAATTAGAAGGGGGATCAAGAGAAATCTCTGCTAATTCTTTGGAAATTCTAAATTTGTATAAAGCTTAGATATGCAACGAAGAGACAAGAGATATTGCAACTCAAGGAATAGTCTTACCTCTTTGCACTACTGCTAAGGCCCTTACCAGCAGAAGCCTTCTTCTTGACAACCTTCTTTGGTGCAGAAGAAGGAGGAGGGGTAGTAGGGGCTGGAGAAGCGTTGTTGGAGCTGCCAGAGTCAGTCACACTGGCTGTAGTTTCTGTCACTTCCTTAACGTCTTGGTTGAGATTGGAGCGTGTTGAGGTCATATTGTTATTCCTGAGGGCTTAATGAAACGCAAGTGAGAAAGAAAAGAAGGTGTTGTTGGATCAAGATTCACAAGATGAAGATGAAATGAACCAATCCTTGATGGAAGGGATGGCAACTCTAAAAAATAAAAAATAAAATTATAAACTGCGTGAAAAAAAAAAATTTTTTTTCTGAGATAGCCAAAAGGGGGAGAAACTGAATGAGCATGTTAAGATCAAGCAGTGTTCAAATTCGGACACATTGTTCATCTTTTTGGGACAAATTCAAGCATATACGCGCAAACATGTTTCTTGATCTGTGCTATATCAGCATACTACATCTAAATGGGGTTTTAGGGCAATCAGCGATCCCATTATAGCAAAGATAAATTACAAGTGTTTGAGCTTTTCTTTTTCTATCTTTCTTTTTTTTTGTTTTTCTGCAGAATTCAACAGTAGCTTATTCCTTCTACAGAAATAAAAGCTTTCATTTTGAGATTACAAAAAGCTTTGTTGTGAATACGAGCTGATTCTTTTGAAGGATACAAATACCAAGGCTTTAGATGTGGCTAGCCATTTTGCTTAAGAAATTACTATAAAAGGGAGTAGAAGTGAGTTTAATCTGCTTGGCTATTTGACAGACAGGTTCCTGAGTTACACTGGTTTTTCTGTGACGGGTGTCTCTTTTTTTTTATATATACAACACAATCCTGGTGCCTAATTTCTTTCAGCTCGTTCGATTTTCATCCTTTTGACATTATACAATGGCTACCTTGAAACAACACCAACAGAAGAGCCGCATGGAAATCCCCGGAATCGCTCAAGATATTATTGCTGGGACAATCGGAGGCTGGTCTCAAGTACTTGTTGGCCAACCTCTCGATACAGTCAAGGTCCGCATGCAAACACAGCCTTCACCGCCTCTTTACAAAAATGCCACTGATTGCATGCAGCAACTCGTACGACAAGAAGGCGTAAGCATAGAATGATTTGATACTATCTTACTGTATATGTCTTTCTAACATACAAGTGACAAGCTAAAAGGACTTTATCGAGGTGTTATGCCTCCTTTAGCTGGTATTGGTTTTTGGTAATTATTTTATATATAGCGAAACTTGAATTGGCGCATGAAATTGACCTCAATTGGATAGTAATGCAGTTATGTTTATGTCAAATGGATATTTCAAAAGGTTATTACAAAAAGACAATAAACCATTATCAATTGGTAAGTCTTGATATATGTCAAAAAAAGGCGGGCTGATTGTAATTAATGGATTTTTTTTTGCCTCCCGAAAGCTGAGATAGGCATAGCAGGATCAATGGCAGGATCTGTTATGGCATTTCTAAACTGTCCAATTGAACTTTTAAAAGTCAAGTTGCAAACGCAAGATCCAAAAGGATTTATAGGCATGAAAGGAAAGCTAGAATCTCCTGTATGTCTCTAAACAGAGTATCTGTTTATGTACTTTTCTGATCTCACTTTAATTTTAGTACAGAGGTGTTATCGATTGTGGGATACGAAATGTTCGATCACAAGGATGGATGGGCATATATAGAGGTATGGGAATGACTTTGATGAGAGATGTTCCTGGCTATTTTGCCTATTTCTGTAAGTGATTCATATACAGCATAAGGCTGCTTGTGATGATTTATGCTCCTTTCTGCCAAATTTAGTTTGTTATGAAACATCAAAGAAATTACTTCAATCAATGAACAAAGACAACCAGTTGTCAACATTGGATTTGCTGATAGCAGGAGGTCTATCCGGTCTAGCTGCCTGGGTTCCTTCTTATCCTCAAGATGTCATCAAGAGCTGCTACCAAAATGATTTGAGGTATTTGAAAAAGAAAACAGACGAATAAAAATCAACATGCTCACGTTCTTTTTTTTTTGAAAAAGGTATAAAAGTTATACTCAAGTTTTCAAGGACATTTTAAGAACGAAAGGACCTAAAGCTTTCTTCAATGGTATTGGCCCTGCAATGGCCAGAGCATTTCCTGCTAATGCAGTTACTTTCTTTGCTTACGAAATGACAATAGATGCCTTAAAGTCATACAATCAATAAGAACTAGAAAACAACTATACTCAAATCCTCGTGTTTTCTTTGTTTTGTTTCTTTTATTTAGAACATTTGAATTTCTTATTTAGCACTATATTTGCGTTGTGCAACATAATCTATCAATTCAGGAGCCAGCAGCTTGCCCCAAATAGCAGCATAACCAAACCAACTTGGAATATAGATCTCTCTTTGACGTAAATCACTTGCTTGAATTATGCGTTTTGCAACTGTTTCTGCAGACAACTTGTTCTTTTTCGATCCAGCAACTTCTCCTTCACCTAGTGACTTATCAACAGCAAAGTGTCTCAGATCAGTATCTACTGTACCAGGGCAGATCAAGCCAATATGTATGTTATAAGCACTGACTTCCGTGCGTAGAGAGTCAAAAAATCCATGTAATGCATGTTTGGAACCAGCGTATAGCGACCTAGTGGGTGCACCTGCTTTGCCTAATTTGCACATCAACATATGCATACATTTTCCTTTCTTTTCTTTTTTTTAGAATTTACCTGCCATTGAGGAAACGATAAGCAGATTAGGAGACTTGGAAGGGATCAAAAGTGGTATGAATTGAGCTGCTGTCCAGACAGCACCATAATAGTTCAACATAGTGATATCTTGCAAAGCATCGTTAACCTGACTCATCTTTGCTTCTGTAACCGATGGGTTTGGGGATCCCTCTTGTCGGTTTACTTGAATTCCACATGCTTCCATAAACGGTCTGACTGAAATGGCACCTGCGCAATAAATAACAGTGTCGACACAACCACCAAAGGTATCTTTTGTTAACCGGGCTAACTGAACCAAATCGTCTTGCATAGTTGCATCGCCTGCTAAAACAGCGACCTCAGAGGATCCCGTAGATAGGCATTCTTGTTTTAGTTGTTCAAGGAGCTCTTTTCTTCGAGCAAAGAGCACTAGTTTTGCACCACGACTAGCATATTTAAGTGCGCACTCCTTCCCAATACCAGAGGAAGAGCCAACAATAACAACGCGTTCATGTTTAGTTTCGATCTTGTTTTTGCGATCTGTTGTTCTTTTCAAAAAGTAATGGTGGCTCAAACCCAGCAAGGCCAACGATACAGTTATGTTTAAAAGCATGTTTTATTTACAAAAAAAAATCCCAACTGGGCACACAATCTATTTAGACAAAATTGCCCGGGATAGATCGAGAGCTAAAAACCTTTTAGGGTAGAGGGTAAAAATGAATAGCTGAATGGAGAGGCTGGATGTTACCAAGTAAAGAGTCTTTGCTCTAGATAATCAGGTGAAATTCGAAAGTGTTGAAATTAGTCAATTTCTAGAGGATCCTACTACAAGTGGGGTGTGCTGTTTTCACAGGAACAATAAAAATAATACATGATCCCCCTTGAGGCACCAAAGACAAAGGCTTATTAGCTATTTTGAGCAATGCATCGTTGTTGCAAAATAAAACAGGAAGGGATGTATAGGCTTCATTAGCACTATACACTACCATTCGATACACCAAAAGTACTTTAAGCAATTCAGGTACAATCAGAGACATTGAGCCAACAAGATTTACCGATAAGAGTGTTGACATCAAAGCAAGTATTAGTTTCGTCTATTTCTTCTGTAATACCAAAGCAGATTGCTTTCCCTATAATCGCCAAAGTCATAAGTACAGCCAGAAATATGAGCTATACAAGAAAAAGACTTACTGTTGAAGTAAGCACATATAAATATGGATGCTGAGTTATCGTCCTCTTCTTCTGCTGGTGCTTCCTCTTCTGCGGGTAAAAAAAAGAAAGAAGCCGATTGACAATTCAGAGTGCGCTGGTTCTTTTGTGCCTGATTTTTTTTATCATATAACAACTATGATGACTTTGGATTGTTGTGTATTGAAGTCAAGAATGTTAATGCAAAGGTGACACAGGCTTTGAGTAACAAGTCGAAGCTCTAGACATTAAGACAATGCTTGACCATCAAATAATGTTGAGGCTATTGTCTCCTAATAGACGGTGTTTTTTGCTTATATTGATGATGCTAGCATGGAAACTCGAAAACCTTGAACTTCCTTTCTTTTGTTCGTAGGTCTGAACAGCAGCATGCTCTGCATAAAGTTGAGAAACGTTATTTCGGAGCTGGAATGTTTCCAATTAATGTAAGACAAGCCTGATTTGCCACTGCTATCAGACATGATACTGTCTGCAATTTGAAAGTAAAAAATTAAAACTGTTCAACTGATAGACCTCTCAAGATACAAAAAAAATAGAGAATGATATACAAAGTAATCAGTTTTATTTTGATAAAGACGGATTAGCAGTAATTGTCAAGATAGCTAAAGAAAATACAATTAGATGCTGTCGCTAGAGAAGGATACGAGCCCATGCAAGAATAATTCCTCTCCTTTGAACTTGAGCAAATGGCTTTGGGAAATTTGGCCAATGTTTTTGGTAAGGTTTCAAATTGAGACTAGAAGCACTTTGTTTCTTTTTGAGCAATTTATTTACAAAAACAAAATAAAAGAGATATTTACTGTACAAGACTGTCTTTTGGTTGTCTAAGGTTGTAACGTTGAGAGAGACGTAGAATTGGCTTTGATGGTTGCTCCAGTTCCTTCTTAATTTCAATATCTTTAATTGGTGCGTCGTTTTCTTTCTTAAAACGAGTAGCAGTAAAATTGGTTGTCTTTGTTTTTCTATTGTTTACTTTCTTGACAACCTTTTGTTCTTCTTCGTCGGTCTCTGAGTCTTGGAAGACTTTAAAATCAGTTTCCTTCTTTCTTCTTTTAGGTGCTTTCTTTACAACATGATTTTCAGAAACTCGTAGCTTTTGTATATCTGGAGCATAAGCGGATGTTCTTCCACCAACCTATCATGTGTTCGGTTAGTTAATGACGCCCCTTTTTTTGTGGTACCAAATCTGAAATATTTACAGTTTCAAACTTCAACAATAAACCATTAGGTAGCCGTCCTTTAACTTCATTTTTCTTTCCCTTATTCCAGCGGTGTTTCATGAGCCAATACTCTGGGAATTTACTTTCGTCCGCCTCTACAGATACAGCGAGATCGCAAATATATTTCATTTTGTGATACATATCACTGACTTCTTGATCCGTCAGTGTGTTTGTGTATTGCGCAGGATGAATCTTGGCCTGGAACAAAATTTCATCTGCAACCCAATTTCCAATGCCTGCTGCAAAAGACTGATCCAACAGTAGTGCCTTGGTAGGTACAGCACGACGAATCACTAACTTTTTGAACTTCTCAAAATCGGGCATATTCAGGATGGGATCAAAGCCTAGTTTACTAATCGGAGGAACCACCAAAGGGTCTCCTGGAATGAGCCGGAGACGAGCCCATCTTAATGGGTCTTTGAAGCCAAATTCTACCTTGTTTCCTGTTTCCGGATGTGTGAATGTAACTAACAGCTTGTGAAAACGAGGTGGCCAATCCAATCCTTTTGCTAATTCTTCGTGCTTGAACTAAAAGATAAAGAAAAAAGGAATTGCGTAGTAGATTAGTATATCTTTCCTTGAGCCGATCCTTTTTCCTTCAACTCACTCGAAGACCACCGGTCAAGCTAAGGTGACCTACAATATGAGGCCCATCATTATCAAGCACTGCTATGTGTCAGTATTCGAGTTATGGTTTGTAGCAGCAGCTGTTTCATCTTACTCAAAATAAAATATTTTCCCCAACGCTTTGTTCCAACAACTGTTTTGTTTAAAATTGTAGCTGCAAATTCATCCGGGCTCACATCCTTAAATATGTTGGTGTCTTGTACCTACAAGATCGCACGGGTAAGGAGCCTGATATGCAAACTGCTTCTCAATTCTGCTTACCACTTCAACATCGGTTATTTTGTGGTTCAAACATTGTCTATGTAAACGCAAGCGAGCTCTTTCAACCTATGGAACAGTCAATTCTGATCAATTCGTGTTCTTCTTGCAAGTTTCTGTTGAGCTTACTTCAGCAATTTCAGGCATAATAATTAATTAATAAAGATAGAGTATAATTTCTTTTTGTGAAAAAAAAAAGAAAGGTAGAAAAATCAACTTTAAGTATTTATTTTGACAGATCCTACCGATCTCCGATTTGTGACAAAATCAATTGGTGCAATGCGTCATTGCTGCGAAACTAGAGACTACCAATGAAATATAAAATAGCTACTATAAAAAAGCCAAAAAAGAAAAGATATAATGAGGAGCATTGAATCAGTTGGGAACAAAGAGTCATTTGTTCTCATTAGCGGTCTATCATATATAGTGTTGATAGTCAAACAACGTAATTTTTGGTACAAGCTATTATACAAGCCGTTTCAAGCATTTGTATGAATATCACTCTAATGCTTTTTTTCTTACTGGTCTGGATTTTCAATACAACTATGCCTTTTAGAGATATACATTGAAAGCTTCACCCCCGAAATTTAACCGTGATTGATAACCATTCTAAAAGAAATGGAATTGAATGAACCAAGTTGTCATGATTAGATAGCTCTTTTTCTTCCTAAGTATACTATGGCATCCAGATTCATTTAATTCCATTTCTTGTAGAATGGTTATCAATCACGGTTAAATTTCGGGGGTGAAGCTTTCGATGTATATCTCTACCTCTATGACATTTTTTTTTTTATTTTCAAAACAGCATACGGATCATAAAAAACAATTATGCCTTACTATACAATGCATTTAAGCTTCAATTCAATCAAGCATTTTGGTTTATGTATAACACCTATCTGCGCGTGTACTTTGTTTGATTCAGTAATAGGACACTGTTATTTAACATCCAATCATTGTCATATGAATTGCTACATTGAAACAGCCAAATGCAGTCCGAAAAACTAGTAAATCAATCATGTCAAAAACATCTGTGTGCCTCTGAATTTAAAATTTCGAGAAACGAAAAAAGCTTTTTTTTTATTTTCTATGTTCCTTCTTTTCATAGACAATGAGTACGGACGAAATCGCAGACAACTTGAATAGCTTATCGCTTGAAAAAAAGCCAAGCGAAGAAGAGAAGCCCAAGACAAACCCAAAAGCGAGTTACGATAAGGCAGCACTAAAAGAGCGTTGGAAGATCTTGGGTAGTGATCCAGAACAAAGTAATGTATTTTTCCTTCTTTTTTTTTTAATTTACTTTGGTTTCTCTCTTCAAGAAAAAAAAAGAAAGTAACAAAGTAATAAAAGGCATTTTATCAATGATTCGTAAGGCTTGTATGAGTACTTTTGCTAGAGAAGACTTTTTCAAAATTCTCCAAGGTATCAAGCAAAGCTTTGTGCAACGTGACTATGAAGGCATTTTTACAGATGCTCTCAACTTGGAAGTCTACAGTGCAGCCTATGTACCTGGTCGAGCACTTTGTTATTATGAGATTTTCTCTAGACCTCAACTTTTGAAGTTCCTGATGAAACGTAGTCGACTTTACTGTATTGGCTCTGGATCTGGATCAGAATTGGCTGCTATCGCTGCAGCAATGACACGAGTACCAGCAGAACGCCAACGAGTACGACTTGTTATGCAAGACATTGGTGACTATCACACTGTTTTGGCTTCATTCGAAAATACAATTCGGGAAAAATGGCTGTTGTCTGAAGAGCAGCTAAAATGCACTTATGAGCAAAACGATGTGCTGGATACCACAGATCCCAAAATAGATAAACGGCTAGCAGAAGCCGATTTGATCACATTCATGTTTGTTATAAATGAGCTGTTTGTCAAGAAGGCTGCAGCTATGACATTAGTTCAAAAGATGGTCAAGTCAATGAAGAAAGGAGCTCATCTACTGGTTAGTTATTGTTGTTCTTTTTGTTCATGTCAACTTGCCTTTTTACTAAACTACCATACAGGTTGTTGAGTCTGCAGGATCTTTTTCACATCTGAAGGTTGGTAGTAAAACCTATATGGTTTATACACTTTTGGATGCCATACAAGATTTAGAGTTGGTTATTGGAGAAGACTCACGATGGTATAGGTATGGTGAAGAAAATACAACATATAAATTAGACCTTGTATTTATGGATTATTATTATTAGACATCCTGAGCATTTGAAATACCCTATTGATGTTCAGAACATGCGATACTTTATTCGTTTGTATAGAAAAAAATAAACTAGTAAAAGAGCTATAACAAATCACTTGTGCAAAAGAGTTCTCAATTCAAATGTATCAAGGATGATTGTGTCACTTGCTTCAACAAAAAGAAGGACTATACTAGACAATGCTGACATTTCAATTGTTTCTCTTACCTGGCAAAAAGATCGGCAAAAAAACAATTTACCTTTTCTTTTTTTTTTTGCATTTCATCCAAGCTATTATCCTCGATAGAGACTTATTGTGCTACATAAAGTGTTTACCCCGAAAAACCATTTTTCCTTTAGTTTATTTTTGCTTAGATAACCTGGAAAAACTGTTCTGTTTTTTTCCTTTTTCTTTTCTTTTTGCTTTTCTTTTTACTTTTCTTTTTACTTTTTTTTCATATTTTCTATAAAAATGGCTACACCTGCTGAATCCAAGACCTTTCTTGCATGGTACTTGACACAACTTGCTTCACACCCTCTTCGTACAAAAGCATGTACTTCAGGTGTCTTGTCTGGTTTACAAGAATTAACAGCTCAAAAATTATCTGGTGCCAAGGAACTCGATAAACGAGTTCTTCAAATGGCTGCTTATGGTGAGAATTTCTACAACTTTTTTTCTCTAATAGGATTTTTTTGTGATACTTACTTTATTTTCTCCCCCAAAAAAAAAATAGGTTTATTTATTTCTGGACCCTTAAATCATTTAATGTATGAAATCATGAATAAGATTTTTGCTGGTAAAGTAGGTGCCAAGGTAAAGATTGGACAACTGCTCTTTTCCAACTTGGTCATCTCCCCTGTTATGAATTCTGGTAAGTTTTTGTGCCTCTCGCTTTTACTTAAGATGCATTCATTAACGTTAAATATAGTTTATTTGACTGCAATGGCCATCTTGGCTGGTGTTCGTTCTCCAGTTCAATTGAAGGCTAACTTGAAGAAGGGCCTCTTGCCTATGCAAAAAGTTTCTTGGACTGTATCTCCATTGACTATTATCTTTGCACAAAAGTTCCTTCCTCCCACTACTTGGGTACCTTTCTTCAACTTGGTTGCTTTTGGTAAGGATTTTATTTCTTATGGAAAAAAAACAGCATATTCTGACTTTCACGTTTAGTGTTTGGTACCTATATTAATACCATGGTCAAGCGTAAGCGCATGAAGGAAGCCGAAGAAGCCGAAAAGAAGCAATAAACCAAACTGAAGGATAGAAAGAGAGGATTTTATTTTGTAGTTGCTGAGCAATTCTAGAATCTACCTTGTAATATAGTTTAAATAAATTAGGACTGCAGAGAATATGAAAGTCGCTTACTTGTAGTGCCATTCTTCGAAAAGAAATCATTTATCATTTCGACAATAAGACTCATAGTTTTATTGAGTTAAGCAATTATATAAATACGCTCAATTAGCTTAAAGCAGTAGTCAAAACATATACTTCATTACTTTTACACAAAAATAATACATGACCCTTCATCAGCTTTCTATTCTGCTTTGTACAGTTCTTCGGATGTCTTCTTTGTCAGATAAGCCATTCATACACCATACCTATCAAGAAGCATGCTAATATTTTAAGGAGCATATCTATCTACAATTCTACAACGCTAGTGCAATTCTTAAAGAGCAGCATAAGTTTATTATGATGCTACGCGCTGATGGTAGCAAGACATTTGTATCAACTCGAATAAAAGAGACACTCGGGTTATAGCATTTTATGAATGAAGTTCTACCACTATCTTTAGACCTCCAGGGACTGAAAGTCAAATGCTAAATGTTGTACTTTGGCTGCATGATAGACTTTTTGGTTTCGTTCGATAGATATGGATCACATCACATCCAGCTATTTTATATGTTCAATCTACTCCAAGCCCGGAAGCCAAGTTTTTTGTAGCTCTTAAAGAGTGTTTTCCGGCTCTTTGCTGGGTCTTGAAGCATGGACATTCTATTCGTTTGAACGAAGACAACAATCTCGTTTTAAGCGATTCTGTTGGTGGTAACATGGCAACTGCTCCGATTAATACGTTTCTTTTTTTTTTTTAATTTCTAATACCAGAAAAAAGAGTATTGATTGCATAAAGTGATGACAAAGGATAGAAACATAAATCATGCAATCAAAACACAGGTTTTGCTTTATTCAGTCATAAGCTCAAAGTTTGATATTTTCAAAGTACACCAGTTATTTAGCAATGGTGCATATGGTTCAAAAAAGTTCCAGATTGATCTTCTGCAAACTCATTACTTCCCGAAGCTTATCAAAACGCTCTATGCGGCACCTTTACTAGCAAAAACCGAACAATTGAAAGATCTTCCATTTGCCCCTTCGCTCTTATGTGAAGCCTATATCCGTATTATTTATGAATTTCTGTTAAGCAATCATCTTGATAATTTCCTTATACTTGTTGTCCTTGATGTCAATCTGTGAATAAACAAAGAAGAAGAAAAAAGCTGATCTTCAAATAACTGTATCACCAAAGAGAATTCAAGCTGACATTCATGCCGACTACGTTTAAGCTACACCCACACTTATGCAAAATATGCAGCTTCCAAGCCTTTTCTTATATCTTCAACTTGAACAGTGTGAATCCAAAAGAAAGAAGAAAATTCTCAACAAGCACATGTGTACTCTCTCTGAACTGCTTTTTTTCATAGGATAAATTGATGTCATTTTGAAGAAAAAAAAAAGTCCGCTAACAGAAAAAAAGAGGCTAGAAAACATTGACTTGCATTGAGTCAACTTTGTTCATTCATATACAGTCCCGGATTCAAGCCAACATGTCACGCCTTTTGTTACGCTCACTCCATCAGACAACACGTTTTTCAGTGACCCGCCAAAGAGTATACCAGCCATGCTTCCAGAGTTGTAGAGCCATGACAACAACTTCAAACGAAGCACCAAAACCGTTTATTGCTCGAACAAAGCATTATATGAAGAAATATGGCTACGTTGGCCTAGGTGTTTATTGTGTGCTAGGAGCGATCGACCTGTCGACCATCATGGCTATCATCAGTGTCAAAGGAGCCGAGCGTGTCCGTGATGCAGAGGACTACGTGATCGGTAAAACCAAAGGCTGGTTAGGCATAAAGCATACACCGAGAACACCCAACAGTCTGCATGAAAGACCTTCGTTTACTTCACTATTTGTTATTGCATACGGCATACACAAGACAATACTATTGCCCTTTAGATTATCACTTACAGCTGCTATTACACCTACTGTTGCTAGAAGATTGAAGGAATTGGGTTGGATACGAACCAAGATTCCCAACAGCAAATAAAAAAAAAATGATTCTTCTTGTCCCTTTTTTTAATACAAGAGTAGTTTGGTTTATTATGTTTAATTGCTTGCAAATTAAAGTGTAGAAGGCTTTTTTGTTCTTGTTTCATAAGGTAAAAGGACTACGCATAAGCCCACAATGGCAAATCCAACCACACTGACATAAAGTGGGAGAGAAACATTGATGGTCAATAAAATACCACTCATGATAGGACTGACAATGCCGGCTACTCTGCCTAAACCAGAGGCAGTACCAACAGCAGTTCCTCGAACATTTGTATCAAACACTTCAGGTGTGTACCCATAAATGACTGCATAGAGTAATGTTGCCAAGAACGATACAGCAGAAGAGGATACAACCATAGTCAAACGGGAGCTAATAATTGAGAAAATAAATAATGACAGAGATGACCCAAATGCAGAGGCTGCCATGGTTCCCTTTCTACCCAACCTTGTTTCAATCAACCATGAAGCAATCTAAAAGCAAACAAGTTATGTGAGCTGAGAATAACAAACAACTTGAAATCAACTTACAACAGAACCTGGGACACCCGATAATGAGTAGATCATGTAATCTAAATAGACTTGTTCTCTTGAAGGTGTACTCTCACCTTGAAATCCCATGGTTTCTAAAAACTTGGGCAAAAAGACATTGAATACGGTATAGGCTACAGAGGTGACTGTCCAGATAGCCCAGACAAGAAGTGTAGTCATTCGCCATTGAGGACTCAGTAAGAGTTTATACGCTTGCTCTTTTTCCTTTTCTGATGGTTCAGTCATATCATCCGTATTTGAATGTGGATCAGGCAATAAGACACGGTTGACATCATCCTCGGCATCATAATTTATTTGGGACAGGCTGTAATCCTCATCCTCATTCATACCTTGTGGAGGTGACTGTGGCTGGCTGCGTCTTCGCATGTTGGGTAGTTCTTCCTTTCTTATTTGTATAGCACCACCATTGATTCTAGCAATATCCTGCAACACAATGATCGTCTCATTCTGTCTATCTTGACTCATTAAGAACTTGGGTGTCTCGGGCAGCCTGACCCATAAACTACGTAGAATAAGCATA
The DNA here is from genome assembly GCA_025331445.1 of Blakeslea trispora. NCBI lineage: Eukaryota > Fungi > Mucoromycota > Mucoromycetes > Mucorales > Choanephoraceae > Blakeslea > Blakeslea trispora. The sequence goes on along the minus strand of JAIWNE010000013.1, from coordinate 180,133 downwards.
GCTAATGTAATGACAGAGACAGCAAACAAAAGGATACGCCAGCCCTTGTTTTGAGTCTGTACATCACAAAGCTCTAGAGGTAATGATTCAGGACAACTCCATTTGGGTAGAATCAGATAACCCAAGACAGAGGCAAATACAGCACCAAAAGAGAAAAAGACGGACATGAATGTCAACAAGTAATGAAACTCTCTAGGTAAGAACTCGAGATAGAGTGCGCCTATCAAACATGTTGATTAAAATAAATAAAAAAACAGATCAATCAAAACAGAAAAAAAAAAAAAAGAGTGTGGCTCACTTTACCATCAGTAGGCATATTGCCTCCCACACCAAAACCGAGAAAGAAGAGAGCAAAACATAGACTACCGAAATTGAATGTGAAACTCGAAATCAAACCAAATACAGTAGTGATTGCCAATGTCATTGTATAGGGTAGTTTTCTTCCTCTTGAGTCTGAATAGGTGCCCCAAAAGAAAGCACCGAATGTCATTCCAGCAAACAATGAGCTTGAAAGTACCCCAATCCATCTATCGGATACGTTGTAGTGATCTAGTTGAGCTCTGCTTAGCAACTATCGTTTGCTATGAAGAGTCTTTCAAGAGAATTTACCTTGGACTCTAGGGAGAATGATTGCTATTGTCTAATTTCGTTATATTAGTAAGAATAAAAGGGCTTTGATCATCTATCAGATTACATACTTGAAGCCACATCTAAACAAGGGAATTGGTTAGTAAAAGAAAGGTTGAATAAACGTGCAATATACACACAAAGGATAGACATAAGATTAATTTTCATTGCTTACATTGTCCGCTAACCATCCGAATCCACATAATATCTAAACAGAAAAAAAGAAAACGAACGTATTGTCTGTTAGTCCTACAACACTTGAACTTTCACTCTTATCCATACATACAAGCAACTTCTTTTGAAATAGTCCATAGCCAACTTTTGTTAAAAGTCCGTCTAATATTTGTTCGGGTGTGCTGTGTTCGTCTTGTTCTTTTATGGTATCCGCTATTTCCTCGTCTGTCTGGAGAGGAGCAAATTCTCTATCTCTATTGTTATGCAATACCATATCTGCTGTAACTATACCACTAGGCCAAACAAACAGCCTTCTAAAATAATAAATTAATAAAGAAAAAGAAGAAGAAAAAGAAAGAATTGCATTATCATTAATTTTAGCTCCAAAATATAAAAAAAAAATGAATTAAGCCAATGAACTTTATTCTAATTTAAAAGTCTAATTGACATGCCCTGTTTTTTATATATTGCAGAATGACAACATTTATTATTTCGGGTTGTAATAGTCAAGTCATGCCTTTCTATCCCTCTTTTTTTTGTTACTAGAATCAGGTGAGTTTCACTGTAAAATGATTTTATCGGTAGGATGATTGTCAAGTGAGGACTCTAAAGTGCACATGAGACTATTGTATCGGCAACAGAAAATTCAAAAAAAAAAAAAAAAGAAGAGAACAGTTTCAAGCTCACTTTAACCCATCTGCAATTTATGCCCTAAACAGATTCCCTATCAAACAGTCATCTTAGTCCTCACTTGAATATCCAAAATTCTCCCTATATTTCATATGCAGTGATTTGCATTTAGAATTCGAAAATCACACTCAAGATCGAACGAATTCTTTTTTTTTAGAGATGATCATTATGGATGCTTATATGAAAATAGCTTGTTTATGGCTAGGCAATTTTGAATATCCTAGTGTAGAAAGTATTGGCAGTCATCGATCTTCTATGTTCTTATTCAGGGATTGAGCTATTGTCTTCTAAATGCCTTTTATGGTATAAAAGATGTTTATGGAAATTGGCTTAGTTTTCCCCCCTTTTCAGCAGTTCTTTTTTTTCGTTTGGTTTTCAAAAGTGAAACCGATCACTCTCTTGACTGAAATAGTTTTTTTTTTTTTAGGGGAGGCAATAAGTAGACAAAAGAATGGCTTACATAAAAACAAGAAAAAAGGACATTTTATTGCAAGTCAGTTCAAGCTCACTTGTAATTTGTAGAAGCTGTTGATCAAGAAAGACAGTGCATTTTTTTATGACCCCTCTCTTTTCTTTTCTTTTTGGTAGGAAAAGCATGAGTAGCATGAAGGTAGCGGAGTCAGTTTGTTAGACAGACACAATTTGTATTTAAGAGGAGTTTATCTGTCAAAAGAGGGAAAAGAGGCAGCATGATTTTGTGTGTGAGACGCTATATCGAGTACAATCCGTCGTCCCAAGTTAACCACCTTAGAAAACAAGGAGATTCCCATCTGACTAACCTGCCTTGTTCAAAACAATGAGCAGTGTTGTGCTGATTATGTGTAGAGCCTTGACATTAGATGCCTACAGTATAAGGGCTATAGGATGGGCATTTACAGAAGAGGCAATTGTATACTTTATTATTATTATTATGATGTATGTCTTAAAAGAAAGCATCTCTAGATCTTGCCCTGTTGGTCTCTTTTAGTTCAACTGCATTGTTATGTTCTTCATCATCTTCATCATCTTCTAAAAAAGCAGAAGAAGCATCCAAGACACTTTCACGATTCTCTACTTCAGTATAACCTTGGTTCTGAACAGTACTTGACAAGTTCTCCCAAAGAGATATCAAACCAAAAGTAAAGCCAAAGACAACAAATCCAAAGGACAATAGTACGTTGCAATAAGAACTCACATCAATGTCCTTCATCGTTAACAAAGCCAATTGTTGTTCAGTGGCACCCATGAACAAATGACCTGCCAATATCAAAGTCTATCACAACTGTTAGGTTATTGGCTTCCTCTTCTTTATGGTTTCAGATCACTTACAAGGGGAGGAATGTATTGCCAAGGAGAGATGATATCAAATTGACCCTGTTTCCAAACAAAGCAAATCTCAATGATTCTGCTTAGACCACCTGCCATCAACATATAGCCAAAGTAAGAATGAATAGCCCCACTGTTAGGTACATGTTGTGCATGGCCTTGGAATGCTACTGCTGTCAAGATAATCAGGACAGAAGGCACAACAGATCGGTTTCCATTCCGACTCAATAGGATGCCTATCAAACCAGCTGCCCACCAAATAATACCCATAGAGGTATGTTGATAATCACCATGATTCCAAGGATGGCCCCATCTAGGAGAGACATCAATGATCATTATTCGTAATCATAATAGTAGAAAAAAAAGCACTCACCTATGCTCAGTAAATGTATTGACAATACCCCAAAGCATAATAACCCAACTATCATACCATTCCTGACTTTTTCCATTCTTAAGTAACCAAGGACCTCCTACTCTAAGTGACAATAACAACAAAATACCATAGGCCACAAAACTAGATCCCATAATAAAATGAGCTAAACATTGACCCGTGGATTCTAATGACAGCAAGAAATGAACATGGTATTATGAATCTAATCTATCGTATTACCTCCATAACAGAATCCAAGTGATGCAATAACACCCAACACAATCTGTACATAACCAACCACAGGAATAAGGGCACCCATTATCTTATGTAACTTGGTCATCCAAGGTCTTATTTTGCCCTGAATACCTTTTTCTAAATGAAGCTTAAGATAGACACCCAATGCAAATTGGGATACCACTAGCCAAATAACAATGGTAGCAAACCATCGATGAGCAATGTGTGGTTCCTAAAAAGAAAGAGTTGGTGATAGGATGGTGTCATTTCTTTCTTTGCTTACGTAATTTCGACCATTATGCGCATGGGCCAAAAACAATCCCACCACAAAGATAGCTGAGGCCAATACTTGAACAGGTACATGCCATTTATTCTTGGCAAGACCCAATACCATACCCAATGGATACAACACACCAAACGCTTAAAAATAAAAGCTAAGCTTTCCTTTCTCTTTTTCTTTTTTTTTTGCTTGTTATTACCTGTGACCATAAAGACAATATGAAGTGTCATAATGAGTCCTATGGGATCGTCTGTGGCTGCACTGTTGTCGAACAAGGAAGGATCGAGTTGGTGGCTATGACCCATACTTCCATGGTCATGGTCTGACATGGTGCGAATAGAAATTTAAAATAAAAAAAACAAAATAAAAATAAAAACAAAACAATATCTGAGTAAGGTAGTCTCCGAGGCATGATTTTTGTTTTATTTTATCTTTCGAAATAGTGATGAACATTGATTCCCCAAGACAGTTAACTGTACTGTCACTCAACTGCTGGTAAGGCGCTAGAGTAAACACACAAGAACCTGTCTAACGCACTAAACACTCCAAAAAAAAGGGGCCTTTATGTAGTCTCCAAACAGAGACGATTCCGGTTAGAGGCTATTGCAGACAAGATCAGTCAAGAGGATTACGATCTTGTTGCTCTTCAAGAAGTATGGATGCCATCCGATTTCGAAATGATACGAGAAAGAACACAAGCAGCCTTGCCTTTTGCAAAGCATTTCTATAGGTAAGCAAAAGTACTAGATCTATTTGATTAAAGAATATTAAATGCGTGTCCTCTTAGTGGTGCATTAGGCAGTGGTTTAGTCCTTTTGTCTCGTTTCCCTATCCTTTCATCTAGCTATGTACAATTCAGTTTAGCAGGTAGACCCTTCAAGATATTTCAAGGTGATTTCTATGTTGGTAAAGGACTTGGCTCTATCTGTATTGAGCATCCCGATATTGGGCTGATGGATGTTTATACAACGCATGTAAATATTCAACACTTTGACATTGAACTCTTTTCTAACCATGACGATTAGCTTCAAGCTGCTTATGGACAACAAGATGATTATGAAGCACAACGTATTACTGAATGCTGGCAAATTGCTCAAGCAGTAAGACAATCAGCAGCACAAGGTAGACATGTTATCTTGGTAAGTCACTTGATGAAATGAATGAAAAAGGGGCTTTATTGATCACAGATAGAGATAGGCAGGCGATTTCAACAGTATTCCTACCAGCCACTGCTATCGCCTGTTGAGTGATCATGGCTTTATGACTGACAGTTGGCTTGAGATGCATCAAGAGACCATAGAAGACAGCCAAGCACGCTTTGAAGAGCATCAACTAAGCGTGTCTGATTGTATTCAACAGTTTGGTATCACATGTGATTCACCCGTCAATACCTGGTCTCATCATCTACTGTCGCAAGAGCCTTATGCCAAGGACATAGGGGATCGTCTAGACTATATCTTCTACCGACGCTCACCCCAACTTGTCTGCCTTCAATCCTCTGTTGTGCTGCATGAATATATACCTAATACCAACCTCAGTTTCTCGGATCATTTTGGAGTCCGCTCCGTCTTTAAGATCAGCACAGAGGCAACCAGTGCACTCAACAGCCATTATGCACCTACTGCCACTCAGTTGACCAGACCCACCACGACCGACTTGACCTCGACTCATGTAAGATCCATGCTCAAGTTGATCAAAAAGGAGTTGGTTAAGGCTATCTCTAGTCGACATGCTTTTCTCTTTTGGTCTATTGTCTGTGTGTTGATGGCCTTTGTTGGCTGGATGGCACAGATCATACTGGCTTTTCAACATGGTCATCCAGTGATTTATGCAGTCTTGGGATTATGGATTATGTTCTCTGCTGCATGGGCTATGGTCTTCTTTATTGTTGGGTTTGTCTTTGGCAAGACTGAAGAGCGACTTTTGTTGGCCTATCAAGAAGACATGACACTTTGTCTAGATCAACTTGCGTCGCCTATCGATTTACCGCCTTCCAGTTCAAATGTCAGTCTATTGAGTCACCCGTCTACTCTCTCTAGTTCAGAGGGGTTAGTGATTAAGCCAGTTATTTAGAGCCTATAAACGATTCATTTATGGGGGGATATCATCGATTTTATTCTTAAATGCCTAATTTCTTGACCTTTTCTATCAATCCTTTGACTGAATCTTGAATGATTTCATTGTCTGTCTGTTGATCCTGCATACCTATCAGTGCTAATTTGTCTGTGATTGAACTGATAGTCTGTTTAAGCTCTTGATCTTCTTTTGAGAACAGAAAGTCAGATAAGCCATAGTAAGATGCATTTGTGTTTTCTGAAGGTAGACCAAAGAGGGGCATATGTTTCTTGGCTAGATGCTGCACCAGCACTTGTGTGATCTAGATCAAAGAGAGTTAATAAGCGAAATAAGTACATACTAAACATAGACTTACAGATTCTAAATCTTGGTATTCACTCCTAGCTGTTTCCGTTGCCCATTCTGTTTGCCCATGAACTGCATGTTGACGAAGATTGTCCATTTTTAGCTTGGCTAACAAGAGAGGTGTCAATCTGAAAGGATCAGTGGCTGGTATATTTGCACCTATAAAGAACAAACAGTCATTGATCTTTCTTAAGAGAAGATGTGAATATAAACATACGCTCCACTTGCCTTCATGTAACAGCATAAGAACACATTGATGATTTCCAGCTAATACAGCTTTTTATAGGCAATAAATTTTTATTGATTCAATAAAACAAACTCTTTCTCTCTCTCTTTCGTTTATTTTCTTCATCCTATCAAGTCTCTACTTACCCATATGAAGCGGTTGAAGTCCATCCATATCACCAACACCATTATTTACATCTGCACCTGCAGTAATCAACAATTTGGCTATCAAAGTAGCCACTGAAAAATCATCTCTTCGACCACAGGCAATATGTAAAGGTGTTCGTAAGTGATTGTCTCGGATTGTATCTGGGTTTATTTCTGGTAAGGCATCCAAGATATCTTTAACTGTTTGAAGATAGATAAGTTTGAGATACACACAATAAGTTACAGAGTAAGCTTACCTTCATCCGCTTGTTTTCGTGCACATGCATCCAATAAAACAGATTCGGTAGGTGTCAACTGAAGTAAATCACGTAGTCTATCTGCTCTCTTGGCTTTTCGTTGCTGACATTTAGTGATCTTGTTCTGCATTCCCCTCCCTCCTTTTTATTTATTTATTTATTTAGTCTAACAAAACAAAAATAACAGAAAAAGAAAAAGAGGGAGAAAGAATTGCCAATTGACAACATTTTCTCAGAAAAACAATGATTAATTTGAACTGCATTGTTTACGGATAGAGAAGCGGGTAGAAAGAATAGTATGGTTTTTCCTGCCAATGATACAACAATATGTCTTGCTCTTATCATGATCAATAAACACAAGGCTTAAAGCACTTCCAGACTTGTATGTATGTGTGTATTTTTTTTTTTTACATGCATCACTAAGGGCTGTATATCCGAGAAAAAGATAATGCTATCAAATCTCGGTTGTTCTTTTTCACAATAAGGACATAAGATTAAAAAAAAAAAGGATATTTTTGTGCCTTCAATTGGCATTGTTTGAAAATCAAGCTAGTTTATATTAATTTGTACATGCTGATCATCCATGCATTATGGACAGGTCAAAACTCAACTGGTTTTCTTAGTAAGAAACACACGAGCAGACATTAAATGATATTGCGGCTGTAGAACTCTTGCATTGATAGTTCTATACCTCTGATGTAACTAAACTTGCTCGAGAACCCAAAGTGTTACTACATCTATATCCTTCATTGTTGGTATGAATCTTTCTGAAGAAGACAAATCATTTGTGCAGTTATACATGTTGAGCCCAAGAAAACAATCACCTTCTCATATTGTGGTCACTTTGGCTGTCTAGGCAGAAGTCAAAGTCACTTACAAGTATCAGATTGCCTAAAAGATTTGAATGTAGCTCATGCGTGCTGTACATCATGGAAGTCAAGTCCACAAAAAGTAAGATTCGTTGATTATCTAAGTTTGAAGCAGATGCTTGAATATTCAGCAAAGGCAATAGCTAGAAGGATGACTCCTCTGATGTAATCAGTTTTGTCAAGAATATCATTCACTTTCCGCATGTTTTTAAGCATTCAACATAAAGATCTCCATTGAAGTTAACTATGCCACAAAATTGATTCTATATAGTCTGCTTCAATTGATCTCAAAAAGACATTGACGATCAACTTTGCATTTCCTAACACCAATACAGTTAGGGGATTGCTCATAAAAGATGCTGTCAAGGCAACCAATTCAATTGTAATTGAAGATTTGTCTTCTGCTTTGATAAATAAATGTCTAATGTTATGATTGCGAAGTGAAGATACAATGCCATTCCTTTGAGCCAAGTCTTGGTCTTCACCAAAAACTTTTAGTTCTAGTTTTCATTAGAAAAAACTTAAGGTCCATAAGCTTACAATGCAGCATGAAAGTGAAAAAGAACAAAAATCCGGTCCGCACCTGCCGGACTTGTCCGGCGCAAAAAAAATTGTACAGAATATATTGTACATAGCAAATTTAACAATAAGTTGTGGGGCTATGGCCCAATGGATAAGGCGTCTGACTACGAATCAGGAGATTCCAGGTTCGACCCCTGGTAGCCTCATAACCACATCTTCTTTTTAAATTTTTTGCAATAAAGTGAGACGTTTCTATGATTTTTCACTTTTATATTGTAAAGATGAAAGATAGTGTTACAGAACAAAGGATAGTTTTTGCAGTAACTTGAGAAAGAGAACAAATAGATATAACAGAGCAATCAGGCAGCAAGGTTATAAGTAATGTGCACCAGGTTTTAAGTCGTCCGACTAGAGATATAAGTAAAGTAAAGAGAATAAAGTAATATAAAAGAAGAGATGTAATAAACGAATACAATGATCTGTAATAAGTATCAAGGGAACTAATAACAATATGTGGATTTAGGTAGTGAATATGTCAAACTACAACCTAGCGTAAAGTAAATAAGAGAGATTTAAGTTGAGTTTATTAATAAGAGATGATTAAAGAGTTTATATACTATTCTAAAAGAAGTCATGTTGGACTTGCAAACTAATAACTTAAACAGTCAAGTTAATGAGTCATCATGTATGGATTATTAATACATGTCTAAAAGTTCTATTCATTATGATATGGAAAGTCAGAGAAGGATTCAAATAAAGTTGTTGTGTAATAAGAGATCAAGAGGAGCTGTCAAATGAGTAAAATACCAAATAGGAAATACAGAGTTGGATTCAAAGCAGCGAAAAGAAGTCAGAAAATAATTGAGTACTAGGAAAATTCCTGTGCGTAACAATAGTTTTTGCAGTAACTTGAGAAAGAGAACAAATAGATATAAAAGACCAGTCATACAACAAGGTTATGAGTAACGAGCACTAGGTTTCAATTGCTCTACTGTAAAAAGTGATTTGGTGTAATATAATTTAAAGAAGCTTATGATTTTAACCAGAGAGAGATTCTGAGCCAAAGTAAGTCTTGATACAAGATGTTAATAATAATGAAAAGAATTTAAAGAAGATAAAAGATAAATACACGTCAAGTTTTAATAGAAAGAAAAATATCCTTGTATACTGCTCTAAACTAGAGATTGATTATAAATTCTATATGAATAATGATGAGGCATGGATGATTGACTTACAAATAAAAGATAATAAGAATACGAAATATGCACCAAGCAGGGTAAGTCATATTTATCTAGAATAGTTATGCTCAGGTAGAAGACATATCAAGATAAAATAGAATAGTAGAGGTGACAAGACAGAGAAGAATATTTAGACAATAGAGAGAACAAAATGGCAACCAAATAAAAAATGCCTATGAGATGCTGAATATAACAATACTAATGGATAGATTGGAAGACGTCGTTGTATTGTTGGGCATCTGAATTCAATGTTATAATTATTGCTTTCTTTTGCTGCCGAAAACAAGCTATGTTTGCTATTTATCATCTTTTATTAATTATTTTCGTTTTGAGAAATGATAACTACACTGTAAGCTTGTTTATCCTTTGTCCAAAGGAGTTGTTTTTTGTGTTAGTGTGGATGGTATTGTGGTGCGCAGACTTGTTGCATAATCATGGGCTGTTGGGGACAATATGGAGGCGGCATACAGACATAAGTAGGTGGAGGAGGAGGACATGGCTCTTTTTCTGGGGGAGGAGGTTTTTCTTTTTCTTCTTCAACAGGTGGATTAAGACCAAATCCGGGTGACTTTAAGCGTATGATATTCCAATAGTATTGCCAACCAACCGAAATAAGTGTATTGACAATGACAAATGCAAGCATAATATAAACAGGCTTACTCATCAGATAGACATTATGGTGATTGGGATTGCCATCAAAGACCAAAAGCCAAGGGTTGATGAAGCCTGTATGTGCAAAAAAGTCAAGACCGAAATAGAATAGATAGGCGCCTATGAGTGCAGTTGAAAAGATCACCATATATGTCTCCACAAAGAATAGTAGAATAGGACCTAAAAGAGAAATACCGATGATGAAACATACTCGAGCTACTTTCTAATCATAATTTGAAACGAACAATTAAGACTTTTGATAGACAAACAGTGTTGACACTTACGATGGTAATAACAAGATCTTCTTTCCATGAGAGAATGTAGACAGCAAGATAAAAGCCTCCAAGACCTGTCCCTTATATCAGCATTTGTATTTTGTGATAGACTCTAAACTTACATGCTAGGCAATATACCCCGAGTGGATACAAAAAGATAAGAATAAGCGCACCCAAAATACCAATGCCAGCACTGACACAAATATAAATCACATCACCCAAAGGATAACCACCAGCAGGTTCATTATTAACAAGCCCAATCCATGTCATGGTAGCTATAAGAAAGGAATGGTTAGTTTCCTTTTTCTTTTTTTTTTTACATGAGAAAAATACAAGAAAGAAAATCCTACCAAAGAAAACAAAACCAACCAGACCTAAAGTTGGACGGAAAAAGCGATAACCAAAAATAGCAAAATAGAGGCCAACGATAATACATAATGTACCAACAAAGCCTTGTGCAGGGCTAATGCCATCTCCATAAGTATCTAATTTGAATGTGTCAGATATATTTGGATGTTCATAATAAGGAGTACTCATGTATTTACGCCAAAGATAGTCAGACCAACATTGACCATGACAAGAAGGTGGTTTTGAAGATGAAGGTTTTGAAGTAGGCGTTGCTCTTACAGTTGTTGTCACAGTAACGGCCGTACCTCCTCCACAATTCACTGTCTCAGTTACTGTTTTCCACAGATCGTTTAGATCAGACACAACAGCAGACGCAGCCATCAATTCTTTATGGTTATCACGATTTCGACACATGCTAGCCCAGTTCTGATACAATTCTAAATCATCTTCGACATCCCTTTTTCTAAGAGGAGCATGTGTCGGTGTTCCTATTGGCATGACAGTTCTTGCCTGTAATGCATAGGCGGTCTTTGTTGGCAGTGTTATGCATAACGAAGTTTCAATTAGCGATAACAATAGAATAAAAGCTAGCGATAATAGTGATTTTATCATGCTTTCTTTAAATAACAATAATAGAAAATGAATCTCCCAGCAAGAAAGAAAGAAAACAACAACAACAAAAGAAGAGTCTAAATAAAAGATACAATGTATAAAAATGTACATTTGTTTTTCCTTTATTCTTAAGGATCTTGGTGATCAATTACCATTTATAGATCAATGTTTTCAATTCTCTTTGCTCCAATACCAGTCTTCTTTTTCTCGCGAAGCTCAGCCATGCGCTTCATAAGGTTGAGATATTAGCATTGTGACAGCTATAAGCATAGATGAAAACGTACCTGTCTTCGTTCTTCTCGTCTTCTCTCCAACTCTGCTTTCTTGTCTTCTTTACTGATTTGAGACCCAGTGGATGTCTGAGCTGTACTACCACTTTCACTCAGACCAATATCTTTTTTTATCATGTTAGTCCCCCTTTTTTTTTCTTTTATACATGATTGTATGAGATAATAATTACCAACTGTTTTTGGCTTGTGTGTCAGTTTCATTGAACTAGGTGCTTTGCTAGCTGGTGCTAGACCAAATGATGACACAGCAGACAAAGGTGAATGATTTGTTGATATAGTTGGCTTTGTGAATGAGAGTGCCGATTGGTCTGTATCGAATTCGTCTATTTTCATATTTTGTTTAGAATGAGCTGTACTCGATCAAGAGTTAAAAAAAGATAGTAACTTACCCCATCCATTGTCAGTATCATCAGTAGGCTGACTAAAGTCAAATGGGGTGCTTTCTTCATCATCCCATGCGCTGGTATCGTTGTCTTTTAGGTCTACTTCAATTGATTTCATAGAAACTTGTTGTGAGTGTGTCTGCGAGTTTACAGTCTGAATTGATGTCGTTGTCTCTATTGTCTGGACAGGGTTGTTTATTTCTCCAGTGGGTACAATAAACTACCGATGGTTTAGTTTGCTTTGTTCCTTTTGGATATACGTCAACTTACTCTAGATTGAATAGAAGAAACAGCCCAATCGGTAAGACCTTTGGTGGCACCACCCAAGATGCCTGCCATACCAGCACTATCTTGATTGACATTGTTTTCTGAAGGTGTGCTCGATTGCTCAACAATGGCTGTTTCAGGCTGTTTGTATCATACATAAAAAAAAAGAGTGTAAGAGTGTAATATTCATGGAATCAAGAGCTATTTATACTAACCATTTTATCAGCAAATGTTTGAATTCTTTGAATAAAACATTGCATTACTTTAAATGCTTGATCACGCACAATCCTAACCCATTATGTTAAAGCTTATTCCTTGTTTTTTTTTCTATAGTTACCAAACTTACTTTTCCTTGTCAATTAAAGTATTGGAAATGGCTGGAACTATACGACAGGCACACTCTTGAGCATCATAAAACTCGGATGTAGCTGTTCACTAGAGTGGTTAATAAAGTGTATATGGTCAGAATATAAAGCAGTTTACCATTTAATGCCATAAGTGCAGCTACTCTTGCGTGATGAAATCCATCCCTTAAACTTCTTGTAAATGCAGGTACCAGCACCTTTTTTCTTGTCTATAATACACCACAACCTCTTTAATCACTTTATCGCAAAGTAAGTGGTAGAGACTTACACTGTCATTGAGATGTTTTGCAATTTTACCCAGACAAATGGTAGTGTTGGTTCGAATGCCTGGTTCTGGATCCATTTGTAACTTTGCCAGGTATTTCAGCAGATCATAGTTGATAACACGATCATTCAACTTGGGTACAATCAACAGTACTGACTTGATCGTTTGCTCTCGGATGATGGGGATTGTATCGGTAAATCCAGTTGCCTAAATGTATAATCAGCCTACATGTCTTTCCAATGATCGGACAAATCTAAATGCTTTACAATACTGGGGAATATCTGGTTGGTCACCATTTTGTTGTTCATATGGTTGATGAATTTCGGCATATTGTCCAACAAACTGACACGTATCGCTCTATCGGGGGATGCAAACATGCGTACAATAGGTGCAATGACAATGGCTTGGTATTCTTCCGTTGTCAGATGCTCGCCCACTTTCACAATAGCGCTTAATGCCTTGGCTCCACCTGATCCAAATTCAAAAGCCTTGATCAGTTCAGGCAAAATCTTGTATTTGGCAAATTCACTTGGAAAGGTATCGATGAAACTATCTAATTTTCTAAAAAATCCTTCTTTTTCGCTAGGCTCTTTGATGCTGATGTTTTCGAGAAACAGATTGACTTTGACAAAATCGGTTGAGAAGAAACCTTTGGGCTGTAAACCTTCATCCAAGAATCGATCCGCACTTGCTCTTGATCGGGCTGAAGGGTGCAATAAGGTAGCATAGATGCGTTGCATAGGTAAAGGAATACTTCCTTTCTGTGATAGAAGTTGATCTGTACTATCGAATCGATGGTTGTAAGATTCATAGATGAGACAGCCTAAATGATAAGCATCCAAGGCACCTGAGGGTAGTCTATAAATCAAATATGAGTCTTCTCATCCTCTTTTTTTTTTTTTAACCAGCATCAATCCAATAGTCTTTCTTTTTTCAACACCTTACTCTTTAATAGCAGTCCAACCTGATTTCTTGACTTCAGGACTAGCATAGCGTTGTGCATCAGGTACAAGACCACCAAAAGTCAAGATAATTGGACTTTCTTCTTTCATTGAGCATAATAATTCAAATCCACCTAGTTTCCATTCACCTGCTTTGTTGGTAAAGACTGAAGGTACTCTCACATTGCCATGTACCATATCACAATCATGATTTAGAAATTTGATGGCATTCTATTAAACAGAACAAGGATTGAGTAGCTATACTAAAAAAAAGGGAGAGGGCTTTCCCTTTTCCTTGTTCCATGCCATATACTGTACAGCTATTTTATATAGACCCCATAAAATCAAATTATTGTCGGGATCTTGATTAAGTTGACTGGAGAGTGGCTCTACAGGTTCAGTAACAAACATGATGCTTTGTTCTGTCTATTATTTCGGGGAGGGCTTTGATTAGCTGTTGTCTTGTCAACCAACTAGGCTGATCTCACCTCAACACCATCCAAATACCGCAGAATATCCGGATGACGCATCGTTCGAAGTCGCTTAAACGCGTTTCTAGCAAGAGGTGCTCTGTCTTTGTTCTTGGTGCAGTCAAATACGAATATAGATACTTCTGAACCATCCTCCTAATATGAGTCGATCGAGTTTAACATCAGCTTGAGGATGTATATTTCAAAAGATGCATACCTTTTTTGTACCTCGATGCAATGCCCAAATGGACTGTTCGGAAAAGAACTCGACTTTATCACCGAGACTATAGCCGAAACTCGAGCTGCTGTTACTCAGGAGTGATAGACTACTTTTGACTATGCCTGAAAAGAATGCCATCGTTACAATGTGATGAATCAAGTTGTTTTTTCTCTCTCTCTTTTTTTTTTATTGCTCAAATGCTTACCAAAGATTTAAAAGACCGCTTGATGTTCCTATATTTCGGCAGCCTTGTGACTGAGGTAAAGAAGTGCTCAAGTAAACGACATGACTAGTATACACTCGGGTTGAATTGTGAATGTCTAATGTAAAAGAATCCGAGATTTGCAAACCAAACAAAAAAAAAGGAAGGCCAACCTAGTGTAATGTATCAAAAAGAAAAACGAGTGCTTTGTATTTTTATGCTCAAGTTAACAATCAAATGCATTTCAACAACTGACTGTCCTGCCACATATGCTCAATTAAGGATTTGTATCTGTCGTCTTATAAATTCAAGCATAGCTATTTGTGTGGCAGCAGAGGGTGGTGTTTGATTGAAGGACAAAGTTTTGATCGACCCCCCTCTATCATCAAATTCAGGTACTAGGGAATCGAAGCTGGCTGTCAGATTTCTCTAGGTTCATGCTGTCTTTCCAAGATGAACAAAGACCCCCCCCCAAAATTACTGAACCCAAAGTTTTGATATCAGCCATTTCTCTCTTTTATTAACTTGTAAAGCTTAATATACGCCTTCTTTTTTCTCCTTGATAAAATCAAATGACTGTTTACTTTGAGAAAAAAGTGATTTGTTATGCAAGCAATATTCCTTCTCTTTATTTCACTTGTATCCTTCCTTCTGCTTGAGTTGAATTTATTGTTGCCTAATTAGAATGAGAAAGAAAACAGATCAAGTATGAGCACAATACAATACAATCAGAACAAGTAAATCAATTGTCCTGTCACACACACACAGCGATTAAAACGATTTGAGGGGGGGTTAAGCTATTCTATCCCCCCTTTTTTTTTGTTGCGAATCAAGCCTTTATTGTTTGTATGTGCGCCAAATGAATATGTCGCAAAAGTCCATCCATGGCAGAAGCTACATTTCTCAGTTATTAAGAAAACTTTTTTCTCAAATGAATCATGTGACTTTCTTGCTAATGAAACGCATTGGAATTGATAAATGAAATATGATCAGCCTCAAATAACTTTCTTGTAAGATTAATTGCAATACTTTTTTTACATTTGGCGGAGAAAGCATGCGCACAAGTCACAAGACTTTGTTTAGACAAATGTCATTTAGGTCAACTATGGAAGACAGCTAAAAAGAGAGTAAACTCATGGATCGCTTTATCTTGTTAGGAATTGGGATGCATTGATTGGCTGTAGTATTTCACTAACACAAGTTGTCAGAAAATAGAAAGCACTGATGGGCCCCCCCACAAGAACGCCCTATTTATTTGATATTCTTACTCCCCGCTTAAATTTCAAAAACCGTTCTTTTGTAACAAATATGTTAAATAGACTTTTTTTTCTGCTTTCTTTTTTTCCTTATTTACCAGTCTTTATCCCCCCCCCTCCATCCTTCTTTTTGCTTGAATTTTTAAAAGGTGTCACTCCTTCTATATAAAAAAAAAAAGAACTTGTTTTGTTATCTCATGATTTAGCTATGAGTTAGTGTAATCATCAATTTAGCCCACAGAGGCGCATAGAGCTTACCTAATTATTTAGATAATTTATCAGGAAACATTGAATATAGCCTACAACAATATGCAGCTATCACACAAGCTCATTTACTAGGAACCTCACCCTTGAGACATCATAGCTCTCCTCAAGAACAGCAAACGACATTGCAACAACATAGATCAGAACCTCAACCTTCATCTCAACCTCCACAAGGCCTACCTATGCAAGACCCCAATGCCTTCAATTTAGCCTATCAGCCTTTCCCTCTTGTTCGTATGATGCCACCACAACTTCACCAACCTACCTTGGCAAAGGAGTTGTCCAATACGCAAATCAACAGTATGGACCAAACACAGAAGCAACCACAACAGACAAATGCTACAGAAAGTGCTAGCTCCGAAGCACCCACTCGTGTCACTCGTCCACCTAATGCTTACTTGCTGTTCAATAAGGAAATGAGAAGGATCCTAAAGAACCAGGATCCGAGCATGAAAGTAGCTGATATAAGTAAAGAAGTAGGCTTTCGTTGGAAGAATATGTCAAAGGTAAATCTAGTTTTTGTTCTATATACTTTCTATATGATTTACAGTTGTCTATAGGAACAAAAAGAACACTATATTATTCAGGCCAACAAGTTGAAAGAAGAGCAGAAAGCACTTCATCCAAATGCCATGTACATGCGTCGATCAAGAGCCGAACTAGTAGAGGCAGGCAAGATCACTAAGCGTTCAACAAAAGATAAATCGGGATCATTGGATAGTCCATCAGAACAAAGCCCAACCAGAAAGAAACGCCCAAAAAGAAACAAGAATTCATCTACACCCAAACATCCCTTGAGTGCCTATATGTGGTACCTGACCGAAGTCAGACCCGAAACCATGCGTAATTTTCCTGGTTCGAATGTAGGTCAGATCAGCAAATTATGTGCTGATCGTTGGAACAGCATGACGGAAGAGGCTCGTTTACCTTGGAAAAAGAGGGCTCAGTTAGACAAAGAACGATATGCTCGGGAGATGCAAATCTATGCTATTCAAAACGATCATGCACTCGGAAGAGGGACTCGTCAAAAGTACCGTGCAGCTGCATTAAAGCAAGTCAATGACTCTTTTATGGATCCCTTGTTATACAAAACCTTACAACAGCCTCAATCACAACAGCCACAACAGATACTCATCAACACTCAACCCATGCCTTCTTCATCTACTCCCACCCCTTCTTCTTCTTCTGCGCCTATTCATTTGCCCATGACAACCCACCGTACTCTTAATGATAACAACCTTTTATCAACACCTTCATCTGAAACAGATTCATTTCTTATGGATCATCCTTGTTAACATTTTTTTTTTTTTTTTTTTTTGCATTGTACAAATTCATCTTTCTTGATTTTAGCATAGTACGAACTATTTCTTGTTTCGTTTATACCCCCTTCCTTGGGTTGAGAATAAGGCTTGTTTCTTTAGAATAAGAAGACAATAAACGTGTTTATCTGAATGATTCATTCAAGCTCTCTGTTTGAATGATGCTTTTCTTTTTAAATCTGTTTATCTTGTTATTAAAGTAATAAAGTACACAATACATAAGCAATGAAGCTGACAATGGCTACTTCTCTGGCAGATATTAGAAACTGCTTAATCACAAATGCATTCTTTGGCTTTACAGGACCCAATGCTTCATTGATCCCAAGTTCCTCTTTGGATAGATGAAGACGATATAGCCTGGATGATGATGCTCTCGATTGAAGCCATTGATGGACCATCAGACTCACTAGTGTAAAGATGGCAAGAAAGCCATACTGAATAAAGATGCCTACTTGATTAGGCAGCCAACAAAGATGGGTTGATAGATGATGTGGATTCATTTCCAAGACCATCAATCCTGGGAACTGAATGCCCTGCGACATACTGAAGGTCGGCACAGTGATTTCAGGAATATGTTGATGCATCACTTTGCAATAGTCATGATCGTCTCCTGAAAAGATAGCGACTGGCTTTACTTTATCAAGGACGATGTCTGAAAGTTCTTTTGAAATCAAGTTTTGATATTGGTATCCTTGACGATCAACAATCCAGTTCAACCGACTTTGCTTCCGATAAGGTCCGCATGTCTGATTACTTGTTCGATAGAGTGGTACATGTGTAAACAACAGCCGCCTTGGATGACTCGGAATTTGATCCAGCATGCGTTTATCAGCCAAGGTAGGATCATCCAAAGATAGCATGATGGTATCGATTATGACAAATTGGTATCCGTGTTGTTCAAATGTATAGGAAGTAGGACCAAAGTAATGCTTAAATTGCTCTACCTTTGTCTTATTGATGCCTTGACCAAATCCAATATCATGATTTCCAGCCATATAATGTAGCTTATCACTGGCCGGAAAAATACTGTGAAACCGATCCACCTCTTTTGCATAACTTCAATAATGGACGTTATTTTCACCTTTTCTTTCCCTTTTTGATTGAACTTACAATGCATCATCCTTCCATTCCCTCCCATTGTCTGACAAGTCTCCCAAGAAGATCACATCACTTGGTCTTATTTGGCGTATCAAGTGGTGATAGTTTCGCTTCATATAAAGACTACTGTAGAACTTGGTAAAGAACATGACAAGTGGATGTCTTTGATATGATTTATCATCCGTCATTTGAGGGTCGGCAATCAACATGACACGAGGATACTAACAAGGGAATTGAGCTTTTTTATCTTTCCTTATGAAATTAAGAATTACATTGGCTGAATGTGTTGAAGCACATTGTTTGGCAGTGTACCAAAAAATAAGATATTCATTTATCAGCAGAAACACAATCCATAGACCACACAATAGCTGAACAAACAATCGAGTTTTGAACATGATAAGAGAGAATAAAAAGAAAAAAAGAGCGATAAGATTTTGCTAGAGTTATTTTGCACTTTTTTGAGTAAGGTGCCGAATTTCCGAGAAACAATAAAGTTATGTTTATGGATTTGCTGATAAAAAAAAAAAAGAACAAGAAAAAGAGTGTGGAAACAATAGCTGATATACAAAAAAAGAAACTGTAGAGTGTCTTGTTTAGAACAGGTCAATTGAGGGCTGAAGAAGAAAAAATCCGTGTTTAGGTGAGGCAGTCCAATGATATTTCAATTGTTCATGCACATGAAAAAAAAAAAAAACAGAATTTTCTTTTCTTGTGCAACTTCTTTATTGTAATACAAACCTAGAAAATAACAAAAAGAAAAAAAAAGTATGGTGCTTTAGGGGACATCAAGCCAAATATTACTTGACTGAAAAAAACAAGTACAAAAGTCTCATCTAGTGCGTATGAATGCCTTGTTCTTGTCATGCTCTATTGTCTTCTATAAGACCTGCTTTGGCACTCTTTCTCTTATTTCTAACTCAGTCCTGACATGGAGTTGATTTCTGGCAACCATCTGATTGGACCGTGCTTCTGATAACCCTTAAACTAATAGAATTTGGCTTCTCCCAACAATACTATGCTTACCATCTTCTTTGACCCTGAAAATGATCTTTTGTGAATTACGCTTATTTTCTTTTTCTAATCTCTAGTGATTGTGGTGCCATTAAGTGTAATACCAAGCGATACAACTGATTTTTACGTTCAATTCAGCTTAATATGAACAAAGTTTATAGATGCAACAAGTACTTTTTTTTTTTTTTTTGCGCAATAGTACGCTTTATTTGAGTGTGTTTCTGTTCTTGAGACATGCTCTTGTATTATGCACTCTTCAATTGAATGGTATTTTACTGCTTGAAGCGATATAAATCAAAGGAATTGCATTGTATTATACACTCTTAAATCGAGGGTACTACTGTATGCAGTAATATGTTGCCTCTGAAAATAAATAGGCTGGTTGAAAAAGTTACTCACATAAATGACTTGTAGACAATCAAACTGGTCTTGATCTTATTAGAACCGTGAATGCAGCTAACAAAAGAAAGCATCGAATCAATAGACACCCTTGGTTCTTGGCTGAGATTGAATATGCATTTTGCTATGTTTATGCAGGCTCAAAAAGATAGTATGCTCATGCAATTTGCTTATGAAGTTATTTGCATAACTTACAAGGAGATGGCATTTGTTTAAATCGAGTTCAACTGCCTCTTTCTTGATATTTTATGTGTCCAAATGGTTAGAGTTGTTTCATAAGCAATTGCATCTCTCTCTCTTTTTCTCTCTGTTGTGACCTACAATATGAATCTTCAATTAGGGGCCTAACAATTCTATTTCTCATCCTATCTGATGTTTGTTACTTTGCCTTGAGCCAAAGACTTTCAAGACCAGCAAACATGGACCAGACAGTCACGAAAAATTCAAACTCATCCACCCTTAAAACTTTTTTTTTTTAATTTTTGGCCCTTTATTTTTTTTTTTTTTTTTGGTAGAAAGACAACACTAAAACAAAAGATGGCCAACAAGCTCGATACTCTTACTGTCAACTTATCCAGCGCACCTTACCAACGTGCCTTCACCACCACCACTAGCCCTGTTGTGTTGTTCTCCGTCTTGGACCACTTTTTGCGTCGCGATGATCCTCAGTCCAAAGTTGTCGGTGCCATTTTAGGTGTTCGTAGCCTCGATGGCACTGAAGTAGAGATCAGAAACGCTTTCCCTTTGATTTACACCTCTACAGAAGAAAACGAATTCGTTCTCGACAAAGACCATTACCGTAGCATGTACGATTTGCACTTGAGAGTCAACCCTGAGGAGATCATCTTGGGTTGGTACACTGCTGGTGCTGATTTGGCTCCTGCCTGTACACCCGTTCATTCTTTCTTTGCTGAAGATGTTGCTCCTTTCCAACCTATCCATATCACCATTGACACTGATGCACTTATGAAGACCTCTGATATGGGTCTTCGTGCTTATGCTAGGTGAGAAAGAAAAAGAAAAAGGAGAAGGAAATGTATTGATGATGTGTCTATAGTGCACCTGTTGGTTTCTCTACAAAACCTGGAGATTGTATGTTTTTGTCAGTTCCTTGTGAAGTGAAATACCTTGATGCTGAAAGAAGTGGCTGTAAGTAGAAATGACAGATTGAGAAAAAGTCATGTGACTAAGAAGGAGAGACATTGATAGTGGACATGCTGGCTTCTGCCAAGTCAAATGAAAGCCGCACTGGTTCTTTGATATCTGATATGGATCACCTCGAAATTGCCATTACCAAGCTTCAGGAAATGCTTGAAAGAATCAGTAAATATGTTGACAGTGTTGTTGTAAGTTAGAAAAAAAAGAGAGAAACAAACAAGAAACTCAATGTTCAATCTAGGATGGCAATGCTCCACCCAACAATGCTATTGGTAGATATATCATGGATACCGTTTCCGTTGTTCCCAAGATTGATAGCACAGCCTTTGAAAAGATGTTCAACTCTCACTTACAAGATCTTTTGATGGTTGTTTACCTTGCCAACATGACACGCACTCAATTATCTGTTGCAGAACGCTTACAGTTATTGGTCAACAACTAAATGATATTTGCATTTACTATTATTATTATAAAGAAGATCAACAAGATATACATCTATCGCGTGTATACAAATAGGCAAAGACAGTATTAAGATCAAATGTTATTGGGGGGGGGATAAAATGAAATTTAGGGGGGGGGGGGAGGGGTGTATGGATTAGACGGGGAATTTATCTTATTTACATACATCTATATTTGTGTGTTGTACCTTTCTTTCTTTCTAATTGATTATCTCGTATTTAAAAAAAAAAAGTTATTTCTATTCTTTTTTTTTTTCTTTTTTTTTTTTTCTCTCTCTTAATACCATCATGCTGGCTGCTAACTCAAAGCCACTTTCTACCTCAACCTCAACCACCACCACAGACACAGACTTGACCAATGTCAACCACACATTTGAGTCATTTTTCTATACGCCTTCTTTCTTTGTTCCCAACCCACCAACGAGACATGAAAACAAGAGCATGATAGAATCAACAGTCTATCCTGTTTCGTCTTCCTTTTTCCATTCAGACTCGGAAGAACCTTCACCCAAGCACGATTCTCACTTTGATCTCACATTTGCTAGACAATATCAACTGTCTCTAGCAAGGCCTGATATCAACACACAGTTCAATCCCACTTGTTATGCTACATCAAACTATGGACAGGTAAACATAATAAAAAAAGCATATCTTGCATTCTATTGATACTCTTATCATAGCAAGATCCTCCGAGTACTCCTCATTATCAGCCTTATATGAGTGACATGCATCAACATCAACTGAAAGAAGCAAATCAATTGATACAGAAACTAGCCAACCAACTCAGTTTAATGAATATTGAGATGGAAAAGGCAAGTACAAATTAAGAAATGCTGGTGTGGTCAAATTCAAGAGGAATAACACATAAACACCATTAGAAAACAGCACATTTTCAAGCAGCTTTAGAGGCTAAAGAAATGAAGTTGAAAGAACAGGAACAAAAGCTAATGATGGCAAATCACTTGTATGAATCACAAACAATGAGACTGAATGAACTGCTCAAGATGAACAGATTTTGTCTGGGAGAATTTTCCGATCATGATACAGGGTAAAAAAAAAAAAAAAGAAGGGACTACGCAACCAAAAAAGAATAGCCCGAACTTATCTTTTTCTTGATTTTAGAGTATACAAATACAGTCTAGACACGATGACAACCATGCATGATCATTCCGAAACAATTGACAATATCGCCCATTGTAACACAGTAAGTTAATTACTAACAAAGGAGCTGATCAAATATTAATTTACAACGCTATTTCTTGCTCCAGAAGCCTATTCCAAACATAAAAGAAAGGAGACCTCTATCTTCATCTTGTCGTATCATCGATAAGAATTCAGTTACCAATTGGGATGTAAGTGATCAAACTCATAGATCTATTGAAAACTAACCACCAAAAAACAAGTCACTGGTGGATCGTATCACAAAGGAAACAGATCAACATGCGTCTCTATTGATGCAACAAAAATTAAAATCCGCTACTCAAGAACAAAAGCAACTGATATTTGAAGCTATTCTTGAACAAGCCTATGCCTTAATGACAAATCGGTTCGGAAATTTCTTGGTTCAAAGGCTATTTGAGCTAGGCACACCAGAACAGATCGAGGCTATGGCTGACAAGATGCGTGGTCATGTTGTTGAATTAACATGTGAACCTTTTGGATGTCATGTTGTACAAAAGGCGTTAGATTGTGTCAAGGAAACGTCAAAGGCTGAACTGGTATCTGAACTGTTTGTCAGTATCCTAGAGACAATCACACACAAATACGCCTGTCATGTATGGCAAAAGGTATTCGAACTTCGCTGGACTCAAGCTCCTCCTCCTGTCATGCAACGTCTTCATGCTGTCCTTCAGGGCCATTGGACACAAGTTGCCTTGGACGAAACAGGCAGTCTAGTGATTCAAAACATATTCGAGAACTTGCCCGAGATAGATAAAGTAAGTAAGATTCAATGCTAATGATGAAAAAATCTTCTAAAAGAAAAAGGGTTGGAAAATAGAGACCTGTACTGAATGAGGTGTTGGATAACTTGCTGGTGATTGCCAAAGGTCAATGGGGTAACTGGGTTGTTCAACATATCCTTGAGCAAGCAGAAAAGAAAAGTGATCGAGAAAGAGCCTTTGCTGTGGTGATTGAAGAAGCCACACAGCTTTCAATGGATCAATTCGCTTCTAAAGTAGTAGAAAAGACACTTCGTATTGGTGGGCAACAGTTTATCACTCAATTCATCAAGCGTATATCCGAAACAAGCTATGCCAATCGACCCAGAATGGCCTTAGTTGATATTGCTTCAGACCAATATGGCAACTATGTAATACAATGGCTTATCAATCATGCAACTGAAGAACAGAAGGCTTTTATCTGTCGATCCATCAAACGGCATATGGTCTCACTCAGAGGATCCAAGTATGGTCAACGTGTAGCTTTTCTGGTCGAGAAAGTATTGAGGAATTATGAGACAACTACTTATCCTATACAGTAAACAATTCTCCCACAGAAAAAAAAAAGAGAAGAAGAAAAAAAAAGTGTGTATTTTAATGATCCCCCCCCCTTTCTTTATTATTATTATTTTTTTCTTCTTCTTTATTTATTGTATTATTTCTGATGTATTTGATCTCCTTCTATCAAATTTAAAATAAAGCAAGATCTTCTGTATAATGACTCTTTACTTTGACTTCTAAAAGCCCTATTAAAGTACAATGACTCGATGTAAGAGTTTGTTTGATACAGAGAGTAGCACTCCTTTTGAACTTGTATTCAAGCGCTGAAATGTCATTCCACTGAAGAAGTATATAGTATATTTGGCAAGAATAGAAACACTTTTTTCTAGATAATAGCAATTATTATGTTGGCCATTGTTTCGTGTTGTGTTTACCTGAAAGGGAAAACCTCTGAAGGTAATGTGTATATGCTTCATCATGAGTGTTACTAGTTTATATGGATTTACAGGCAGTAAGAAATCAAATCGATACCACTGGTATAAGGATTCTTGTACCATTTATCTATTTCTGTCCAATTAAATTGCAAAAATCAAAAAATATGCACATAACCTTTTTTGAGTGTTTGGGCATGTGAAGTTAATACGATAGGGCTGTTTGTTATTGTTGTTATTTTCTCTCTCTCTTTCTTTCTTTCTCCTTAATTTCTCTTTTTCTATATTTTTTATTTATTAAAAAAAAAAAACTCTTTTTTTTTTTATCTTCTTTTGTTGTTGTTGTTGTTTGTTGTTTGTTTATTATCGCTTTCATGACGTCTTTACCTAATGAGTTATTACAGAACATCATCAAGTTGACTGACCAGCCTTATTTATCACCATGGTTATTTGTCTCTAAATACACCTTTCAACTTGTTCAACAACATGTATATAAAAAAGTCATCTTTCCAGACAAAGGGATTGACGCGCAAACCATCCTTACATTCTGCGAAATCTATGGTTATTCGATAGAGACCATCAAATTACCAAGGCAACACTACTATCCCGATCACATCTATCACCGCATCCTTCAGCTATGCCCACACCTTGATTATCTTCAGTCTAATATATATCCCAAACAACTCAAGAGCTGTCTACCTTATATGCATCGTCCCTCTACCTGCTTTATGGCCACTGATATTCCTCATGATAGGATACTGACTCAAGAAGACGAAGAAGAAGAAGATGAACAACTATTGAATCATGAAGAAATACTTTCAAGAGAACATGATCGATCCATGTTTTATTCAGACCATCAGAGAATCACCTATTTTGCCTGTTGCCCCTCCTTTTTTGTATTTCCAAGTGAATTACGGCCAGAGAAGAACCCAGCGTTAACTCAGATATCGCATTATTTCCATCATCCGGGTGCACTCAGTAATGCTATCTTGCCTACATTTGGACCTGATTTACTATCACTGACACTCAACCCTTATGATATCCTCACTTCCTCTGTTGCCCGGTTAATTGTGACCAAGTGTCCTAGACTACGTTATCTGGTGGTGCCCTCTGTAAAGGCAGAGGGATTATGGATGTTGTTGCGATGGTGCAATACTCTATGTGCTATTGTAGTAGGTCATGATGGCTCATTTATTTCATTTGACGATGAGGATGAAGAAGAGGAACAACAAGGGAGAGAAGAGGACCAAGTCATTAGGAGATTGACAGCGCATGAAGAGAATGATGAAACAGCGACTAGAAACAGAACAGACACTCGTCCTTCAAGGCGTGAATTAAATGAAGCTGAAAATGAACGAGCCGTTGAAACAGTTCGATTTCATAAAAGAGTATGGTGTGTTCATCATCATGTCCATGAAGAAGATAACCTAAAAAGGGCTTCATGGCATATTGGTATCATACCCAGAATCTAAAAAAAAGGGAACAAAGTGGTGTATCCTATGCTATACAACCGATAAAAAAAAACAACTATATAAATATATATATATATAGATGTATATATATATATATATATTTATATGTGTATGTATGTGTGTAAATATCTCTCTCTTTTTTTGTGTGTATAAATTTATTATATACTGATTGTTGTGCCCTCAAATTCAATGAATTGTCTTGTTTTCTTCTTTTATCTTCTTGATGAAGTTGGACTCCATTCTCCAGGTGTGAAAGTATCACCTTGACCAGTAGGCTGTGATGTACTGACATGTTCTTGTTTCCCTAAATTCATGGTTAAAAAAAAAAAAAAGGAGGAAGATGTTGATCACTTTACCACTTTCAATAGCAGCAGCTTGACGTTGTAACTCTAATTGCTCTTGTTCCTTTGCTTGCTGTAATGCCAATTTTTTCTGATAGAAAAAAAATGTCAGTCGATCCAAATGATCTAAAATCTCTCTTTCTCTACCTCTTCCCATTCTTGATCTAAAGCCTTTGCTCTTCCTTGAATTAAGGCCTTTCTCTTTTCATCTAACACAAGTTCTTCCAATGTAGGCACTGTGTTACGTGTGTGTCTTAACCATGCCTGCCATTGAACTAGAAAAAGAGAGATTTAGTTCAGATAAGAAGGGTGTTAATCCGAGAAAAAAAAAGAAAAAGAATCATACCAGGTAATTTGTTTTGATGAAATACAGTATGATCATTATTGCCCACAACAGCCAATTGAACCCATCGTTTCATTCTACCACCTTTTTTTTTATTATTATTATTAATCACTTGACAGGAACCAACTACGGCAGCCCTTTTGTTTTTTTTTTGTTTCTAATACCTAAAGGATTAGGACAATCCCAGTACTCATTGCCTTCTAGATCATAACCAATCAAGGCATGCTTCTTCCAAGGAAAACGAGACGTTTTGTATTGCAATGACAAGCGTTGAATAAGTGATGCAGGTTTCGACATGGTTTTATATGCACAAAAAAAAAAGAAAAACAAAAAATACAATCTCGAGCATAAAAGTTTTCGGGAATAAATTTGGTTTTTAAAACGACAAGAGGTTGAGTGAAGGAGTCACGTGATCGAGCTTTAACTTTTCCAAACTTCTTTACTGATTTCCTACTCCTTCCAGTATGATTTTTAAAGGTATAAAATGTATCTAAATCATATTGCGTTCCTTTTTTCTTTTCTCGTCATCATTTATTGTATATTACAGTCAAAAAAAAAAGAAATAAAAAAAAGAGAAAGTGGGGGGGGGTATTTTATAGTCCTAAACCTCTTCTTCTGGGTGTACGCATTTCTCTTGCACCAGGAGTAGCAATACGTCCTGCACGAGAAGTGTTGATTCTTGTACGTTCTTGCTTTGCTTCTTCTTCCTCTTCTTTCTCACGCGCTACAAGAGACATGTAAATATAGATGCTATTTGTAGTTTATAATAAAACTTGCCTAATTTCATTTCCATTTCCATATTCAGGCGAGATTCAGTAGCCAAATTAGCCAAACGCTTTTCCTTTTGACCATAGTTGTGATTACGGTCACGAATAGAAAAGAACATTGGACCTTGTTCAGCCAACCAGAAGGGATCAACAGCGGTAACACATTGCATGTATTCCTTTGAAGTCAACACAAGTTCATGATAGACTACATAATCTGGTGTAAAACCAGCACCAAACAATGCACTTGTCGGATGAAGATGACACTTCATACCACTTCGACAATTGACATATTCACCAATACCCTTGAGTCTAGCTGCTTGATGGAAATAAGCAGAACAAATACATTTACTATATAATTGATTTAGTAAAGAGATGAACACTTCAACACTTTCTTTTTTTTTTTCTTTTTACCGAATCACATCCCAATTGGTACCACAAGAGACATAAGGCATTTTGATAGTCTTCATGATATCCATCAGTTGAGATCGAACTTCTCTTGCTTTACGCATAGCCTTGGCATGCACAAAGTGCTTATTACACCAATCATCACGGTATTTGTTGATCTTCCACTGTGTATAGACATGCAGTAGAGTAAGATGATCACTTTCAGGCACAAAAAACTTTTCACGAGCAGCATCCGATTCTTCCATACGCTCTTTAGGTCGATAAAAGACAGAAGGAACAGAGAGCATGGATACAATGGTCTTTTAAGAGTCATTAGTGATGTTGAGTTTTTGGATTTTTAAAAAACCAACTTACCAATACTTCAGCTGTACAGCCTTGTTCTTCTGCTGAAATCAACATTTTAGCAAGAGAGGGATCCAAGGGAAATTCATTCATTTTTCTGCCGGCCTCTGTTAAATCGCCTGTGTTATCAAACGCATTAATAATCCATAGTTGGTACATGGAATTCAAGATATTCTCTTGTGGAGGAGGATCCATAAAGTCAAATTCGAGTAGATTCTTGACACCCAAGGATTTTAACTGAAGCACAACACTTGCCAGATTGGTACGTTGAATTTCTGGAATGGTATTGACAAACATTTCATTTCGGAAAGCATCTTCTGTATATAAACGATAGGCCACACTAAATAAATCAACATAAGTAGATAGACTTTTCTTCTTTTTTTCTGAACTTTACCCTGGACCTGTTCTACCAGCACGACCACTACGTTGACTGGCATTGGCTTGACTGATAGGTGTTACCTGAAGAGCATCCATACCGATACGAGGATTATACACCTTGAGTTTACAATAGCCTGTATCTACCACATACATGATACCATCCACTGTAAGTGAAGTTTCGGCAATGTTGGTAGCCACAATCACCTTGCGTGCATTATTTTCTGCTCTTTGGAAAATCTTGGCTTGTAAATCAGCAGGCAATTGCGAATAAATAGGTAAAATAGCTAAAGGAGGTGGATCGTCCAATTGCTCCAAGCGCTCTAATAGTCATAACGTAATTCAGTAAGACAGCTACAACACATTCAACTAAACAAGCAATTACCTCTCAGTGTGGTACATGTGGCTTCAATATCTTCTTGACCTGTCATGAAAATCAGAATATCACCTGCAGGTTGTGATAAATGAATGGCCAAGGTTTGCTTTACTGCACTATCAACATAGTCCTCACAAGAAGTCTTGCTAAACATTACATCCACAGGAAATGTACGACCTGGAATAAAAAAGCAGGGTGCATTACCAAAGAATTGAGAGAATCGTTCGGCATTCATGGTAGCAGAGGTGACAATCAACTTGAGATCTCTTCGGCGAGCCAAAATCTTTTTTAATAAACCCATCAATACATCTGTATTCAAGGCACGTTCGTGTGCTTCATCCATCACAATAGCACTGTATTGATCCAGGTCAGGTGAATTCATGGATTCTCTCAATAAGATACCATCTGTCATGTATCGAATCAATGTATTTTCTGATGTCTGATCTTCAAAACGAATCGTATAACCCACTGTATCTCCTAGTTCACAACCCATCTCTTCGGCCACACGCTTGGCCACAGACATGGCAGCCACACGACGGGGTTGGGTACAACTGACTTTACCGTACTTTGTATAGCCATCTTCGTGCAGATACTGTGTCAATTGAGTTGTCTTACCAGAACCTGTTTCACCTACAATAATCACCACTTGATTATCACGAATCACCTTCAAGAGATCTTCACGTACAGCGAAAGCGGGTAGAAATTCACGTTGTTCTCGCATGGAACGTGTACGTGCAAATTCACTGGCTGCTTCCGAGGATTTCAGATGAGAAGCAAATTTGGAATCAGCTGTAGCATCCTCATTCATCTCTCCGCCTTCTTCTTTCTTTTCCTTGATACCCATCACATTACCAAGGGTCGTACCGGCCAATTCAAATCGAGAGGCCTTGGCTCGTTCTGCCTGTTCACGCTTTTCTCGAACAAGACGACTTCCCTTACGTGAAATGATGGCCATATCCGAAGTAGGATCTCTGACATGTTGTACTGCTTCCAATTGTTTTGTAAAGACCATACGCCCATCCAAAAAGGGAGGCTTGATATCATGGACCAGCAGATGAACTCGATTCTCGTTCTCCTCTTCAAAATCAGTATCCACTTCAATACGCTGAGCAACACCTGAACTCAACATACGACTGGCTTCCCACATGTCAGTATCTCTGTTGTACTGAGCCTGTCGTGCAGACAGTTTCTTGAGTTGTTTCTGAGTCAGTTCTTCTTCTCGGTGTCGGTCGTGTGTTTCGTATTCAGCAAAGGCGTTATGGGTATCATCAGCAGCACCATAATCTTCCATTTGATACCATTCTCGATCCAACTGAGCCTGTTCCTCTTCCCATTTACGTCTATCTTCATCATCT
This sequence comes from Blakeslea trispora, assembly GCA_025331445.1. Lineage (NCBI taxonomy): Eukaryota > Fungi > Mucoromycota > Mucoromycetes > Mucorales > Choanephoraceae > Blakeslea > Blakeslea trispora. The sequence continues at coordinate 149,874 of JAIWNE010000013.1, read as the reverse complement.
ATTTCTTCAGGATATTCCAGAGCTACTTCGTCGTATGCTGTGGATTGAATGGAGGGAGTCATGTGATCCCATGTACGTCGAACGGCTGCTGTGTTGGCACCTGTAGACATACGATAGCCACTATCGTGTCTCGGTGTCATATTGCCTGGTGTATGTCGAGGCGTGAATGAGCCTTGACCTTTTTGAGGTGTCATGCTAGACCACTGACTACGCTTGATGAGTCCACCTCGTCTTGGTGTTTCGGATCCATTCGATGTTGGCTTTGGCTCTTCAGGTTGTTTTTCATGTCTATCTTGACGGTGTCTGTCTTGGCGATGTCTGTCTCGGCGCTTCATCTCTTCTAGCCGTTTCAGGGCTACGTCCGACACACCACCTGGATGAGAAGGTGTTTCCATCCGATGGGATCGATAGTTGGGTCGATGACGACTGACTCGGTCCACTGGCTCTTCCTCTTCTTTCTTTTGTTGTCTTTGTTTTTCCTCATCTTCTTCCCAACTAAGGCGCATCTTCTTTTTGTCCAACTTTTCAGCCTCTGCCTGACGCTTCTTACGAGCCAGTTCATCTAGACCTAAAAGTGATTTGTTGGGTACTGCAGGTACTTTGAAGATGGGTCGATCCTGATCTGCCTCAGAGGATTTGTTTTTGTTGGGTGTGATGAGACCAGCGGGTAGGTTGTTGCCCAACATGAGAACTTCATTCTTGACGGCATCAGAACGTACTGGTTTAGCGTTTGGATTAGATGGTCTTTTTTTTTCTTGACGATGTTGGTTGATTTTAGTAAATGTATCTGCCAGGAATTCACGACTGAATCGACCAAAGGTACTACAGACTAAGATATGGTGAGAAGGAAACAAGCATATTATTCTTTTCTTCTTTTTTTCTTTGTTACCTTGACTGAATCTTTCAAAGTCTTTATTGGTTTCTGCAAACTGAATGACTTTTCTGGCAATCAAGTCATTAGGGTTTGTTAGGTTCAAAGCTCTTGATAGGTCAATAGCAATATCGTGAACAAACTCCTCTTCAGACATGTTGTCAATTAAAAATAAAAAATTGTATATAAAAATGAAATAAAATGACGTGAAGTCTATGCTACTTTTTTTATCTGCCTTTTTTTTTTTTACTTAAAAAAAGCCACTATTGCTATTTGATTGGATGAAATGTGAGTTTGTTATCCTTTTTTAGTAATCCTTTTTTTTTATTTTCTTTTTCTTTTTTTTATTATTTTTCTCATCTCTTTTTTTTTTCTCTCTCTTAAAAAGAAAGAACTACCATGAGTACAACAAGGACTGTGCGCCTAACAGTCATTGCTGCAGATGGACTAGTGAAAAGAGACTTGTTTTTCAAGATGCCAGATCCTTTTGGTAAGAGTTGAAAAGACGCTATTTCTTCTTTTAACCCCAATTCTTCTTTATTTAGCTGTCGTCACTGTAGATAACGAACAAACGCATACAACCACTGTAATGAAAAAGACATTGAATCCTTATTGGAACGAGAGCTTTGATTTGCAAGTATTTCACTAATCATTTAGTTTATCTCGTTAACAATCTATTATTTTATAGAAAAGTCACTAACCAAAGTGTGATTGCAGTACAAGTGTTTGACCAAAAGAAGTTCAAAAAGAAGGACCAAGGTTTTCTTGGAGTTGTTAAAGTGAAGGTGGTGGATGTATTCGATATAAGTGTAGGGGGTGATGGTATGTTTCTATCGCTTTTCTTTATTCATAAACTCATCCTCTTGTTGTTAGAAATGCTCACCTTGGACTTGAAGAAATCCAACAACAACGAGACAGTTCAAGGCAAGCTTATTCTCAACATCTCTACCAATGTCAATGCACCTATCAGAAATGGCATGAATACACTTGCTTCCAGTTCACGCCCCGTTGCAGAAAGTTCATCAGCAACTACGCCTACACCTTCTCATCCATCCACACCTACAACACCTATCACAACAGCAACAACAACAACAACAGAGGCTCCTATAGCAACAAATGCTACGACAACAACAACAACAACAACAGCTGATGACAACAGAAACAATGATTTGCCCGAAGGGTAATCTATTTATAATCTAGATGCTAGCTTTATTTAGACAAGTGATTCATATATCTCATTTTTTTATTTTATTTAGTTGGGAACGTAGAGTAGACCATTTAGGCAGACCTTATTATGTTGATCACAATACCCGAACAACCACTTGGAAAAGACCATCGTAAGAACGAATAAGAGAATATCCTTATAAAGAAAGAGAAAATTGAACTTGTTGTTATTGCTATTTTAGGGCTCAGACAACAGAAGATCAACAGAGCCAAACAGAATTACAGAGACGTAGACACAATGCTCGTGGTTTACCTGAAGAAAGACCAAGTGCCAATAGCAGTACAACCTCATTAGAGACCAACACAGCTGCCAACCGTACTTCCGTCTTAATCAATCAAGCTACACCTACTTCCAACAATAACAACAACAGTAATGCAGGTGTCACAGGCGTACAAAACAGCATGACTACAGCAGGTTCGGGCCCATTACCACCCGGTTGGGAAATGCGTACCAACCCCGATGGCAGACCTTATTTTGTAGACCACAACACACGAACAACCACTTGGGTAGATCCAAGACGCCAACAGTACATCAACACCATTGGTCCCGGATCCAACCTTCAGGTTCAAGTACAGCCTGTCTCTCAATTAGGCGCCTTACCCTCAGGCTGGGAGATGCGTCTGACCAGTACAGGTCGTGTCTATTTTGTGGACCATAATACCAAGACAACCACTTGGGATGATCCTCGGTTACCAAGCAGTCTCGATCAGAACGTACCTCAGTACAAGCGTGATTTCCGTCGTAAGCTCATCTATTTCCGTTCTCAGCCTGCTTTGCGCCCTGTACCTGGTCAATGCCATATTAAGGTGCGCCGTGACTTTATCTTTGAAGACGCCTATGCTGAAATCATGCGCCAAGCCCCCGCTGATCTCAAGAAGCGATTGATGATCAAGTTTGATGGTGAAGATGGTCTTGATTACGGTGGTGTTTCGCGTGAATTCTTCTTTTTGTTATCGCATGAGATGTTCAATCCCTTTTATTGTCTGTTTGAATACTCTGCTCACGACAACTACACACTCCAGATCAATCCTCATTCAGGCATTAATCCTGAACATCTAAACTATTTCAAGTTCATTGGTCGTGTCGTAGGCCTGGCCATCTTTCACCGTCGTTTCTTGGATGCCTTCTTTATTGTCTCATTCTACAAGATGATCTTGAGCAAGAAAGTATTGGTGGCTGATATGGAAAGTGTGGATGCTGATTTCCACCGTAGTCTCATGTGGATCTTGTAAGTTTGATGATTTTGTTTGACCTATAGTTTACTTATTATTTTCTCGAAAACAAAAAAAAAGAAACAATGATATTACAGATATTCTTGAATTAACCTTTTCTGTGGATGATGACCGTTTTGGTGAGATGGTCACTGTGGATCTTATTGAAGGCGGTCGAGATGTTGAAGTGACTGAAGAAAACAAAAAGGAATATGTCGAGTAAGTTTGCATTCTATGGCGAAAAAAAGATAGTATACTGATTTGAAAAAAAAAAGTCTCGTGACCGAGTGGCGTATCTCAAAGCGTGTCGAAGAACAATTCAAGGCATTTAAGGAAGGCTTCAATCAGTTGATTCCTCAAGATTTGATCAATGTGTTTGATGAACGCGAATTGGAGTTATTGATTGGTGGTATTGCCGAAATTGATGTGGATGACTGGAAGAAGAATACAGACTACAGAGGTTATACAGAACAAGATGATGTGATTCAATGGTTCTGGAAATGTATCCGTAGTTGGGATAGTGAAAAGAAGTCGCGTCTCCTTCAATTCACCACCGGCACTTCTCGTATTCCCGTCAATGGCTTTAAGGATCTTCAAGGCAGTGATGGTCCAAGACGATTTACGATTGAAAAGGCAGGTGAAGTCACACAACTTCCAAAAGCACATACATGGTAAGTAATTTCTTTTTAAAGACAAAAGGAAGACATTGCTAACTCTCTCTCTCTTTCTATAGTTTCAATCGTATTGATATGCCTCCTTATGAGAGTTATGAATCTCTTGTGTCCAAATTGACTTTTGCAGTAGAAGAAACTTTAGGTTTTGGTCAAGAATAATATTAATAATAAGCTAATTTTTTCTCATTTTTTTTTTCATTCAACATTTCATTCTAATCACTCACACTCACACTATTTTTGTCATTTCACTCTTCATATTACATTTCTTTCTTATTAAAATAAAATAAATTATACATGTAAAAAAAAACACACAGTAAACTCTTTTTTTTTTTTTTTTTAATTACATACAATAAAATTTAACAAAAATTAAGAATCTAAGCAGAGAGCATAATACCAACACCAAACTTGCTTTGACCCTTCATGTGATCCAAGTCACCACTAATAAGGAAAGAGAAACCAGGGGCCATCTTTTCTTCCAAGACAGCAGAGACCTTACCGGTAGTATCGATTTGACCTCTGAAAGTAGCTTGTCTAAAGTCAAATTTACCACCAACAGTAGCAACAGCTTCTCTACGGCCACCTTGTACCATCAAATTAAGTTCAACACCGAAATCAACCTTTTCGTTAATGCGTTGGTAATAACTGGCTTGTATCGCGCCAGCACCTTGGAATTGTGCAGTGGCAATGTAATCCTTTCCGGTGTATTTACCGACAAGTGACATGGCAGTCTCTTCCATATCGGGAGTAGGACGTTGCAAGACAATCTCGGAACCAATGGCCAATTGTTGAGTGACAGATTGGAGGTAAGAGGCCATGTAGAGACCTGTGAATTCTAAGGGGTTGGGGTTCATGGCCTTCAAGTTGACAGAGTAATCAGATCCATTGAATTCTTGGTCAAGTTGGACCATAGAATGACCAGCCATATGAGTGAACTTTTATAAAGTAATTAGATCATGTTTTCTAATTTCCCTTCACTTGTTTACCTGTGCAACCACCTTTGTAACGGAGAAAGGAGACCAAGCATGTCTCAAAACACCATTCAAGTTGGTGTCATTATCCATGGTACCCTGCAACATGGTCTATGATCATAATCATTTAATAACTGTCATTTTTTTTTGGGAAATAACTCACTCTTTCAGTCATATAACCAGACATGAAGTTGTACATAGGAGGCATCACTTGAGAACCCAAGGAGAATTGATGTTGAACATGGAAGTTACCAGAGAGTTCTTTAACAATGTTGGCTTGAGCACCATCGAAAAGATAATTGGTAGTGAATGTATCTGTCATAAGAAAAAAAACCCAGTCAGTTTACATTGTGTTGAATAATACATAGACACGCGTGAAAAGAAAGTGCGTGTATAAGCTCTTTTTTTTCTTTCTGTTTTACCTTTTGTTGCTTCAGCGTGAAGTCTTTCGAACTTTCCGGGGCTAGGTAAGTTGAGACGGCTCTTTTGGTAAGTGAACCAGGCAGGCCATTGAAGAGGATTCCAAGGAGATCCCGAGGGCTTTTGGTCCTTGTTAAGACCAAAAGATCCAGAAAGAGGAGAGAAATATCTAGGTGCTGCTGGTGCTGTTGTAGCTACTTCGGGTGTGGCCATATTGTTTTTCCTTTTTTAAAAAAAGAGAGAGAAAGCAAAAAAAAAAAATGTATGTAACAAAAAAAAAACTAAGCTAGCCTAGTAGACTGAACAATTTGGCAGGCAGATGGGACAATTAGAACTAAATATCTGAACAGTCTCATGGAACCAGGTTTGTAGTCACAAAAAAAAAAGTTTCACCTGCCATCGACTGCCGGATTTTAAAAATTCGAAAAAGTACTTGAAGTTACGTCTTTGAATTGGTGCATGAAATTTGATCTTTTCTTTCAAGCCATGCTTAGTTATTTTGAGGAAACTTTACCCAAGCTATGGAAAATGGCTGGTATTCTTGAGTCTGTCGAAAAGATAGATCCAGAAAGAGAGCGTTCCTATCTCGTATTTTTTGTAAAAAAAAAAAAAAGAACTCGAGTCTATATTAAAGCATCAGAAGCAAAGTCATCATTCGAGAGCCAAGGAACTATTTGATAATTGGTTTGGTAGTCTACAATTCAAACCGGTCCTTATACTAACTACTTTCAATGTCCTTTTTTTAAAAAAGGGAGGAAAGTTCCTCCTTTTAAGTTTACTTTGTCAAATAAAGAACATTCGGCTACATTTATAAGCAACAGTACCAACCAAACCAATTATCAATCCATTAATCAAACTATCGCAATCTATCATATAGATTATTGGCATTTCTTTTCTTTTCTTTTCTTTTGCTACCTATCCTTAATTTTCATTTAATTTAGCATACAGCTATCGAGACTGAGACAACTCAAAGTAAACAATGTTAGTCTTGTAAAAAAAAAAAGAATACAGGCTCACATGTTAACATTGAGAATTAAAGACTAATAAGCGAGCAACAAAGCAGTTCACAATCGACATAAAAAACGCCAAATAAGCGAGAGAAAGCAAACAGCTCAAAAGACAAGTTGACAGCTTAATAGCATGATTTAAATGAAATGATAAAACGATTTGGCAAGAATTTATTGAGAAATATCAATCTATGGACAAGAAATATATGTTTAAGCTATCTAATGGATCTTATTTGGAAGAACGATTGTTTAAGTTTGGTCTGACATGCAATCATGAACAGTAAGTAGATTTGTCTCCCCTCTATCTTTTATATTTCTTATTGTAAAACACTGTTTGACAAACAAGCTGATTTGCCTTCTAGTTTATGTTATTCCTTCATTTTCGATCCTACTGATCTTACATATATTCAAAACAAGGTCTTGACTGAAGAACAAACAATGGAAATCAAATCAACGAGTCCTGTCAAATACCCTAATCTTGACAACGAAACAGTTGATTTTCTGATGAAGTTTGCTTCTGTAAAGAAACCATGCTCAAAAATCTCTGATACATTTAGATGACGAAGTTTTGTACGCATTTGATAGGTGGCAACATGTCAGGAGCTTCGTCTAGCTCTGTATGAAAACTCAAACTACTTGCTTGACTACAACAAAGAAAGAGATCAGATCAAAGATTGGATAAGACGGTCTCTAGATCACCTATTACTAATTTACCAAAGAGAAGGCAATTTCAAAGCCGAGCACTCAGAACAATGATATCAATCTCGAGTTTGGTTGCCTCTAGAGATATCATTTGAAGGCATTGATGGGTGTCGTATTTGGGCCAGAACGACTTATAAAATCGGAAATTCAATTAATCATCATCAAAAGTTATTTTGACAGATAATGTCAAAACAACAATAAATCAAATAATGTTCACAAAGTTGGAAACGTAAAATCATTTCAGATATTACCAGAGGTAATCCTGAAATCAAACATTGAACAAGCATTGGTAAAAAGCGATGATATGATATATAAAGCGTTCAATGTGCCTAGCTAACACATTGGAAGCACGATCAGATTTATAGTCATTGACTCTCTTCGTATCAATACTTGAAATAGCTGTATGGCATGACACTTGTGATAGCAGGATGGTTGCATAGACCTTATAATGCCAAGGTAGCAGCATCTAACAAAACAAGCAACGATTCTAGAGACTTCGTCATAAGAAAAGACTAAATCATTACTTGGATAAAGATAGTTCTGAGACATAATTACAAAGGGCTTGTCTATCGTTATCACCTAATCTAAACTGATCTAACCATCCAACGAAACAAGTGAACAAGTATGAAACAGTTATGCCTGATATATTGAAACACTAATCAAGATTAAACATATCTTGTCGAGCATAATTATTAACTCTCCAAGATATAAATCAAGTAAACAATATATCTCCACCTTATTCAAGGCGGGGGATGAAATCTGGCTACAGCCATCTTTCAATTAAGGTGACCAGTCATCCTAGTAGGAAAACTGCTCATACAGATAAAATTATAACGGAGTGATTGATTGAAACCGAGATATCCAAAGAATTCTGATTGTTGCAAAACTTAAAATTTCCTTTTTTAAGATTTGAAAGGTCTTGCTTTCGGGCACAGTTTTCTCTTTTGTTTTGTCCTCTCCAATTTGACTTCTGTGATTTGGTTACACTTATTCTACGTTTATTATAAATATTTTTCGTTCAACTGCTTCTTTCTTTTCTCTTTGGGAGACTTATATACTCAAGAGAATTAGAAAAATATGTTTATTATAAATTGTGATTGTTATTATTATTCTGTTAACATAAATAAAGCTGCTATTACAGATAAGAATAAAAAAGCTGCGTTCAACAGAAACTTTGATTAAGTTATTCACATATGTCAGGCAGTTATTGATACCAATGGCGGCCAATTAAAGAATATGTTTCGAGCTGCATTCCTGTTAAATTTGAGAAAACAAGAGCCCTTCTTGGGCTTACGATGTTTATTGCATGATACAGTATGCTTCTCTGTATTTCAAAAAGAAATTGAAATTGAACGCAGCTTTTCTTTTTATGAGGGAACTGCAGAAAGGCATTTGGATTATTTTACTGAATAAAAAAAAAAGTTGGATGTAGCGAGTAATTAGGTATGGTAGTGATTTGATGCGATTTCAATATTGATGAATATAAACAATACATTTAAGCTGATGTATTGTATTACCATAATAGCTCAGTTTTGAAAGATGGTTAATCTTATCGCTTCTTTTACTTTTGTCTTGACTCTATTCTCTCTGATATAGCACACTCAGGCTTGAACATTTTAAAGCATTAGTTCGTTTCAATACTGATTTATTTCATCTATCACTTGCAACTGCAAGAAGTACGACAGCATTGTGTTTTTTGTCTTAAGATAGATTTTTGAAAATTGAGTGGTTTTCCGTTGTTGCAATTTTTCTTGATAGGCAAAGAAAAAAAAAAGTACGTCCTTGACAGCATTTACATCACAATTTTTCAAAACCCCATGAGGCTTGCACTCGAGAGCTGTACATACTCTTCACAATAGTTTTTCATTGATCGCAAAATTTAGCCTGCAAAATATTTATCTGCATAAATGACTTTAGCTTGATTATCTTGAGTAGTTCACTGAGCACCAATACCTGTTTTTTTTTCTCCAGTAAATATATTTGATCTTGGTCTAATGGAATGTGTTTTTGACGCATCATTGCTCAAGTCTTTTAGCAGAAGTAAGAAGTAAATCTTAGTGAATCTGGCCAGAGGAAGGTGAAGAAGAGAAAGGCCCAGGAGTAAGCAAGTCTATGTATTACCCTTTAGGTGCGTAGTATCAAAAGACTAGCGATTCAGACAAATCTGTTGTGAGAAGAAAGAGCCCTTGCCAGTTGCTTATTGATTGTCTGTATGGTAAGTCAAATGGACAATTGGTTGTGATTTTGGTGTTTTTGCTTTTGAGATGTAGTTGTAATCTTTTCATTCCTTCGAACAAAAAAAAAAGCAAAGAGTTACATGAATTTGTGATAATAGCGATAGTCTGGTCTAGTTCTCTGAATTGTTTGGCATATCGAACCATTTTTCATGTTGACATCAAAATCGCGTTACAAATTAATAATTGGTCAGCCTTTGCTTTCAGCTCGGTTACACTGTCAAATGTTTGTTTGGCAGAACAATCACTGCATAACTAATTAACCAAAATAGATTGAAATAATAATAATAAAAAAGAAGTAAGAGAAATCTACCAAATTCTGCCAGCAAAATAAAGCAGAAAGCTTTACTTGGGACTTGATTTATTCGCTATTCATCTAAAGTTATTTCATCCATTGTGATTGAGCTTCGTAGTACTTCTACAACTACCATGGTGCGACCTTGTTAGGTAAGCACCCCCAAGTACCATGCTAAAACCTTTGTCATGGTATCCAAATGTGGCAAATTGTTCATTTGTTTTTCTTTTCTTTCGCAGTCAATGGTTACGAAACATTCTAAAAAGAGAAAAAAGGAGACTTTACTGCGCGTACTAGTTTCCATGAGCAGCCTTTTTTTTTTGAATAAATTCCCAAAGTTAAAGTTTAGAGCCTCAACAATGGTAGCTATCTTCAAACACTTTCTTTTTTGGGATGATTAATATTAATTCTCTCCTTTTTTTCTTATTAAATTTACCTTTTTACTTGACAAACAGAGGAAGATGTAATAATTTTTGTCCCCATAAAACGTTAACATTAATAAAAATGAAAGAAAAATCAAAATGAGGAAATGCAGCTGTATGACTTAATGGTTAGATTTTGTTAAGAATTGCATCATGTTGTGTTTACAAACTGTTAATTTCTTTTTATTAGTAACATTCTTTGTAACATGTCAACGAACCTATCCGAAAAACCCAGATGTTGTACAAATGTAGGGAAGGTAAAATTGAATAAGGTTTTTCATTAAAAAGGTATCAGGGAAATTAAATGAGTGAGAAAATAACAACTCGAAACGCTCAAGCTACTTCCTAAAAAAACTTAGTCCTGTGTCTCTTCTTTTGTTTTCGGAAAATACCGAGGTCATATTCCAAACATGATAGTAGTCTAGATGCTATTACCTGTACACAAGATGGTAAAAAAGAGACTAAAATGCATATTAGCATTTGCATAGTTACACGGCAAGCAAAATAAACAGGAAAAAAATGTGTTCACTGTTTATATATTTGTTTTGCAATTTTATTTTGTCTTATTTTACGTAATGTCTTATAAACATTACTGCTTGTTCTTTTCTTGCTTATGGCTCATATTTAACTAGTAGTGTTGATATAAATAATGGATTTATGAGGCTCATCCTTTTTGCATGATGCTCTAGGAAAAGATAGAATAAAAAAAGAGAGAGAGAGAAAAGTGAAAGAAAGAGATAAGAAGACAATGCATTTGCAGTGTTGCACAAACCTCATCATGGGTTTGTCATATAAATTAATACAGCAACTAAAAGGAAGCTGGGTATCGAGTTTTTAATGCAACAGCTGATCAAAACGTACGATGGAATAAGATGGAACCGTACAGATAGAGAGAGAAGAATTTCATTGGTAAACGGAAAGAGCTCTTGTGTTGTGAGAGTATTGAAATGGGGGTCTTCTACTATATTAGGGTACATGAAAAGATGAAGGCACTTTCGAGATAAACAAAACAAAATTATATAAAAGAACCTGATCAACTTCAAACATTTTCCTCTTTATCTTTATCTTTTCTTTTGTCCTCATTCACTTGGTATTCTCTTGGTATTCTCTTGGTATTCTCTTGGTATTCTCTTGGTATTCTCTTGGTATTCTCTTGGTCTCCTCTTGATATTCTCTTGATATTCTCTTGATATTCTTTTGGTGCTCTTTTGGTATTCTCGCTGGTATTCTTCTTCTGATCCTATTGGTATTCTCGTTGGTATTCTCGTTGGTATTCTCGTTGGTATTCTTGTTGGTATTCTCGCTGGTATTCTCGCTGGTATTCTCGTTGGTATTCTCCTTTGGTCCTGTTGCTGTCCGCCTTTGTTATGCCGTTCGTAAGCATGGTGGTGTGTGGTGTGTGGTGTGTGGTGTGTGGTGTGTGGTGTGTGGTGTGTGGTGTGTGGTGTGTGGTGTGTGGTGTGTGGTGTGCGGGGGTGTGCGGGGGAGTGGTGGGGGTGTGGTGGGGTGTGGTGGGGAGTGGGGAGGGGGAGTGGGAGTGGGGAGGGGGGTGCGGGGAGTGGGAGTGGGAGTGGGAGTGGGAGTGGGAGTGGGAGTGGGAGTGGGAGTGGGAGTGGGAGTGGGAGTGGGAGTGGGAGTGGGAGTGGGAGTGGGAGTGGGAGTGGGGAGTGGGGGAGGGGTGTGTGAGTACATACCAGATGCCTTCACGCGGCTACTCACGTAAGTAACTTCTTGCAACTAGAAGTGAAACTAAAGGCTGGTTTAGAATAGTCATTTTTAAATAAATAAATAAATAAAATAATCACTATAAAATCACTATAAAATCACTATAAAATCACTATAAAATCACTTTCAAATTATGTTTTAAATGTAAAGAAAAAACAATGTCTGATATTATAAATTTGAATTGGATACAAGTAAAGGCGTTAAAAACCAAATAAATTTTAGGATCATATTCTCATTGATGAAATTATTCAACTTTACGTTCTTTTTTCTGATGATTATTTCTTTAAATAACTAACTTTTTTGAGAGTTTTACTGATAATACATACAAGAAGTCTAGATCCTTTTTTTCTACAAATAAATAAAGATCTTTATGAAATGATGCGTACATTATAGTCCAAGTTCTCCTTTTTTTTTTAAGAAAAAAGTAGTGCACTACAAATTTCATTCTATTTTCACTCAGACTGGCGCTAAATACATTACGTTTGATATAATCAAATCTACAAAACAAAACTCATATTCGTTTGTTCAGACAAGAATAACCAACTTCTTATTTCATTAAAATATCGACAAACTCATTTTGTTTATTAGCATTGTGCTTATGGCAGACTGAACTTGAAATCACAAAAAAAAAGTTGTTTTGTTTTTGATCTCAAAATAAGAGAAATATCAAAAAGAAATCAGATAAAGTAAATGCAAGAATTGCTTTGTTTAAAAAGGGTTCCTATTCTTGCGAAATGATACTCTTGTATTATATACTCTTAAATTGAGTAGTAATTTAGCGCTTGAAGCAATATAATTTCAAAGAGATTGATATTCTTATATTGTATACTCTTATATCAAACGAGTCTTAAATCGAGCAACTACCGTATCAAAGCAAAAGAAAGAAAAATACATAGATATTTTTCTTTGAATTTTGACTTGACACTGTAAGTGACCGATGCAATCCTGTGATCCAACAGAGTTGCATGTTCTTGTCTGTTTGTAATTGATTGTTGTTTCAGTATTCATGATAGAGATATACTTATGCTACTTAAAACAAAAGAGAAATTAGGTTAATCATGCCGCAAAGGCTTTTCTTTAAAAGCCTGGATTGCCCAATACTCCATTGCAGTTGAAAAGCTAACAACACTGTCATTACAAAGATTAAAAAAATCAAAGCCATCTATTTTTTCTTAATCAGACTAATGACAGCACTTTTTTGGTTTGAATCACTGAATAAATTCCTCACATAGAGTACTCATTTCTCTTTCTGATCTAGTCATTGTTTCTCAACAACTATCTCAGTTTTTTTTGCATGTATGCCATTGTGGAACTTTCAGGAAAGAAAGAAGGCTTTAGAATATATTTCCCACTTGTTTCAAATGTGAGTCCATCATCTCCATCTTCAATATCCTCCCCTTCCCCCTTTTCTTACATCAATTTGATTCGAGTACAGTCAGACCTATTGAATTTGGCGTTTCATAGAAAATCAATGGCACATTTGTCAATATTGCTTCATCCTAATTTGAGTTGTAAGAGTGTCTACTGAGATGAAACAATACTGGCAAATACGCCATTGATTTTCTATGAAACGCCAAATTCAATAAGTCTGACTGTAATACTTCGCGCACTCACTTTTCACACTCACTTTTCACACTCACTTTTTAAATACACCCCATTTTCTGCACTCACTTTTTTGGGTTACACTTATTTTTCTCCCCCCCCTAATTCTATATTAAAGAAGCGATGAGTGCCTTTTGTCAAAGGTCCCTGAATTCATAATAAAAATGTCTTCTTTAACTCAGAATCAATATGAGCGACATGGAAATCATAGATTGTACTTATGAAACCATCAATAATTGTTTGACTCAAGTTGATCATGTTTCTAATAGAAAAGACAATTATGAAGAATATAGAAGCGACTCCAAGTATATCGAAATGACAACTGAATTTGAAGATAGATTCAGTCAAGGTTCATTATTTGACAGCTTGGATTCAGCCCGGGACGCTGCGATTCGTCTGGGCCTCAAGCATAACTGTTCCATAGTAACGCAGTCTTCTGTTTTGAAGACTGGACGCCTGACAATGACATGTGTCCATAGTGGCAGCTATCGAGCTGCTAAAAAAGGCAATGTCAATAATCAAGACGATACATTGATAAACGAAGAACAGGCCTCTATCAACAAAGATAAGTGATCATGTTACTTTTATGACTACGTATCTAAAAAGATTGGAAAGTTTGTCATCAAAAAATCAGAGTCGGCACACAATCATCACCTGGCTGCTAACCCCACCACTTATCATGTCAATCGAACATTGAGTCTTGAAAACTATGGGATTGCTGCCAAATTGTTGCAAACTAAAACATTCTCTGAAGCGTTGGAGGTAAGATTCATCGATGTTTGTTCTCATCACAACGCTTATGAAAATGCAAATTATAAACTGGTAGATTTTGAAGGTTGTTGGTGTTAACAACATCATCAAGAAGGACCTGGACAACATCAAGCAGCTTGCTGTTAAGAATGATGAAACAGTCTCCGACTTCATTAGGTATCTTCAAAACAAGGGGTATCAGGTCAACTATCATACTGATGAAGAAGATAGGATCACAGCTATTTCTTCATTTATGATAATGCTTTGGATGAATTACATCGTTTTCCAGAAGCTGTTGTTCTTGACACAACATACAACACAAGTAAGCAGAAAATGAAACTGCTCAATTTTGTTGTTCCTAGTACGCTGGCTAGAAGGCTTTTTGTGGGCTTTAAAGGCTATCCGCAATATTGCCTGGCCTTCTAATTCAATTAATGAGCTCCCAAAGGTTTTCGCAACCGACAATGATGCTGGTCTTAGACATGCCATTAAGGAAGTTTTTCCTGATGCTTTGAATGTCATGTGCTACGTTCATTTTAAGCACAACTTTATTAAAAGGTTTGTTGAAAACATGGTTTCAACCAAAGGTAGAGTTTGTTAGTTTCAGTTCTTCTTTCGTGAAACAATTACTGGGCATTTTGGTTTTAGATAAAGAAAAGCTTGAGAAGCTGAGCTACATCATCAATGATCTAGCAATGCAGTTCAAGAGTGGAGAAGACATTGCAAATGCCAAGAGAGATACAAGAAGCTTGTCAAAGAAGAAGATCTTTTGAAACAAGGAGGCTCTGATGATTGTATAGAATAAATGAATAGGTATTCCTCTCAATGACACAATTTAATATACAAACGATTAACACCTTTCAATTTTGCAATAGAATGTTGTCTCAAAGACAGCATTGGATCTCAGTTGACGTAGACAACCATCCACATACGGGTTGTCGTACAACAATCGTGTTGAGGGAACTCATGCTGCAATTCAGCATTTCAACAGAACCTCTAATGGTTTCATTGGTTCTGTTACTGATAAAATTGACGAATGGTACCAGATCAGGGTAATTCAAACTTTAATGGCTTGTAGAGAAATATAATAACATCATGCCTTCTACAGGAAAGTTACAGAAATCATCAGCAGGAAAAAGAAAGCCTTACTATTAGAAAAGAAGTTGTACAGAGCCCTGTGTACGATTTTCTTCAACCGTTGGTCAAAAGAATTACTGCTTTTGCATTGATCAAGTCTTTCCGAGATGAGTAGCCTACTCCCCTTGCTTTCTATGATGCTTGTTTTAGAGAAATGATTATGGTAAATGTCAACATCTTGTCCCAGGTACCATCCAAGCAAGATGTAAAAAAACCTAGTAAAAAGACCACATGCTGCAAAAGAAGAGGATGAATTCATTCGCAGTGTGAAAAGAAGGTCAAATGCTGCCACACCTGAAGACAACTTTTAATACATGATTGAAATCAATTTTCAAGTAGACTGTATCTTGTTATGATTTGGTTGAGAAACATAAAAGGCATCCGCATCCAATCCTTGCTTTCAAATCGACACACTCTATGTTTGGAAAAAAGTATTTACAACAGAAACTTTTGCAGGCAATAAAAGATTTAAACTTCCATTTTGCTTGAGAGTGTGTGTTTTTTTTTTCTTGACAGTTTTGAAGGGCTTATATGAATCACTTTTGTTACACTACTTTTACGAGAGATTTCCATATGTTGGTTTTTGGAGCAGCATATGTTTCTAAAATCGAACACTACTGTCGAGAATATCATGAAAGACAAAGACCTGGTATCAAACTAGCTATATTTGCGCATACATATTTATTCGTTTAAAGGCTTTGCTGGGAAAGAAGAAAAGAGCAACAGTCCAATAACAGAAATTATAACTTCTGCCGACTTGAATCTGCTGCTGCGTAATCGAATATATAGAGCCTTAAAATAAAAGAAAGTTTGAGCATAGGTTCTTTCTGTTAACAACTGTCATATTTATATACATCTCATTGAAACAAAAAAAAAAAAAGCTTGGCTAGTCAGTAAAATTACAGCAACCGCACAGTTCTTCTTTGAATCATCACTACTACATAAACAAAGCTGACCATAATCAGCACCAAAAGCAACCGTAGTTGTAGCAGCAAGCCTTTATCATAACCTGCTGCAGATCTCAAAGCTGTATATAAAGTATAGGCGCCCTCAACTTAAGCTCTTGGCCCTTGTTAAGTCAGTCCATTCTCGACCGGATCTCCATCATCGAGGAAGCTGACCGTATTCAGACGACAAGGCAACCGCGATTGCCAAGTTTTCTTCTAGAGCCTTAGAAACAAATGCCAAGGAACAGCATAGGCACTCTTGTAGCAGGCGATGTAATGAGTTTTGATGTTGAGTGAAAATAATGAAAAGAAAAATCAAGCGTTAAATATTCAAGTTGTACCATGAGCCAATAAGATCCATGGAGAAAGTTGACCTAATTCCGCTCTAGCTACAATCAGATCTAACATAGTGGTTCTTGCTCTAAATATCACTGTTTATCTTGCATCAAGCAATTAGGAAGACGACTCGAATTGCATCAGTGAATTAGATGCAAAACAAGTGAGTGAAAGTCTTGAGTGGCTGGTCGTTAGTAACACCTATCACTTTTATCAAAGCCTTTGCCAGATCTTTTAGAATCAGTAAAATAAAATAAAGAAATGAGTGCTCCTTCAGAAGATATATATTTGATTGTAAAAGACTTGAAACTATTCTAGTTAATAGCGTCAACCGAGAATTTTGATTCTACCAAATCAAGGAGCTGGAGGAGGGCCGATGGAAAGACGCTTCAGGTTAGTCAATCGCTTGATTTGAAAAAAAAAAAACGGTAGAATGCAGGAAATTCTTTTGAAATACAAGTCTTGACAACGAACCATACTTTATTCACTCAGAATGTTGACAAGTTGATATATTCTTTCTATCTTTCTTTAAATGGTTACTATTTAGAAAATGGAGCGTACTTAGTCTGTTGTTTCCACTTGTGCATTAGTTAAAACAACCACATTTGTAGCTCTTCTTTTAGCAGCACTTTCCTTAGAAATGAAGGACCAGCCCAAAGAGCTTAGTACTTAAGCTCAATTTGTTGTCCGGCTCAAGTAAATCCAAATTGTATTTTATCGATCTCTTCTCCCCCTCAATACACATAGCAACTGCAATGAAAAGGCGTACCTTTTAGCTTAGTTAAAAAAAAAAAAGGCGAAGTCTTGATCTTTTGCAGTAGGTGAACGAGGAAAAAAAAAAGAATGTATACTTCAAGTTCCTTTCAAGATACCTCATGTAAAATGGACTCACAGATCAACATGAAAGGAATCTGTTCTCTTCTTTTTTTTTATTATTATTGTTATAATCGTTATTATTAAGGAAGTCAAGAAGCTTGACAGGTAACATAGCACACAGAGAAAGAAAGAAGAAAATAAGAGGAAGAAGCAAGAGGAAAGTTATAGAGTTGTAGGAAAGAAGGGGGGAAAACAATGACAAAAGTCCTTTACGCGCATGTAAACAATCCACAGGTAACGAATGAAATGAACTGTTGCCAAAAGCCCTTTTTCCGTGATCCATCATCAAAGTCAGCCGTTTGTCGATGATCGGCAAGCTGAGTGTTAGGTGGTTGAGTACGGCCATAGGGATTGTCCTGTTGAACATTGCGAGCTGTAACAGGTTGCTGTTGCTGTTGTTGCTGTTGTTGTTGTTGTTGTTGCTGCTGATGTTGGTGGTGTCGAGAAGATCTTTTTTCAGGTAGTCCTCGACCATTGTTGAGTAACATCCAATCATAAATTTCATCATCAGTGTCTCCATGATTTCTAAGTACTTTGGTAAACAAGTCTCGGAGGAAATCATAATCTGGTGTTTCTTCAAACCCTAATTTACGTACATATTGAAGGTAAATACCGAATTCCTCTAAACAATAAAAGTATAGACATTAGTATGGTTGTCATTTCTATATATTATACAATTCAAGAAATCTATATAGAAAACTATAAACATACCTGGGAATCCGGCACACAGGTCTTTGACGCTTGTTGTTTGCTTTTTCTCACCAATCTTTTCATATTTTTGTTTGTTTGTAGCAGCTTTCAGACCTTGCCAAGGCAAAGAGCCTCGCAAGAAGTACATAAAAACATGACCAAGAGATTCGAGGTCATCTCTTCTAGATTGTTCTCTTCCTAGGTGGGTATTAATAGACATGTAACGAGCTGTTCCGGATAAACTTTTTCGTTCTCGGTAAGGGATGTGTTGCTTCGTTTTGGGGTCTCTGTATTGCTTTGCCATGCCAAAATCAATCAGATAAACTGTATTTGCTTCGGATGTACCTTGTCTTCCGATCAAGAAGTTGTCAGGTTTGATATCGCGGTAAATCAAGTTATTTTCATGAACACTTTGTATGCGTGTGATCTGCAATGTTAAAATCAAATTCAGCTCTAGATTTCTCAATCAGCCCAAGTTATGTAATTTCTTTTACCATATGACGAGCCAATGTGGCGACAGTTTTGATACTGAATTTTCTTGAGCATGAATCAAATAAATCTTCTAAACTTGGACCTAAGAGATCAATGACAAGTATGTTATGAAGGCCTTCTTGACCAAAATAATATGCGGAGGGAATTCCATCTGTAACCGAATAAAAAAAAAAAAAGCAGCAAGGAGTAAAAAAAAAAAAAAAGAAGGGATAAGTGTTAGAGTCTTTTTTTCTTTTTAAAAAGATAGAAATACATACGTGTGCCAGAAAGTATTTTATATGTCCTGTATTCATCTCGTAATTGAGGTGCGTCTGATTTTCGAGGCTCAAACTTTATGGCTACTTGTTGGCTATTCAACAGATTGGTTCCTATTTTCGATTTTTTTTGTTTTATTTTTTTTTAGCCTCTTGGCTGATAATGAAAAATATATATTTATACAAAAAAGGAGTACATGAAAAATACCTTCATAGAGGATACCAAAACTGCCTTCTCCTAGTTTTCTGCCTACTTTGTAGTGAACGCCTACAACATTGGTACTGTTGCTTGCTATCGGTTTACTGATACTATGACGTTGTGCTGCTGCTGCCATATTTGTAGTATAAAGAAGAAATAAGAAGGAAAAAAGGAAAGAGGCAATAGATATTGAAAAACAAAAAAGAGAGAGAGAGAAAAAAAAAGAGAAAGTAAAAAAAAAAAAAAAAAAAAAAAGAGAGAGAGAGAAAAAATATAAAAACAAAAATATGTAACTCTTCTGTATGCTTTGCTTGAATATTTTAATATGCCTAAACGCAATACAGCAAACCAAGAAAAAATCGTGTATCAGCTTTAAGGTATTTAATCCATGTCTTTTCTCTTTCTGCTATTTTTTTCTTTTTTTTTTTTTATTAAAATTGCTTTTGCTATCCTTACTTTCTCTTCTTCTCTATCTCAACTTGATGATTTTTTTTCTGTACCTTTTTCGGAAATGGAGTGTACACATTAAGAAAGGCAATTACACTGTTTGGTTCCCACTCCGCACAAATGAAATTTTTAGATCAATCTACCTCTTTACACATTTAAAAATATGATTGCGAAACTATGCAATCATTTACAGCGCACTTTTTATCTCAATTTAAAGCCTAGAGACCACTATAGCAACACTTGCTTTCCCTTACTTTCTCTTTAAACTTTGACATAGAGGGCGTATTCAAATACAATGGCACTTGGGAAAGTCTTCCCGGTATCATTGTTCAATACCATCTACTAATATCCCTGACGTAAGCAGTTGGGTGAAAATATAAAAGTTCTAGAATGAGAGGAGTGCGTCAAAGGCATTGTATAGCGCTTCAGCTTTTTTTTTTTTGTTCATCTCTACTTGACTGGAAGATATACAACAAATATCACCTTTTTTTTTTCTTTTAATACAAAGGACCTGAATTGACGTCTCAAATACATAATTGATAGTTTTTCCAGCCTTTTTCATCTGAGCCACCAATATAAGAGGTCAGCTTTGTGCTGACTCAAAACGAATCAATAGTTACACAAAATCAACAAAGTAAGTAAAGTCAAACGAAGGAGAACTCAGTGTAACAATTCAAAGAAAAACATTAGCACGTCAACCTACGAAATAGGGTTGTTCTTTTTCTTCTTTGTAGCTTCATGACCTAAGACAGAGTGTTTCCATGATGCTAAAAATCAATATGTAGTACAAGATGAAGCAATCTAAGGCTGACAAAAGAAAACATCTCTGGATCATTTCTAGAAGATATCAGCCAATAAAACCTTATTAAATGAACTTGTTGAATGAATAAAAGAATCTCGGTCTTCTATGTTGACTTTTCTGCAAATAGCACTTTATGGTAGACCGAATCAAAACAATTCCAGAGTACCAAAGTCTTTTCAATCCAACAATCTTTTTTTTTTATCAGACCAACATCAAAATGCGAATACAGCACTTGAATATTGCAATTACCTGTAGTGCATGTCTCGCATTACCTACTACTAGTCCAAAATTAATTTCGATACTCTAAGAAAAATCTGGTTATGCATCAATAGATTTGTTTGCTTGAGTAGTTTTAGATAGCATATATCTTTTTGGCTGAGAAAACACTTGATAGCAAGACGCTTGACTTCAGCATAAAAAAAGACTGGGATAAGAAAGTTAAGAAACATAGTCTGCATTCAATTTCTTTAGCAATAGCTACAGATAGTCGAATTCTATATGATTCTTCTCACTGGCGCACATGTTCCTATTGTTTGGATTAGCATTCAACCTGATTTTGAGAAATGGCTTGAAGATAGTTGCTTTTGCAAAACAAGTCTTCAATACTCTCAGCTTACAAGTCTCGGTGTATTTTACCTGAATTACCAATATTTTTTTGACAAATCAAACATTAAGCTACCATCTGCTTAAATGACTTCTTGTCTTCATTGCTCGACTGTTAGCTCTTTGACTTGAATAGAACATCAGGTCATGTGATTGAGAAGGAAATCACAGTTTTGTTAGCGTCGTTCATTCTCTATCTTTTAAAGCCCTCTTTTTTGTCGATTGGATTCAACGTGATCCAAATGTGAGATATGCTCTATCTCTAGAGAGAAATAAGAAGTCACAAACTTGTTTGGGTTATGTATTCTCGATTTATAAATGATAGAATGATGATTCTTTGTTTCTTAAAAAAAAGTCGCTTTTCTGCATTTTGTTGAAACAAGAATAAACAAAAACTATTAAAGCTATTTCTTTTTATACATATTGTGCCTGTTATGATCGCAAACAGACAAAGAAAGAAAAAACACAGCTTGTTAGCGGACACTACAGATCAAATATCTACACAAAATTCTAATAAAAATTACACAGTCTCTTTTTCTTTTGCTTGAAATTTTGTATATTCAAAACAAGTTCTTATTCACTGAGATGACTCATGTCAAACAATCCATGCTATGAACCAACGTATGGTTGAAACCAAAGACATTAGATAAATTGCTGCAGAAACAACAAAATAACAACTTATTTAATTGGCCGTCAACCAATTATACACAGCGAAAAAAAAAGTTTTCTGCTTCATTTGTTTATATGTACACATAATGGTATGCAATTTATTGGAATATACATGCTTAGAGGTCAATCTTGGCAACTTCATACAAATAGGCACCCAGCAATTGTGTACCTTGAACATAGTTGGATCGGTCCAATTTTTCATTGGTAGAATGAGCACCCTATGAAAAGAATAAGCCTCAAAGAAATGAAACAATTGAACTCTATGAAAACTTACATCATCACCACGACCCATAGGCAACAACAAGACGTTCTTCTTGAGAGCTTCTTGGAAAGACAAAGTAACAGGAATAGAACCACCTTCACGAGTCAAGTCAGGCTTGACCTTGTAGACAGTCTCAACAGCCTTGGCAGCAGCAACTAAGAGAGAGGTATTAGCAATGTTATTGTTTAAAAACAATGGTGTCACTTACCATAGTTGGGGTGATCGGGGCTGGAAAGCCAGTGGTTACCACCATGAGTGCAGAAAACTTCAAATTGGTTCTTTGAGCCCAACTTGGCAAATTCGTCTTGACAGTACTTGACGACAAGCTCAGTTACCTTTTCAGGCTCCATATCGGGAACAGTACGGATAGAGAATTTACCGGTGACTGAGGCAGGAATGACAGTCTTGTCACCAGGGTTATAGAAAGCACCTTCAACACCATGAAGAGACAAAGAAGGGTTTCTCCAACGGCATTGAAGAGTTTCACGAATGCCATCGTGAATGTTGATCTTGTTACCGACAGCATCATGGAGCTCTTCAATCTTGAAGGCCAAATTATCATAGGTCTTTTGTTCCTCAGCTAAATATGATTTTTTTTTTTAAGTTATATCCTTTAGACTCAGACCAAATCACTTACGAGTTAAAGAACGAACTTGTTCGTAAATACCAGGAACAAGAATCTTGCCATGGTGGTCAACAAGCTTGCTCATGATCTTGACGAGGTCAATCATAGGTTCGTGGATAGTACCACCAAAGACACCAGAGTGAAGATCAGCAGCCTAATGATCAATTTCAGAAAAATTAGAACCATGACTTTTTCACACGCACACACACACATGCACAAATTAGAAATTCAAGCTAACCCAATACTTACAGGGCCCTTAACCTTCATGTGGAAGTAGGAGACACCACGAAGACCATAGGTCAAACAGGGCTTGGTAGTGCCAAGCCAGTAGTTGTCGGAAATACAGACAGCGTCAACATCCTTGAAATACTTGTTGGCCTCATCGAAAATAAGGGGATCCAAACCTTCAGAGCCAGATTCTTCCATACCTTCAAGACAGAACTTGATGTTCACAGGCAACTCAATACCCAAAGCCTTGTGTGCTTCAACGACGTTGATCCAGCCCAAAACAGGACCCTTATCATCAGTAGCACCACGACCGATCAAACGGTTCTTTTCATCTTCAACCAACTCGAAAGGGTTAGTGTTCCAACCATCTTCCAAAAGAGCCTATTGAGAAAGAAACAAATAAACACACATGTTCTTCAAGTCATTTGCATTCAAAACTACTTACGGGTTGAACATCATAATGACCATAGACCAAGATAGTCTTCTTCTTTGGGTCGGTACCAACAGTGGCAAGAACAATGGGAGGTAAGTCCAATTCCTTTCCGTGCCAGTCTTGCTTACCAAGGTCACGAGTCTCAACTTGAGCGCCAAGAGCCTTCAATTCGTCAACCAAGAATTCAGACATACGAAAGACATCAGGACGATGAGCAGGGTCACCACTCACACTGATAAATTGAACAATAGGAAAAGTACGCGTTTAAGCATTTTTCTGATAGTATGATATTCTTCTTCATCTTACCTAGGAATAGCAACAGCTTTGCGAAGTCTTTCGACAAAGTCGTTTTGATGTTTTTCAACGTAATCCAAGAATTGTTCCATAATGATTTAAAGATAAAAGAAGAAGAAAAAAAAAAGGGATTGAAAAGTTTTTTATTTTCGGTTTTTACGGAGATACGGTATTGCCATACTGGAGTCGGGGTGCGCCTTGTTTTGTCCTACTTTGCTTATTCTTTGAGTAATACACATTTTCAAATTGTTACACACAAGTCCTTGATACACTATGAATAATATACTCATGTTTTCTTTTCACAATTGCTTTTCTTTTCATATATGATTTTTTCCCGAAAACTACTCAATACAGAAGTTTATAGCTTTGCAATTGGCCTATTGCTATGCAGCAGCCCAAATGAGACTATCTTGTAATCATCAAAAATCAATGTACAGCATATCGTGATGTTGGAGAAAAGAAAACCCACTGGCTTAGAAGGCAGCTCGATTGAAAGAGCGCTAATTTTTTCCACGGTCATACATTTGCTGCCTACAATCCTTGATTTTGCCCCTAGGGAACAGGGAACACTTTATTTTAGTACATGTTTTGAATGTGACTGTAGATGTTTTGATACTTGCTAAATTCTATAGAGCCTGTAATAAATACATATTTCAAAAAGGCAAAAAAGAAAGGTCCAGTATGTTGTTCAATAGCCTAAATGACTTGAAAGAGAGAAAGTCAATATTTTGAAAATAGTTGCAAGTGTTTTATCACCTACAGAAAGTTCAGAGACTATAAGAAATTTTTTTATAGATTATTAATACATGTGAAACGTCAATGAGCTTACCTGTTAGCATTGGTCAAATCAGTGCAAATCATTATTGTTTTTTTTGTCAAAGACTTGAAAGAAAGTACCAATTTTTCCTGAATGGCTTGCTAGACTAGTTTCTTTCAATCAGAGTCATGCAAACACTGGAGTCGTAAGCTGCAAAGTTTAATCGATTGCAAACACGAAATTTAGTAGTTGAAATGTCTATTGCAAAAGTCATCAGGCTTGCTTCTCTTTTGCAGGTTTTAATTTTGATTGTTCCAAAAAGAATAAGCAAGGTGTTGTGATGGACACAGGTTTCTCCTGAGAGTTGCATATCTATCAATGAATCTGGCTGTCACAGAATCATGAATTACAGTAAGATGTGGAATCCAGAGGATGAAAACCGAAAAGCCTAGGGCTTTCTCTCACACTATTTTGAGTGTAGTTTTACAGACAGCTTTAGTTTTCTCATAATATGGAATAAGCTTTTTGTTATTTTCTTAAACTTTTGTTGATTTATGTACACTCAAATGAAAGTAAAATACAAATGCTAAAAGAAAATGAAAGAAGTTTGGTTTTTACCAATAGAACGATTGTGGTTTCTTTGATGAATTAGCCTTCTGCATCAGTCTAAGCTGTACTATAACCTTGATTTACTAAAGGAACTTAAGCTATCATACTTAAGCCCAATACAAGAGATAGAGCGCTGACTATTCTGAAGGTAGGGAGGGTCGTTTATTAACACAAAGGTCAGGACATATCACGAAAAAAGCTCAGAGAGAAAAGAAAAAACAAGTTATAAATAAGTCAAGAATCAAAATAAGAGAAAGAGAAAAAGCAGTAGGTACAGTTCTTGGCTATCATTTTAGTTTTGTTTCTAATGCTTTAGATTACACTTAATCGACATGATCTGATTCAAAAGACACTCATTTGTTATAATTACATGCTCCTATGTATGTCTTGGAGCAGGCTGAAAAGTTAATTATCAGTCAAAGATATGGATTTGAGCCCAATTCTGTTAGGTAATTTTGATCTGAGGTTAAGAGTAAAAAAGGAAGGAGGGAAGACATTATTCAAGGAGGAGATTTTAACTTTGAAAAATCTCTGTGAATTCTGTTGATACTCTGACTCAAAATTACAGATATGTTTGAACAAAAAGTTACTCTCTTATATTGAGCCCACTTTCTCAATCTCTGATTTACAAACGTCGCAGTCCTTTTTTTTTTTGTTGAACATAGTTCAATTTTTTTTGTGTACAAGCTTTTTCTCTCAATGTTCATTCTATTTTCCAGAAATGGTGTAACAAAAAGCATATTTGTGACTAATTTAACATTCTGTCATTTTTAAATCAAAGCTTGCTTTTTTAAATAAATTCCATTCGAGATTGTATGCCAGTGGGCGCGTGAATGTGTGTGTATGTGTGTATGAGTGTGCGTGTGTGTGTGTATGAGTGTGTGTCGTTTTTTATTGAATCAAATTTTTAAGGTTTCTTATTTGAAAAATAAATAAATAAAAGAGCGCGTTTAAGGTCTATCTTTCTCTCCTTCTTTTTCCCTTTTTATTTCTTGCCTCTTTCCTTTCTCTTGTCTTTTTTTTTCAAGCTGATAAATAAATAGTTAGTAACGAAGCGATATCTACCTTTTATCAATAGACACTCACACAAGTAACCACTGATAAGACCGTGAGTATATTTTATGCAGATCTGCTTTCTTTCCTACTCATACACTCTTTTGAAAAAGTAAAAGTCATGACGATCGACGTGTTTGAACCTACACCAGCAGAAGACGATATTCTCTTGGAAATCAGCCGCAAGCTTTCCAACGTCTCTATTTATAAATTGCCTACTCAAGGTGGTTCAGTAGACAAAGATAGTGTAAGTGAACGGAGTTTGTTTGTCTCCATGCTTTGTTGAAGAACCGACTGGTTAAATTATGCAATTTTTTTTTATAGCTGCCTACAATTAAATACTTGCTTCACTCAACAGAACCTGAAAAAATTAAACAGAGTATTCGATTGCTACGCAGATATTTAACTCAAGGTAGTCATAGGAATTACCTGAAAGTTTTTTTTTTGGCTTAATTTCTTTTATCCAGGTCATAGTGATGAGACAAGTGTCAACGATATTTTAAAATTGGAAATCTTACCTCGCATTAAGGAATTATTAAGTGCCAATCTTGATGATTCGATCAAAGTAACTGTCTTTCTTTTCTTTATTTAAAAAGAAATCTACTGATAACTTTTTTTTTATCTAGTTTGAATGTGCATGGATTGTTACGAATATAGCAGTAAGTATTTTATCTCTCTTTAGCATACATAAACTCATTTCCTTTTTTTTTAAATGAAGGCTGGTACCACTGAGCAAACTAATTCAGTTATTGAAGCAGGATTTGTAGATGTATTACTTGAGTGCATCTCAAACAAACGATCCAGATTAGATGTAAAAGCTCAGGCTGCTTGGGCTCTTGGCAATGTTGCTGGGGAAGCCCCTTCTTATCGTGAAGAATTGATGTGCAAAGGATTCAGCAGTTCGATTGTGACTGTACTTGATTCTATCTACGAAGAAGCTTACGATGAATCTACTTATGGTCAACATGAAAAAGGTAGAATGCGCTTTGCAGACGAAGAAGATTATTCCAATGTGGAGGCTCTTTTATGGGCGCTATCAAACATGTCCCGTGGTGGCTTTCGTGTTGCTGAATACTTTCGACATGTAAGGCTACATTCTACACCACTTGTTCTACTTTTCAACCTTACTTGTTTTCTTTTATTGCATAGTACTTGCCTATGTTTGAGGTGTTTTCAAAATACATTGTATTTGATTACCCTAAACTCGAAATTGAAGTATGGTAAGTTTAAGAAAAAAAGACAAGAGAAAACAGAGAGAGACTTATGCTTTTGTTGGATGTATATCCTTTTTAGTTGGGGATTGTCTCGTATTTTATACAATATGCATGATGTTACCGAATTTCATCGACTCAACCATATATCAGACGAATTATGTGAAAGACTATCCCATTTACTATAGTAAGTACCAACACATTTACTCGAAACTAGTTGGACTCATTTAGCTATTTCCTTCAAAGTCATGGTGTACCTAAAGTAGTTGTACCAGCCATTCGTACAGTAGTCAACATCACTTCAGGCCCAAACAATAGTGTGGTTGGTTTACTGCGCACACCTATTCTGGCTAGCATTACTCGCCTACTTGAGCCTCAAGCACCTAATGAAATCCGTAAAGACGCCTATCTTGTCATTTCTAATTTAGCAGCTGGTAATGAAGAAATGATTCGACATGTCATTGGACATGATGTAGTGATGTCAAATGTAGTTGCTCATATCACTGTTCCTGGGCATATTTATGACGACAGTACAAAGCAGTGGACGCCCACCATCTCACATGCTTACTATTATCGAAATGATGAATGGAAAGTGACAAAAGAAGCACTTTGGATAATCTTTAACTTGATTTCACTTGGGACAGACAACACTGTATGGTAAAGTAATACAAGTTAAACAATCAGAACAATCCATTGACTCTTGTCTGTCTTAGGGATCTAATGTCGCAATACCCAAAAATACCAGAATCCCTTGCCAAAATGTTTAACTTTGTTGAGCTTCCACTGGATGTATGCGAAAAATCAATCGAATGCATGATTAGTCTTGTTCAGCGCTCCAACAAATGGATGGATAAGCGTTTTCCTCAGGGCAAAAATCCATATGTACGTAGCTTACTGGAGGGTGGTTTACCCAATGCCCTTCCCCGTGTGCAGAAGGAGCTGGGATCCAAATCAAGCACAGTGATGGATCTATGTCAAAAATTAGAAAAGCTTTTAGTTGCCTCAGAGGAAGACGTTGTTCAGACAGCCTCTCTGATAGATGTGGCGAATGCTTTTGGTCTACCTACTATTATTGAAATCAAAGCCAAGAGCAACAAGAGAAGAGTGATTCGTGGTCTTGAAGACGGAGATGTTCGATTGATTGAAAGTGCTGTAGGCAACTTATGTATTTAACAAACTGCATTATCATTTTCTTTCTTTATACATTAATAAAATCAACTTTCAAAATTCGTGAAGCCAGCTAGCTTATTGAACGAATTGTGTGCAATTTGAGATTTCTCTAGCTTGTTCTCTCCTATCATTCCTTTGCTTTCAAACAATACAATCCATAGCAGGTACAAGATAATATGCCATAGTGTAATTTGAGCTTTCGTTCCCCCCCCCCCTTCTCGTCTGTCACTAGAACATGCCCAGACACAGCAGCCCCACCAATGAATCTGACATGCGGAGATTTAAGTTTGACTCATTTTTTTATCTTCGGAAAAGTAAAAAAAAATCGATAAGCCGTTTATTTTCTTTTAATTGTTTAGTCATCATGAGCGAGACAATGGCTTCAAGAGTCAATTTGACACCATTAGACCATGTTGAGCATAGAAAGCAAAAGCTGATCAACCCTACAGGATCTTCCTCTATTGAAAAGATTGTTTCCGCTTGTACAGGTGCTGTTATTACAATGTCATTTAGTAAGTTTTTTTTTGTGTCTTGTAAGTTATCTAATGACTCACCCTGCCCTGTAAATCTATTTTGGTTTCTTCAGTGAATCCTCTTGATGTAGTCAAGACTCGACTTCAGGAATCTTCAAGGATAGGCAACAGTCAGTACAGAGGCACTCTTGTAAGTCGATTTACTATTACAATACATGTCAGGAAAATGAAAGCTGATCTGTTGATTAGCACGGACTATCGACTATCTTTCGAAATGAAGGGTTATTGGCACTTTGGAGAGGATTGGCTCCTGGCTTGGTGATGGCTTTACCTTCGACAGCCATTTATTTTGTTGGATATGATCATATTCGAGACCGCACTAGACAATCACAGTTTGCCAACACTGCTTTGGATCATTATTCACCTTTATGGGCAGGCGGTTTAGCTAGAAGTAAGTTAAATAGGAAAGAAAGAAAGCAGAGATTAAGTGGGGTTATTGTTGCTCTTATTAGCTATGGCTGCCTTGGTTGTATCACCCCTTGAATTGTTCCGAACACGAATGCAGTCTGTGGAAGGTATGCAGGGATTTCAAGGTGTTTGGCAAGGTGTCAGTCATATGGTGAAGCGAGAAGGCCCACAGGCTCTCTGGCGTGGATTACTACCCACCATGTTAAGAGATGTACCTTTCTCAGGTATCTATTGGATGGGATACGAAAAAATCAAACACACGCTTCAAGACCAACCAGGACAAACACTATCCCACTTTCAAATCTCTTTTCTATCGGGTGCCTCAAGTGGTATGTTGGCTGCTACTTTGACAACACCATTTGATGTCATCAAGACACAACGTCAAGTAAGTTCTGATGCTGAAGAAGCGCGAGTTGGACGTATTATTCGGGACATCTTTCAGAAGGACGGAGCTGCTGGTTTCTTCCGAGGTGTTGTTCCCCGTGTAGTCAAAGTGGCTCCTGCTTGTGCTATTATGATATCCAGTTATGAGGTTGGCAAGCAATTCTTTGCTGATAACCGGCAATCAAAAGAAACACTTTAAACTTTCCATTATTATCCTTATGTATATAGTTCATTCCCCCCTTTTCTTTACACTACTTTCATCCACTCTTATAATCATAGAAAGAAAAAAAGTCCCTCTGTATTGCACTCGGAAATGAGTTGAGGGCAAAACAATAGAATCCTCTTATTTTTCTTATTTTTTTTTTATTGTTTTCGTGCTTGTTTTGATTTCTTTTTGTGGGATGTTGATTCTATAGTAGTTGATTAGAATAAGGCATCCTTTTTTTTTATTTTGAAGCTCTGACACTTACTGCTAAAAACGTCCATGTTTCGTCCTTTATTCTTTGTATCTTGTTCTTCTTCTTCTGATGAACTGTCTGAACTAATATCAACGGGTTCTGCCTTTCTCTTCGTTGCTGACACTGAATCAGTGCTATCATCATCACGAAGAGCTGCCTTAATAAATCGTGATGCTGCTTCCTTATCCACCTTCATATTAGCTAATTTAGACAGTGATGAGAAAGAGATTAACATGATGATTTCTTGTTGCTTACGTTTCTCTGGTGAAGCTTGAGTCTTTTTTAATTTCTGAATATACTGTTGTACTCTAGCCTAGTGGTAAAATATGAGTAAGCAGCAACCCTCTTCTTTTTTCTCAACAAAAGAAAACTTCGATTGCTTACCAATTCCTTTATGACTATATGCTTTTGAGGATCTGATCCTTGTGTACGCATGTAGATGTAGAACAAAGTATTCAATGAATAAGTCAAGAGTACTTCGAGCTCATATCTTTCATTTAGTGATAATTTGGAAAAAACGTCATTGATGGGTCTTGCCAAGAGAGGATCGAGATGTTTCTTGACAGTCTGAAGTCGCGATCGAAGTGCACGTACTGCTTTCTTTGGAACGTCGATTTGTGCTGACATTGAGGTGTATATAACAAGAAAAAAGAAAAAAAGTTAAAAAAAGCCACTAAGGATGAGCCACTATTGGCTGCTTTTTTTTTATTGCCGAAACAAGCAGACGAGGGACTTGCTCTCATAAAATACACACCAATTCTTTTGGGTGCCTCCTTTATTTCTGTTAAAAGAGCTTTAAATGTCACAAATCCTATCATTAATTGCTTTTTTTCAACACTTGCCAATTGACAGCATAATACCATTCTGCTTACCAAGGCTTAGATTTCCTCATTAATATCGTTTTGATGAGTTTTCAAAGACAAAAATCATAGGACGTTCAAAGCAGTGAAAACAGTAGAGGGTTTGCCCTTTTTCTTGTCTTTGCACACATGGTCAGGCTTCTATGGACCTTTGCAAGTAAAAAATGGTGATTTCTTACCTTTTGATTCAAATTGCTGAAAAAGCAGCTTTCGTTCATCCCCTCTCTGCTTTATTCTATAGTCAGCAGTGTTGTGCTCGGGCGAGTGATGATAACTGCAATAAGTAGGAGGCTTTTGTTGGGAGGAGGATGGTTCAGAGCGAAATCTGCTCAGGCGAGACAAAGAGTAAGGTCTGGAAAAAACGTGTATTCTTTGAGTGTATTATTTTATGAGAAGTAGGCGACTTCTTTTTGACATCAAGGTCATTGAGGATGTCGTAGGCATCCAACAAGGTTTGGATAATGAACTCCAATGACTAAAATATTTCAACATACC
Organism: Blakeslea trispora; assembly: GCA_025331445.1. Taxonomy (NCBI): domain Eukaryota; kingdom Fungi; phylum Mucoromycota; class Mucoromycetes; order Mucorales; family Choanephoraceae; genus Blakeslea; species Blakeslea trispora. The sequence continues at coordinate 118,536 of JAIWNE010000013.1, read as the reverse complement.
CTCTTCAATCATCATCACTTCTTGAGCACAAAAACACACATAGTCTTTGTTGATCTAATAGTACTATAATCTATCAAGTACAGCCAGAGTAAACAAAATAAAAACAGAACAGGGTGAAGGATTCAACATATATATCTCTAAACACACTTTACTGTCAGATTATAATGTAAAGCAATAAAAGAAACTTTTCTCTAAATCCTTTCCTTTTATATCTTTCTAATGCTAGCTTCGTTACAATTTTTTCTAAATGTTTTTTTTCTCTAAAGGTTAGGATTTGGTTTTCTTTTGAACCATGGATGAGCGATCACTACTTTCTTCATCCTTTGCTCCTGCAACCTGTGAATCTATAAGGATTGTTCCTGCTGTTCCTTTTCTTTTGCCTTCTTTACACTCTGCCAAAGGTTTTCTCGAGCGAGGATAGCTCTGGCTAGTGTAATTTCTAGTAGTCGTTTTCTTTCCTCTTCACCTATATGTCTTGTACTAAGGTCTAATGTGGAGTCATTATTGTCCGACGAAGCGCTAGTTTCAGTAGTGTTGACTGTTCTTTTTAATATTTTACGAGGGCGTGCCTTTCCTTGCTCTTTACTGCCCAAGCTTAGAGTTGATGGCGCATTAGCATGTTGTGTCTTGAATCGCTTATTTGAGTCTTCCAAACGAGAGTCTTCTTTTTCAAGACCTCCAGTGGTTGATGAGTGATGAGCAGCTCGGTTTCCTTCTCGAAGTCGTTTTCGACCAGAAAGTGGATGAGTATGGCTGGTGTAGTCTGATGTTGTTTTTAAGCGAGGTGGTTTTTCAGCTTTATCTGATGTAGGTTTATGTTGAGCTAGTTTACTGGTAGAAGCTACTGTGTTTTCACTAGCAAGTCTATCAAATACGCTTTGATTTGTCGTCTTTTGGGGTTGTGTATTCGGCTTATTCTTTGGCTTGTTTTGTACAGGAAACGAAGGTCCAGAGATGTTCTTTTGACCTAATGTGTGTACATGAGTTAAAGCGAAAGAAGGTCAACAGACCAACCTACAAAACCAACTTTCGTTAGGTCTCTTTTGTGGTATAGAATTGGTAAAGTCCCAAAACTTTGGCATGTCAAATTCCCATTTATCGTCTATAGACATGCTCAACTGAAGTAAGGAAAATGACTGCAAGGAAAAAAAAATAATACAAAGAATAGAAGGAAAAATTGATTCTCAGCATAAGAAAGGTAAGCCGCACTCTTGTGAAAGAAAACAAAGGTACGGTTCCTGGACTGTCGGGAAGAGAGAAATCAAAGGAATGATTGGTCCTTACTTGGTTTCTTCAATATAGATGAAGGCGTTTACAATCTGTTTGTGTTTATTTGTTTATAAAAAGACTTTGCTAGTGTTATTATACCAGATTCTTTCAGTAGAAATATGAAATGAGTCAAAGGTGAAAAAAATATATCCAAAACAACATACGCTAGCTTCAAAAGCGTATTTACCAAAGACGTTTTGATGTAGAATAGAAGCCAGTTTCCATTTTTGAAATTTGCATAAACACCTGAGCCGTCACAAACGCGTCTAATTTTTTTTTATACGCGTTTTGCAAAATCAAATTCCTCTCCTCTTTTTCAACTAAAAAAAAATTATTCTCATGTCTGCTGCTGTTGCACCTACAATTGCTCAGGATATGTCTACCCCTTCCAAGCTTCTAATTAAGCGCCTTTCTGAATTCGCTCAAGTGCCTACTCGCGGATCTTCTCTTGCTGCTGGATATGATCTCTACTGGTAATAATAGATGACCAATGAATTGTCTTTTGTAAAGCTTATCTTTTAAAAAATTCGTTTTAGTGCTCATGATACCTTGATTCCTTCTAAAGGAAAAGCAGTTGTTCCTACCGATATCTCTCTTGCTATCCCTGAAGGTCATTATGGTCGTGTTGCACCTCGTTCTGGCTTAGCTGCTAAGCACCATTTAGATACTGGTGCAGGTGTAATTGATGCTGATTATCGTGGTCCTCTTGGTGTATTGATGTTTAACTTTAGCTCAGAAGATTATAGTGGTAAAGATCGATTGCTTTGTCTTGTGCTAAAAAAAACTTGTATTGAATGATTGTTTTGATTCTAGTTAAGCGTGGAGACAGAGTTGCTCAATTGATTATTGAGAAAATCTCAATGCCTGAAATTATTGAAGTAGAGGTAAGCAAACCATTACCATAAACGAGCCAAGGGGGGATTTTTTTTTCTAATGAATTCAATGATAGTCATTGGATGTGTCCGAACGTGGATCTGGTGGCTTCGGTAGCACAGGCTACAACTAGATGTTTTTGATTTATTATTTTGTTATTTTATTCGTTGCATGTCTTTAGACGTTTATTTTATTTATATAAAACCTTGTAGATTTTCATTTTTAATATTACCCCTTTTTTTTATGTGTGTACACAATTTCCGAAAATGGATGACACACTGATAAAAAACAGATTGTAGATTTGGTCAGGGTAGAACTCAGCCAGCGGGTGTGGCGAAGGACTATAGCATAATGAAAGGCAGTACCATTAAAGATAAAGCCCCATTGAGTACGCCAAACCTCGGAGAGAGCAATGATTAGAAGGTAGTTGGTACCGATACGGCTGGAGGTTAGTCCACGGATGTCAGAGAAGTTCAGTGCGAAGTGCAGCAAAAAAATAGTGCCAACTGTGGTGTCAGGCCAGAGGAATTCACGGATGGGATGGTCCCAAAAATAGATTTAGAGAAACAGCAAAAGAAAAAGTGGTAAACGTCTTCGGTATCAGTGCAGAGAAGGCAAGCAGAAGAGTGAGAAGTGATACGAGAGAGATACAGACGCATAGGGATCTTCTGTTATGTCAGACGGTAAACTGTGTTCCCTTGAATGGTAAAGAGTGCGAGGACCCAAAAGCGTTGCCATGAGGCTCGAATCATCTGAGACAATAGAAGAAGTTGGCGGCTCGAGTGGGAAGCAACCACTAAGCGAAACCCCTTCGAAGCTGTTTTGGCAGATGTAAAGCGGTCGTCATTCTCTCTGATGTAGAGTTCGTAGAAGTCCAAAGACTGGCGGACATCAAGAACATGGAGGAGATTGTGCAGGTTCAGAGACGATTGAGCCAGGTATTGGGAAAAGAAAGGTTCTAATGAGCAGGTGTGATTAGCCATGACCCGAAACAGTTTGCCACCGACAATTCGAAACGAGAGAGGTAGCTCAATCTTCAATATATGAGTCAAAAAATGACAGTTAGGATGGTAGTGAGACAGATCTAGTAATGGAACATCCTGAAGAACTGTCCATATTCGGAGCAGTTTAGTCTTTAGAAGACCTCTCAACGATCTTATTTAGGTCAGAACAATTTAGTCTTTAAATAGCAAAAAAAGGAGCTTTTTATTTTTCTTTGTTCTTTCTGCTGCTGCCGCTACTGGCAGCTCCTTTCTTTTTGGCAACAAACGCCTTCTCGTTCAAGGTAACCAAATGCCTCTATAAGTTGATCGATGGGTTAGTAAATATAGACAAAAACCACAAAGAAACACAAAGAAACAAAAAAAAAGAACTTACTCTCCGATCAAAGCAATGATCGTTGTTTTAAGACCTTTTTGCTTCATTGCCTCAAGGACACACTGGTTGTAGCGAAGGCATTTACCTTCTTGCTTTTTCAGCACGCTGTTGTCGCGTGCTGCTTTGAACTCGCAAAGAGCCAACTCAACACCTTCTTCGCCACGAACAGCAAGATCAACCTTTCTGCCGCAAATGTATTTCGATTTTTTGCTGCTCGAAGACATTCCAGAGAAGGCAGAGGAAGAGCAGCCATAAGAAAAAGCCAATTTGTGAAACCTTCAGGTCTCCTTGGTATACCCAGCACCTGCTTCACCTCTGAAAAGAAATAAAAAAACGATAAGTTTAGTTCAAAAGAAAAAGAAAAAGAAAAAGAAAAAGAAAAAGAAAAAGAAAAAGAAAAAGAAAAAGAAAAAGAAAAAGAAAAAGAAAAAGAGAAAAGTACGTACATGATGGCTTTCAGCTTTGTATTCTTGAAGAGGTTATTCAGAATCATTCTCAAGTTTGACACCACTTCAGCTTCAGACTCAATACAGCTGTTTTTCCATTCATCAATATTGTCAAAACTATCATAGAACGCGATCATTAGTTTTTTTTCTTAATCAAAAAATCTAGTTGGTAAGAGGCAATACTTACATAAATTGAGCAACCAAAGCCAAATTGAACTCCAAAGAATCTTTTTTCTTCTCTTTCAGCAAGTTTGTCTTCTTTTTAGACAACAACACCTGGGCTTCTTCTACGCCTTCTTCGCGTGCTTTCTATTTTTGTTAACGTTAGCATTGTTTTTTATTTATTTTGTAATACTGACCTTGGTCAATGCGTCAAAGAAGATCTTGCAAGTGTATCTTCTTCGACGCCAAAGCCTACAGAAGCAACGCCATCTTCTTCGATGTCAATTGTCTTCCAGAAAAAGGGATCGACGTTGGCTTTATATACGTCGAGGATATCATCATTTAAGAAGTTGACAATGTTGCTTCTTTTGTTGGCCTCCCACTTGGGGGAGAAGCAAGTGACCAGGGTCTTCCTTTTTCTGCTGCTACTGCTGCAGATGTCTCCTTTCTTTTTGGCAACAAACGCCGTCTCGTTCAAGGTAACCAAATGCCTCTATAAGTTGATCGATAGGTTAGTAAATATAAACAGAAATCACAAAGAAACACAAAGAAAAAGAACTTACTCTCCAAGCGCAGAATGTGATCATCGTGTTGACGAAGGTTTCGTCAACACGATGATCATCTGGCAAGATCAACTGTCGGTTGATACTTTTGGCTAAGTATACACCGCTTGATTCTTTGAGACTAAACATCTCACCTCTGTTGCCTATTGAAAAAGACGTTAAGTCTTAACATAAACAAGAGCCATTTTTGCGATATACTTTACCTCCCCAGTTGAAAGCAATGATCTTTGTTTCAAGACCTTTTTGTTTCAATGCCTCAAGGACACACTGGTTGTAGCGAAGGCATTTACCTTCTTGCTTTTTCAGCACGCTGTTGTCGCGTGCTGCTTTGAACTCGCAAAGAGCCAACTCAACACCTTCTTCGCCACGAACAGCGAGATAAACCTTTCTGCTGCTTGACGACATTCCTGAGAAAGCAGAGGAAGAGCAGCCATAAGAAAAAGCCAATTTGTGAAGCTTTCAGGTCTCCTTGATGTACCCAGCACCAGTTCTACCGCTGAAACGAAATAAAAGGAATTCAGTAATCGACGCGAATAAACTTAAATAAATTAAGCCTAAACCAGCCTGAGAGGGGGTTTAAGGGGGATAGTTGTTCATCCCTCTAAAAAGTAATGTATAGCTTACCTCCAGTAAGGAAAAACCTAAAGTGTGAACATTGTTTTAGTCTTCTACTCCTCAGATATCTTTCCAGTTCTTTAATGGATGACTTACCTCTTCTTAAGAACAGAACAAATAAAAAAAGACCTACTTATCTTGATCAGTACAAATACGCGACAACAATCATGATAAACTACATACCTTCTTTCCAAACAGTTTCTTTTCTGCATGTCATCTAGACAGCAAAAAAGCGCGTAGTGATTGATCTAAGCAATTGTTAGCAAATATCTCATTGTCTAAAGAACGGCCTTGGTACCTTGTATATATGATATTCATTTTTATAATAATTAGAGAAAAGAAAAAAGAGGGAAAAAAGAATGTTTTTTTTCTTTGTTTTTATAAAATAAATGACCACATTACTGATCAATGTCCTTATTGGCCGATATATTGATTGTTTGTTTGTTCTTTGTGTATAGATTGGTCTGGGCCTTGTTCTTTATTAATGAACACCCTGGTTTTTTGTTTAACAATAAGAAAAGACCAAAACCCTGTTCTTAGCATGTAGAGAGTAAAACTTGATATAGATCATAGGCAGTGATTACTGTTCGCTATCTTGCATTAAAAAGGAAAGAATAGAGGGATGTATGGATGCTTTTGTATCAATAAAAACATGCAAGTTAATCATGTCATACAAGCAGCTAATTAACATACATTTGTATTTGTGTTTGTCTCCATAGTTGATCTTTTTATATAGATCACATTGCTGACTATGCTTATGACATAGGCGATTGTAGAGAAAATGTCTGTTCTGATATTGCCTCCAAAAAAGGTGAAGAGTTTTGGGTGTCATGCTGTAGAGATGGGAGGATTAAACTTGAGTTTGTCAAGAGTCCACTAGAGTATTTTCAATACCTTTCAACAAATACTGAATTTGAAGGAACTGAGTATCGTGAAAATATCAGACAGTATAATCCTGCTCTTAAATTCACCTCAATTCGATGTGAGCAGTTACAATTAGGAAACGTAAATGGTGGATCAAACTACTTGATGTCTCTTCAGATCCAAGAAGGCCTTCATCATACCCAAGCTTCATTAATGAATGAGTCAGTCTGTGATTAAAAATGTGCACAACTGTATATTTACGATCCTTTGTTTACTGCACAATTAAGGAAATATCAAAACAGCAATCTTAGTAAATCTATTCTGGAAAAGCTGACCATTATCATTCATGAGGGAAGCTCATTGGACTCCTACAACGCTTTCAGACCCATATCGGTCTTCAATTATTTCGAAAACTGTTTAGAGGGGCAGAAGAAGGGTGAAGCTAGCCAGAAGGTTGCTCAATATCTCTGAACTGATAGCTTCAAGAACTATCTCGCCCAAGAGCATAGTTAGTTGGGACAAGGTATCAATGCCAAGAAAGAGTCGTTCTTGAGTTTGACGGCATCAAATCAAAGGTTCTGGAGTACATCCAGCAAGCCAAGTCTGCCGAGCGTTCTCTTGTGGACATCAAGAGATGCATTGATGAGAAAGTTGTTCCCTATTGCCTATGTATTGCCGGCTTGGTAAGCATTTCAGCCATCAGCAAGAATTCACATGAGTGGGATACACCTATGGCAAGCAGAAGAAAGACATGTTCTTTGACGGCCATAAGCGAGAGGATGTTGTGGCATACTGAAAGGAGTGGTCTGCTCGCATGATGGATTACATGCGTAGATCTGACTTCTACAAAGTTGAGGGTCAAGAGAGAATCTCGGAACCTGTTTTGAATGACGGTGAAGAAAAGATTGTCTTTGTGACCCGTGACGAGTCGACCTTCTATGCAAATGATGGGAAGGAAGACATCTGGAGTTTGGAGTATGAGTCTTTCATTCGAAAGAAAGGGCCTGGTTGTTCCATCATGGTAAGTGAGTTTCAGTGTCCCTGTCATGGAACGATGAGGATCCAGGGATGGACCTATCTTAGGCTGTCTAAAGCTGGCGAGAGCAGAGATGGTTGCCCAAATTAAGGACCATGTCACTGGGTTGTTTGAAAGCTTGCCTCCTGACTGTCGAGCTGTATTCCTCTTTGACAATAGTTCAAGCCATGGGGTATACAGTGATGACGCATTGGTTGCAAGCCGGATGACACTCGGTGAGGAACCATGGTCTCTGTCTGAAAAACATCAGTTTAAAGACACAACTATTAAGCTCTAAAATGGTCAGTTTCTTCACCAGTCGTTCTTTCATGAGAAGTAAATCTGCTCTGATGACTTACTAAGCCGCCTCAAAATAAAAAAAAAAGGCAGACACTTCAAGGGTAAATAACTCTGATTAGCTATAATTACACAACTAACAAACTGCTATTGTTAGATATTAAAAGAATCCTTGAAGAAAGAGGCCAATGGCTTTGTGATCTCCAAGGCAAGCAGTGGAAACTTCGGTGTGGACAAGACTCCCCTGGCGAGAAGGCCATGTGCTGTGCCACCCACTTCTTGGGTAGCAGACCTGACTTTATTGCTCAAAAAACTGCCTTGCAACAAGCTGAAGAAGATGCTGGCCATATCTTCGAGCTATAACCCAAGTACCATTGTGAATGCAATTGGATTGAAATGCACTGGGGTATGGCTAAAAGAGAAGCCCGGCTTAGATGTGATTACACATTTAAGTCATTAGAAAAGAACGTTCCCGAGTTCTTGAACAAAGCTGGAAATATCACTCAAATCCGAAGATATTTCCAGCGTTGTATGAACTATATAGATGCATACAGCAAACAAGAACGCGTGAGAGAAGTGGCAGCAAATGTCAAAGGGTTTGTTGAAAAAAGATAATTTTCTCACCGAAAGGTCAAAATCCTTAAAGATTCATAATAAAAAAAAAAGTATTTTTATTTGTTCCTAGGTCATGGATTCGATCCCTCTAATACAAAAATATCTGAAAAAGAAAACTTGAAACAATCTTCAATATTTGGGGGTTTAAATATCAAGTAGAAAACTACTTGCATCAAAGGATAGAACGGTACGTACAAAGAGAGAAGACACAAGAAAAGAAAGCAACTGGTAATGAATATTGAGCATTGGATGTCTTTCCATTTACAGCTTCCAGGTTTTTACACTCTTCCACCGTATCCTGGAAGTACAATATCAGAATTCACTAGCTTGATTGGCACAAACTTAATCTGAAGTTTAGACGTTGTGTAACACTCGGATTTTCTAATCCATTGAAACACAAGATAAGATAACAAAGACAAGAGAGATAAAAAAAAAAGCAATATGGCTGTCACTTTGATGATCAACTACACCTGTCTACTGCTATGATAACCCCTTCCCCTTAAATCCCATTTTGCTAGAGTTTTGCTTGCAATAGCAATATGAATTATATTTTTGGTGCTACCATTTTTAAAATAATAAAAAAAGTGGGGCCCCACAAATGACATAAATAACTCTTTATTTTATCTAAATACAATCGGGGGTAAACTTAATCTCTATATTTGTTCAAAAAATCTTGATGGAACTTTTCCAGGCTTCCACAAAACTTGTCAAAGAGATGCTCTTCAGGAAGGAAGGTAGATCTAAAGTGGAAAGTGCCTTCTTCTTGACCAAAGCCTGAACCAGGGATAACACAGACACCAGTAGCATCCAACATGTTTAAGGCATAGAAAGCATCAGGAGCCACACCAGCCTCCTTGGCAGCCTCAATGGCCTTGGTAGGTAAGCGAATACGAGGGAAGAGATACATGGCACCCTCTGCTTCGTTACAAGTCACATCCTCTAGACTGTTGAAACATTTAGCAAGCTTAGTAGCTCTACGACGAAGAGACTCAAAGATGGAGTCTACTTCTTCCTTGTATTGAGGATAAGATTCATCCCCTTCCACAGGGGGATTGGTCATCAAGTCAACCATGATTTGACCGTGTACATTAGGACACAAGGAAATAGAAGAGATCTTGTAGACTTGTTCCAAAATTTCAGGATCAATATTGACACATTCAAAGTAACCACCACGACGACCACATTCACCAATCATACCCTTTGAGGTAGAATGGAAAGAAAAGAGTTCTTGGTTAGCATATTCACTGCCCATGGACATCAAGACTTTCTTGAAAGAATGGAAAGGACGACGTTCAGGTTGATAGATGTTGGTCTGGTAGACTTCATCAGCCAACAAGATGATGTGTTCTTCGTGACAGAACTGAATGATTTCGCGAATATTGTCTTCTGAAAGGCATTGACCAGTAGGATTACCAGGGTTGATAATGACAAGGGCACGTACATCTACACCTTCCTTGCGAGCCTTTTCAACAGATTTCTTAAGATCATCTACCTTCAATCCCCAATCCTGAGATTCGTTCAAGTAATATGGAACAGGTGCAGCATCTACCAGAGCCAAGGTAGCAGAGTACAAGGGGTATTGAGGGATAGGGATCATGACACCAGATGTGTTGTTTTGAGTCAAGAGTTGGATAACTTTTTGAACACCTTCCGAGGCACCTTGTGTCAAAAAGATATGATCTGGATTGGCTGCGTAACCATCACGACGTTCGATAAATTTAGCTACATTTTCACGAATATGAGTGATACCCTTGGAATGAGAATAAGCACCAATACTGCCAATGTGTTTCAATAAAAGTTCGGCACGAGCAATGGCATCAGCAGGATAGAGTTTAGATACAAGTGCTCTGTTTTCCGATTTAAGTAATTCGGGATTTTCACAGAGAGAAGCAACCTATCGGAGATGCCATGAGTTGAACAGATTATTTTATAGATGAGATGTAGTCTCTTACTTGTCTAAAGAATGTAATAGGTTTTTGATTTAATTGTTGAGGATTACCAATGTTACAAAACACAACTCTTTCAAAGTTCAATTTTGAAGGATCCTTTTTAAGTTGCTAATAAGAAGAAAATCGATCAGTTTCATCAGCCTCTTACCCCTTTCCTGTCATCTTTACCTGACTCAAAGCTTCAGCACGAATAGGTAAAGCACCACGAACAGCATATTCAGCATTTCTGACCAAAGGATGCATTGTTTCAATCGTCAACACCTTTTTTGCTGTGATTCCCTTGTTACTATCAACATCTTCCAAACCTCTCCCTCTTATTCTTCTTACCTGTAGTTGAAGCAAATCGAGTTGTACGGTTTAATTGAACATAACCTGTATTTCTAGTTGTACGTAAAAGAGTTCTAATCATAGTATAAAGTAGTTTCTTTTTATTATTAAAAAGAGAAAGAAAAGAATATTTGTGAGTAAAATTGATGAGGGACTCCCTTTTTGTAGTGGTGTTTAAAAAAATAGAGATGTGTCATTTTGTCTAAACCATTGAATGTCCGCATACGCTTTTTTTTTTAAAAAAAAAAACCTGTCTAGATCAAGTCATTTTATTAGTATTAGATCGGTTCCATCTCAAGATAATCCAGCAATAGGCAACAATTCATTCCGTTTTGCATACAACTCCTCCGGATTGTCTTGAACCACTAATTGGTCCCTTAGCTCTTTTTCTCTTGTTAAATCCATCACTTTCCAATGAGGTGATGCTTGTTTCTTTAGCCAATTAAAATCCTCGACTTGATCATAGTAATTCATAAAGCCCTATCACATACACTAAGTATTCAAAAGAGAGAGAGAGAAAATAACTTTCTTTTACCTCTCTAGGCCAACAGCCTACTTGAATTTGATCGGAATCTTCAATGATTGGTCGACTAGTGACTGATAAAATAATATCCACTTGATGGGATTCATGCATTCTAAACTATAGGAATGGAATAAGAACAATGTTAGTGCTAAAGAGAGAAGAGTCTATTACCTGATGGCAACCAACCAATAATGTTGAATTGGTAAGTCCATACATCAATACAGAGCCTTCAATCATACCACCATAGATAACACAACGATCCACATTTTTAATATGAATAGCAGATATATCCTTTTGATCTAACACAATAACACAGTCCTTGATATTTGACAGCAAGACTTCAATGCTATCACCCTTCTTTTCAGTGTCTTTTAAGGTAAGTGTCGTGTTGGACTTGTCTTTAAACAGAACAGTGGCATCAGACAAGACAACCTCAGTCGCTTCTTTGGGTTTTCCTTGATCAACAGTGGGTGTGGTTGGCTTGGCTTCTTTCTTCTTTTTTGACTTGAATGAGAATTTTGGTTTAGGTGTCAAGTCTGTCTTGATTTTATCTAGTCTATCGCTCAATTCTTTCAGTTGCTAGTATTAGCTGATGAGTAAGTGTCTCTGGTTTGGTTTGAGAAAGAGAGCTTACAAGAGAAAATTGACGTTCATCATAAGAAGGTATATAGGCTGTTGCTTTTGTGAGACGATTCTCAAGATGGTTAATCTTTTGTAGTGCCTGACTGAAATGGTCTGCTAGACTGACTTTGGGTATATTTTGAGACTGTTCAAGAAAGTCTTGAATGACTTGACGTTCTGCTCTAAACTCTAAAAAGAAGTCATTGGAGGCTTCTGTTGCTGTCTTTTCTGTCATCTTGTAGAAAAGAAATAAAACAAGAAACAGAAAATTCACTTTTTTTTTCTTTAAATACACTTTTTTTTTTCTTAATATGGCTTACGATCGTTCACCTGTAAGAAGAAGTGATGATAGATACTATGAGAGACGTGATAACAGGCGTTATGGAGACAGTAGACGTGAAGACAGTAAGCGTGAGGACAGTAAACGTGAAGACAGTCGCTCTATAAGAAATGACCGTGAAGAGAAACGACGTGAGCCAGAAGTGGATGCCATGACTACGCCACCTGCTAAAAAGAAGATACCCGTTTCTATCGAAGAACTCATAAAGAAAAAGGAAGAAGAAAACAAGCTGACAGAAAAGGCAAGTCAAGTAACTTTCTTTTCTTGTTTCTCTTTTGTCTTATACTCTATCATTAGCCCAAATTTCTTACAAAAGAAGAACGTGCTCAGCTAGCACTTGAGAAGAGACAAAAGGAAGTAGAACAGATTAGACAGAAGCAAACAGAAGAAAGAAAGGCACGAGAGAAGTTTGACTTTGCAGCAGAAGATGAATACAGGCGTACACAAGATCGATCGCGTCATGACAGTCGACGATCGGATCGACGAGACCATAAGCGAGACAGATACCGAGATTACGAAGAAGAGGAACAGGCATTGGATGCTGCTTTGACAGAAAAAGAAAAGCAAGCGATTCGTGTAAGACAAAACTCGATAACATAAAGAGAAATCAACTCATTCCTTGTAGGAACGTTACTTTGGTGGAGAAAGAAAGAAGCGCAAGATTCGTCGAATGAATGAACGTAAATTTGTGTTTGATTGGGATGCAGGAGAAGATACTTCTTATGACTTCAATCCTTTGTACGCCAATAAGCATAGTGCTCAGATGTTTGGTCGAGGACATATTGCAGGCATTGATATGAAGGAACAAAAGAAGCATCAATCTGAATTCTATGATCGTCTCATGAGAGAACGCAGAACATCCGAAGAGATGGATAGAGCAAGGTAAATGAAAGAAATGCTGAAACATACAATTTACTCACTCCGTATGATTAGTACATTGAAGCAAATCTCATTGAGCAAGGAAGCAAAGGCCAAATGGGATGAACGTCATTGGTCTGAAAAGCCTTTGGATCAAATGAAGGAAAGAGATTGGCGTATCTTTAAAGAAGATTTCAATATCTCTACCAAGGGTGGACAGATTCCTCACCCTATTCGTTCTTGGGATGAATCCGGATTGCCTGAAAAGATCTTGAAGATCATTGAGCAAGTAGGCTATAAGGAACCTACGCCTATTCAAAGACAGGCTATTCCTATTGGTATTCAGAACAGAGATATCATTGGTATTGCCGAAACTGGTTCTGGTAAGACAGCTTCCTTTGTGATCCCCCTGTTGACCTATATCTCTGATCTACCCAAGATCACACAAGAGAACATGGCAGAAGGTCCCTATGCCTTGATTATGGCACCTACGCGCGAATTAGCTCAACAGATTGAAGAAGAGACCATCAAGTTTGCTACACCTATGGGATTCAACTGTGTCTCTATTGTGGGTGGTGTAAGTACTCTATAAAAAGAAGAAGAGAAAGAGATCATTGATGTACTAATAACTATGTAGCATGCCATTGAAGAACAATCGTTTAGTTTACGTAATGGTGCTGAAATCGTAATTGCTACACCAGGTCGTCTCAAGGATTGTTTAGATAGACGTATTTTGGTATTGAATCAATGTACTTATGTGGTAATGGATGAAGCAGATCGTATGATTGATATGGGTATGGAAGCGGATGTCAACTTTATTTTGGATGCTTTACCTGTCACCAACATGAAGCCTGAAGATGCTGAAAACGAGATACCTGCCGAACTACCTCAAGGCCGTAAATACAGACAGACGACTATGTTTTCAGCTACTATGCCTCCTGCTGTTGAGCGATTGGCCAAGAAGTATTTAAGAAGAGAAGCTGTTGTGACTATTGGTCAAGCCGGTCAAGCAACTGATTCAGTTGAACAACGTGTAGAAATGATCAATGATGAAGCCAAGAAGACGTAAGGAATTTGCCCATTACAATGATTGTTATCTAATATTTCTTGATAGAAACCGTCTTATGGAAATCCTCGAGTCAGGCAAGTTTGCTCCTCCTATCATTATCTTTGTCAATCAAAGACGTGGTGTGGATACGCTAAGCAAGACATTAAACAAATCAGGACATCATGCTGTTACTTTGCATGGTGGTAAATCTCAGGAACAGAGAGAAATGGCACTGGCTCAACTCAAGAATGGTAATGCTGGTATTCTGGTGGCTACCGATGTAGCTGGTCGTGGTATTGATGTCAAGAATGTATCTCTTGTGGTCAATTACGATATGGCCAAGACCATTGAAGATTACACTCACCGTATTGGTCGTACAGGTCGTGCTGGTAACTTTGGTGTGGCCATCACTTTCCTGTCTAATAAGGACACAGAAGTGATGCAAGACCTTAAGCACATGTTGAGCAAGTCCTCTTCTTCAGCTAATATTAATTTTTAAAATAAAATATTTTATTTCTGTTGATAATCATCATCAAAGTTGGCGAATTGAAACCAAAGGCCACCATCTGGTGTAGATTGAGGTGTTTGATGAGGTGTCTCACAACTGATGATGTCAGACGTCAGTTCATCCAACAATGGCTTTGTGTCCTCTATGGTGCTGTTGAGAGTGGTGTCTGAGAACAAGAGGGAAGGTGGTTGGCTAAAGAGGTTGATGTCATTCATTTGCCAGGAAGAACTAGGCAAGTCATCATAGGTGAGTTCTTCATCAGGTAACTTCCATGCATCCTGCTGTTGTGTCTGTTCGAAGCCTGAGTTAAGATTGAAATCTTCCCAGATATGAAGGTTAGATGAATGTGTATGCACACTAAACTCATCCTCTCCTTCTTCTTCTTCATCCTTTTTCACCGTCTCTTGAGCCATTTGACTGTCTGTTTGGTCTGTCTCTTCTTGTGGAATGACAGATGGGCTATTGAAGAGTTCATTGTTGAATTGACTAAAGGAGGAAGAAGCCTGAGCTATGCTATGATTCTTGTTCGCTAATAATCGATCATTTGCTTGTGCTTCCAATAAACTCTGTAACAGATCTTTGCCTATTTGATGTCTTTCTGATTCACTATCCTCATCCTCTTCATCGTCTTCTTCTTCTTCTTCATCATCTCCATCCGCATCCTCTTCTTTCCGATGGCTCGTTGTGGTAACTGGATGTTGGCTTGAGGAAGTCTGACTACTGTCTTTCATACTCTCCTTTTCTGATCTGTTCTTGCATCGTTCTAGGTGATAAGCTAAACCGTTTCGATTCTTGTATTTCTTATGACAAGGTTCACAGACATAAACACTTGAGCCTACAAAGAAAAAAAGAAAGAAAGAAATAGTGAGTGTCTAGATAAAAGAAAAAAGGGCCAATCGAAATACCATCCGATAGAGTGACAGGTGCCACATCAGCCGCAGCCGATCTTCGTTTAGGTGTAGTCACTCTCCTTGGTTTAGTGTTGGTTTTGGGTGTACGCTTCTTTCGATCTTTGGTTGTTTTGGTTGTATGAGATGTATGGTATTCAGAATGATCTGTCTGTCGGAAGGGTGAAGCAATCAAGCCATCCTCCTCCATAGGAGTGACAGAATGAGGAGAATCCACAAAAATAGCGTCTGTGTAAACAGTAGTACTGGAGAGCCTTCGTTTGTTACGAGCAAACAGATTTTTACTACTGCCAACAACAGAGAGGGTAGATTTGTTTTGTTTGCCTATCAGATGCATACGATGTTTATCTGTGCAATGGTACAATGAAGAAGCTGGGGTGGTCAATGTCTCTGCCAGACAGGCATAGAGAGCATGATCCTTATCCAATTGAGCCAATAGTTTAAACTTGGCTTGACTGAGTCGTATCTTGACAAGTTCACTCAATGATTTAATGTAATGATGGCTTGAATCGTTGGTATGCTGTTCAGGCCAAATACCAGTGCATGTCTGATAGAGGGCTGTCTTTGATTTGCTTGAGGGACGTTGCTTTTTACGTTGATTGGCATGGGATGTCTTGGTATCGTTCGTCAATCGTTTACGGCCTCTCTGTTGTTGACTGGCTGGTTTTTTGCCACTTGGGGAAGGTATGATATTCTCATTCGTATCTTGCTGCTGTTCTTCTTCTTCTTCGTTTTCCTTTAAATGACGAATAGCATAGAAGCTATTCTTAATATCCTGAGAAAGTGAATATCGTTTAGAAACAGGGCTTTCTATGGACATCAAGTCTTGTTCTGTCGGATGTAAATTGTCAGTAGATGAGAGTAAGCTATAGAAGACAGTATGAATAATAAAATAAAATATGTGAGGTGATGTTGACTTACGTTCGATTCTTTACAGAAGGTAATATTATCGAGTCAGAGACCAAGTCCATACTGAAAAAAAAAAGAGAAAAAAAGGAGAAGGGGGATATATACAAGAGAGAGTGAGAGGGAGAGGCAAAGTATTTTTCCATAAATTTTTAGAGAAAAAAAAAATACAAGTGGTTTATCCAATAAGATCATGTATCGCGTAAATAACAATAAAAAAAAAAGACGCGTTCAAGAAAGGATGGCGTGTTTAATCAAGAGAGTCTTATACTGATTCATTGTTCTCTCAAGAAAAAGTTTTCGGCATATCAAATGCCCATTTATGTTTGTTGGTATTTAAAAAGAAGAAAAAATTGGTTAGAAATCAAATGAATTACATGATATAGCATGACAAGTGAACCCATCCTTTTGTAGAAAGAAGGAAGAGGGGGGGGGAGATCTAAAGCAACTATAAGTCCGGGATAACAATCCAATGAATAAAGGCCCTGAAACACGTCTGAACACCATATCATTGGCTTGATTCACCATCAAACAGCAGTTCATTTTGTCTTTTGTTCTGTTTGACTGCCCGCCCCCTTCATACAAACACTCAATTCTAAGTAAGGACAGATTCTGCATTCGTTAAGGAACACCTTCTGTTGAGCTCATAAGCCTAAATGAATATATGAGGCAGTATTCAATATAAGGATTGAGTTACCACTCAATTTGCATCAACAACTTATGGTGATCATGCAAAAAGGTCTTTGTTTTTTAAGAGGGATATGTTTACAAGCAGATCAGATTTCCATCTATTCACTCTAGAGTACTGTTGAATATTGCTTGTTTGTATGCTTTTCTGTTATAACTACAGTCAGATCTTCATCAAGTCATACACTTTGCCCCTAGTAACTCTCGGGTAGTAGGCAAATAAGTATTTCAATTCGATTTAGTCATATAAATTGCTTTTATTGCTATAGTATGACTTGATCAAAGTAATCTTCAAAGAAAGTATGATGAGCAAAAAGAAAAAAAGCTTATCAGCTTGTTAAGTATTAAGAAAAAGACAGTAAGCAATCTCTTCCAAGTACATCAATCATTCACTCTCTATATCTCATTCATTCCTATGGGTGACGAACTCTAAAGCCTCCAGTAGAGATAGCAATAAATATTAGTAGACTTTCTAAATCAATCAGGGCTGAATTCTCTTTATCAGAAGCATTGAAGATTCATTTTCTTCAAGGAATGACTGGGAACGAAAATGAACGTTCATGCAACTTGATGCAAAGCAGATTAATCAGTTCTCCCTTTCTTCATTCTTCTTTTTTCTTTCTTTGCACATAAATGCAACCAAAAGAACAAAAAGATGACCATTTGGCGGTGTCAGTAAAAGAGGGTGAACAAGCTGAGTCATCGCATGAACCAGATAATGATTCAGTACCTCAACCTGCTTTATCACTCCTAGATTCAGGCACGCCTAAGGGATGGAAGCAAAAGTTCAAGAGATTGGTTGCGAGATATCGTATCTATATACAGTAAACAATCTAATCATTACTAAAAGACAAGACGATAAAACTTATATATTTTCTTTTGTTTAAATGATCTAGCATTGTCTTATGGCTTCTATTAACTGGTTTTGTCTGCGCGGCTTATGTCCTGCAAATACCAAAAGGATATAACCAAGAATTGCTAGTTTTAGGACTCTTGTATGGCTTTATATCTTTACGCTTACTCTCTCGCCATGTATCCTTTAGTGCAATGTCTCATTTTCTGTACTCTATTGCTCAAAAGTGCTTGCTCTATCTCAAACATTATTCTAGTGACAGAATTCGAATGATTGGTTATGCAGCCTGCGTATTGGGCATCATTGTAGCAACCGTACTTGCGTTCCCTGAAAAACAAGAATCGCCCAGAATAAAACGCCTAATATCGCTGCTGGGCATGTTTGTTTTTATTTCTTTTACCTACTTGTTATCTAAAGTATGATATATGTCGATAACTGAAAAAGCTCTTTGTTAATACTTCTTTAAAACCACATACAGGATCGAAAAGCCGTACAATGGAATACGATTGTTACAGCTTTGCTTTTTCAATTCCTGATAGCTTTGTTTGTGTTCCATACCTCTGTTGGGCAAGACTTGTTTCATTGGATCCTGAATTTTGCGGTGGGATACATGCATAATGCTTCTTATGGTGCTGAGTTTCTGTTTGGTACCGATGCAGTCAGAGCAAACACATTCGCACTCAATCTTTTTCCTGTCATCATTTTCTTCAATTCAACGGTCCAAATGCTGTTTTATGTGGGTGCTTTGCAATGGGTCTTTCAAAAGCTAGCTACTGTCTTTATTGCTTTTCTGGAGATATCAGGGGTAGAGGCTATTGTTGCTGCTGCTACAGTAAGTCTTTTTAAAATGTGACAAATAGTATGAGAGACAAAAGAAAGTAACATGTCAAGCC
Source organism: Blakeslea trispora (assembly GCA_025331445.1). NCBI lineage: Eukaryota > Fungi > Mucoromycota > Mucoromycetes > Mucorales > Choanephoraceae > Blakeslea > Blakeslea trispora. Next base: position 100,019 of record JAIWNE010000013.1, on the reverse strand, counting down.
GTTCTTAGGTGCTTGCGAAAATGCATTGCTCATTGAACCATTTGTTCCTAACCTCACAAAGTCAGAAATACATCAAATCATGACATGCGGATTTGCTACTGTGTCCGGATCAACCCTTTACATCTATACATCGATGGGTGTGTCAGGACAGGCACTTATTACCTCATGTGTCATGTCTATTCCAGGTTCGATTGTTATCTCAAAATTGCGATATCCTGAAACCGAAATCTCGGAAACAAAAGAAGCTAAAGGCATTGTCATCAAGATGAAGGATGATGTATCTAACATTGTACATGCTGCTACCAAAGGCGCTACAGCAGGGATTCATATAGCACTTACCATCGGTGCTTGTGTCATTTCAGTTTTAGCAACATTATATGCAGTTAACGCATTCTTGACCTGGCTAGGAAATTTCCTGGATATTTCAGAGCTCACATTACAGTTGATCACAGGCTATCTTTTTGTACCTGTAAGTGTTATAAAGAAGGGAAACATCCTCCTGTAGGTTAATGTTGTTTCCCTTTTTGAAACTTAGGTAGCTTGGTTGATTGGAACAGACAATCAAGATGTTGTCAAGGTTGGAAGTTTGATGGCTATCAAAATATGGTCCAATGAGTTTATTGCATTTAAGGAAATGACAGATGTTTACAAAGGTCAGCTGACATCCAAGTCTGAGCTTGTTGCGACTTATGCGCTCTGTGGTTTTGCCAATCTTGGCACTGTAGGTATGCAGATTGGGGTCCTGAGTGCTATTGCTCCAAAGAGATCAGATGCAATTTCCGAAATAGCTATTTCAGCATTGATATGTGGTTCAGTCAGTACTTGGCTATCAGCAGCTATGGCAGGCATGTTGGTTTAGTGTATAGCTTTAAAAAGATTAAAAGTAAAGACAGTCACTGCAAAATCCATCACAGTAATGAATTTCTATTTCCAAATTTTTTCTTTTTTTTTTTCTCTCTTATTATCTTTATCTTGACTTCTTCAAAATGAGCGAATCCAACACTGTCATTGGTATTAACTTTGGTACTGCTTACACTTCTATTGGTTATATCAACAAGGTTAGCAAAAAACAGGCTTTTTCCTTGTTAGAACTTATCTCGATTGACGCTGTTTATGATTTTAGGAAGGTCGCGCTGACTGTCTTGCCAACGAAGAAGGTGACAGACAAATTGCTTCTGCTCTCGCTTTCCACGGTGAAGAAGAAGTGAGTAGACCGAGAAAAAAGAATAATTTTGGATAAAAGACTTGTGCTGATTGTTGTTTTAGGTTATCGGTTCTCAAGCCAAGTCTGATATTGCCCGTCACCCTAACCACACTATCGCCAACTTCCGTGCTAACATTGGAAAGAGGTAAATTGGACACAATAACAGAACACGATGAAGAAAAAGAGAAAAAAAAAGAGAAAGAGAGAAAAGAAAGGGGCGAAATAAATGCAAGAGAGTAAACAGGCACTGATTTATGCAATCAAATTGATAGCTTTGCTGATGCTCAAAACTTGACTGGTTCTGCTGCTCCTGTTGTTGACAAGAGCGGTGCTCCTGCTTACGAAATTGAATTGCCTACTGGCAAGTCTATCTTCACTGCTCAAGAAGTTTCCACAAAGTACTTGAAGCACATCCGTGAATCTGCCGAAGCTTTCTTGGGTACTCAAATCAACGGTGCTGTCTTGGCTGCTCCTTCTTATTTCACTGACAAGCAACGCGAAGAACTTGTTGCTGCCTCCGAGGCTGCTGGTATCAAGGTCATTCAACTTGTTCACGAATCTGCTGCTGCTGCTCTTGCTTACGGTGTCGGTCAAGAAGCCTCCAACAAGGACCCTCAAGATAAGATCATTGTCGTTTGTGATTTGGGTGGTCACTCCTTCGACGTTACTGTCTTGGCTGTTCGTTCCGGTATGTTCACCATTTTGGCTACTGCTCACGATACCAAGGTAGGTGGTGCTTCTTTCGACGATTTGTTGATCAAGCACTTCACTGCCGAATTCCAAAAGAAGGCCAAGATTGATATCAACTCCAACAAGAAGGCTTTGGCTAAGCTCCGTAATGCCGTCGAAGTTACCAAGAAGATGTTGTCCAGTGCCAACTCTGCTCCTTGTTTCGTTGAATCTTTGGCTGAAGGTGTTGATTTCCACAGCACCATCAACCGTATGCGTTTCGAAATCCTTTCCAAGTCCGTCTTCTCTCAACTCCAAAGCGTCATCAACGAAGTCTTGGAAAAGTCTCAATTGGATGCCAGTGAAATCGATGAAGTTTTGCTTGCTGGTGGTTCTGCTCGTATTCCCAAGTTCGCCACCAAGGTTCGTGAAGTCTTTACTAGCGAAAACACCAAGGTGTTGAACGATCTTGAATCTGACGAAGTTGTTGCTCGTGGTTGTGCCATCCAAGGTTCTTTGATTGCTGGTTTTGAAAAGGAAGATGTTGATGCTGCCATCCACCCTGTTGTCACTTTGGCTCCCAACACAACCAAGGCCATTGGTGTTCTTAACGCCAAGGGTGAATTTGTCACTATCATTCCTCGTGGTACTTCATTGCCTGCTCGTCGTGTCTTTGAATTCTCCAACGCTCAAGCCAACCAAACTCATGCTTATGTTGCCTTGTACGAAGGTGATCACACAGTTGAAAAGCACGAAATCAAGCACGAACCCGTCCCTGTTGATGATGATGAAGAGCCTTATGAAGAAGAGCCTGAGATTGTTACCAAGGTCTTCAACAAGCCTGCTGCTCAATTGATCGAAGCTTCTCTTCCTCTTGCTAATGGTGCCAAGGAAAAGGGTAGCAAGATTGAAGTTCAAATTACTGTTGATGCTCAAGCCAACTTGACTTTGGTTTTGCGTGAAAAGAATGGCTCCAACGTCGTCAAGGCTGAAGCCAAGAAATAAATCGACTGCATCTCATTTCTTTGACATTCTTTTTTTCTTTTCCTTTTGATTAATTTTCAACTCAAATTCATGCCATTTCATTACATAATCAAGCACTCAGTGCTACTGTAGACACACATTCCATAATAAACTCCTTTTTTTTTTTTACTTCAAAAACTTCAAATGGGTGGCTTGTATGTGTTTAGTTTTTTGACTTTTTTCTTTTACTCAATTGTTTAATCATGTTGTTTTGTCCTCATTGCTCTAATCTATTACTTATTGAAAACGACGGCGGACAAGCCTTCTTCTGTCAAGCATGTCCCTATGTTTATAGTATTCAGACGAGAGTAAAATATACAATTACTTTTTCGAAACAACAGTTCACTAAACTCTATCCTATTGTTAGCATACTTCACGTAAACAGTTAAAACGAAAAGAAGTGGACGATGTGTTGGGTGGTGCTGATGCTTGGAAGAATGTTGACTCAACTGAAGGTAAGTCAAGAACATAACAGACACCGCTTTCTCTCTCTCTTATTCCCTCTCTTTCTTTAGCCACTTGTCCAAAGTGTGAACATGAGCGTGCTTTCTTCATGTTGATTCAAATCCGTTCTGCTGATGAACCTTCATCTATCTTTTACAAGTGTTGTAATGAAGACTGTCAACATCAATGGCGTGAAGGATAGAGGACCATTATCAAAGAGCACACACAGACACACCATATTATTATTACTTTTGTACTATAGCATAAACAAAATATCCCATGGACAGCATGATCACCCTATTTTTGCATTTATTTTATTTATTTAGTGGATTTTCCTTTTTCAATATGCTCTTGTGGGTGCATATCCATTGGCAGCAGTATTATTGTTATTAGCGTTGATATTATTAATATTAGTATTGGGTTGTTGTTGACTCATGGCATCTCGCATCATATTCAGTTGAATTTCGTAATCTTCCACATGACGCCTGGCCTCAGCAAGTGCATCTTCTCGCTCATTCAAGGCTGTACGTAGACGAGCAATATCATCCATCTGATCAGCTAACTTTTGCTTGAGTGAGGCAGATTCATTACGAGCACGCAAATTAGCTGCTTCTAGTTGAGATGCCTTCATCTGAGCCTCTGTCACATCTTGACTGATGACAGCAGGTTGTGATAGTAAGGCTTCACTCAACTGTTGAGTGAGATCGGCAATCTTGACTGCATTGTCTCGAACCTGAAGCTCTGCTTTTGTGGCACGAGCATAGACTACTTGTAATTCCTCTAGAGCACGTTGATGAGCATCCTGAGCTTCTTCTGCGCGCTCTTGAGCTTCCCGTGCTCTTTCTTCTGTAGCTGTGCGAGCAACTTGGTCATGTTGTGAACGCTTCTGTAGTTGCTGCAGCATCTTTGTGTTGGCTTCATTCTCTGAAAGAGCAAGTGCCAGACGCTTCTCCAGCTCATCACAACGTGAAACTTCAATCTGACCCAAATCCTGTTGGCGTCTTGATTTCAAGGCAAGATATTTGCTTTTGAAGTAGGCAGCTTCTTGAAGAGCAGCTGCACGCATGCGATCAGCTTGATTGACCTTGTCAGACATGGGCTGTGCTTGTTGAAGAATAGAAGCCTTGACACGGCGCAATTCGGATTTGACAGAGATCAACTGTTCGAACAGTTTCACCTTGTCTTCAGGTAAATGATCTACATCCATCAACAAGGACTCATCCGCCTCGGGTCCATCGAATCCTTCACCTTTACTCGATTGTTGCTTTCGGGCTAATGAGACTTCAGTACGCCACCAGTTTTCTTTTCGCTTCATCTCGTTGATAATATTGTCCCTTGTCTGAATTTCATGCACCAACATCTGTCTCTCCTCAGCAGCGGCAGCCGCCGTAGCAGCAGCAGCAGCAGCAGTGGCAGCAGCAGCGGCCGCAGTAGCACCTGCATCGGGCTGTGGTCGCATGATAGAGGCAGCAGCGGCACTTGCAGTAGCAGCAGCAGCAGGTGCTATATTGCGACTAGGCGAGCGTTCTGGTATAGAGTAAGATGGTTCAGGCGAATGAGATAAGCTGCCTTGATAACCTTCTGGCGATTGAAGTTGTGCAGCAGACATAGACTGATTGCGGATCGGATCAGGAGTGGCCGTTCTGGATGTGTTTCCCAAGCCAACACCTTCTCTAGGAGGTCGAGGCGGAGGTGTGGATGCATTTACAGGTGAGGCGTGCATACCATTTTGAGTCATGGCTTGTTGAAAGTTTCTTTGTTGTTGGAATGCATCCATAGCTTCGTCTGTAGTAGCAGCCATGATGTTGGTCTGTATGGGACTGGCTCGCATCAGCTCGTTTTCGATAGAAACAGGAGAGATGGGCGATGCGCTAGATGGGTAAGGGCGACGAACGTCTACTACAATTTCTGAATCGTTTTGAGGAAGTGGTGATGTAGCTCGAGGGCGGCGAAGGACTGCTTCGGGTACTGTTGAAATGTGGCGAGGAGGACGAGCAGGAAGACCAGATGCTTGAATTGAGTTTTGAGCTTGAGTTGCATTTTGTTGTGGATAAGATCTTGATGGTTGTTGTGGTTGTAGTGATGGTAATTGTCTAGGTTCTGTTGAAGGCTTTTGAGAATAGCCTTGTTGTTGTTGTTGTGATTGTTGTTGTTGCTGCTGTTGTGGTTGTTGCTGTACAGGAGGCGGTTGTCTATATGAGTCGTCCATCTGGGATTCTGCTGATTGAGTAGGGGGTGTAAATTCCATGGATTGTTGTGGAAGTAGGGTATCTGTAGGGTATTTGATCTTTGAACTATCCAGAATATAAAGCGAATTAGAGTCATCCATCTTGGATGTATCATTTTCACCACCAACTACAAAGAGACGCTCTCTGATGGCTGTCATGGTCAAACCATGTCGTGGAGAAGGACTGGGACCCATATTTTGGAATCGAAACCAACGTCTAGCTATAAAAAAAAAATCAATCTCAATTCCATCTACTCCCATACTTTTCTCGATCCTTACTTCTCATTCTAAATGCACACAAATCATTCAATTCAGTGCCATGATCGCCTTTACCACCAAAAATGTACATCACATCATCTGCCATAGCGCATGCACTGCTTTCACGAGCAGCAGGAAGCAAACCTTCAGATTCTACACGAGCCCATGTTCTTGAATGTAAATCGAAAGCCCAAAGATCATTTAGCATATGTTGACCATCTGTACCCCCAAAACTAATAAGATCATTTAATACGGTGTAACATGGCCACGAGGTGGCTCCTAAATTGGGGGTGAAGATATTTCTCTTCAAAAAAAAAAAGAAAAACTTACATGTAAAGCTTATTGTCGAAAATAGCAGAGACATGACCTGATCTAGCTTTCGGGCAATCACCAGCTTTATTGTTATAGTTGATTTGTTCCCAACGAGGTTTTGAGCTTACTGTATAATTCAAGAAGAGATTAGTGATTCAATAAGATCTAAAAGAAAAAAGGGTTACTTTACATGTGTTTGTATTGAATACATGAAGGTCGCTAAAGTAGTGGCCTTCTTTTTGACCACCAAAAATAAACATGGCATTGTCCTGAGTGGCCACACTATGTCCTGATCTTTCACTAGGTTGAGGGCCTTCTAGCTGAACACGAGTCCATTGTTTTGCATCTATTGATTTATATCCGGATCAGCCCCATCCTTCTAAGAAACAGAATCATTCTTTAGTGTACTTACGTAAATTCAAGACATAAATACTGCCATCGTATTTTTCCTCTGGCACTAATGGTCTACCACCATACACTAATTTTACATGTCAATCAACAGTCAGCATGTTGAAGATCAAAAAAGCTTACATATAACATGGCCATTGAGTGTGACCATGACAGGTGCAACTCGAGCTGATGGAATATCTCCACTTGTGCTTATGCTGTTTGCTGAATTGTTATCTTTTTTTTTTTTTGATTTGACAATTAATTTCATTGTAAGTCGGATTTATATATAAAAGAACTTACTTGTATCAATATAAAAAAGCTCTTTTTTCTGAGAAGCTTTATGTAAGCCGCCAAATATAAGAACTGCATCGGGCTGAACAGCAGTAGCAGCATGTGCAGATCGAGGCAAACAATGATTACTGCCGCCTAATTTCTTTTGAGACCATGGATAGAGTGTTTTATCGTTGCTTTTGGCGAGTTTCGAAAATAAGGACATGATTTTAGTGTTGGTGAGATGAGGGCTGAACAAAAAAAAAGTAAAAAAGAGAGTAAGGGAAAAGCGCGAAGAAAAAAAAAGACCTCAATGTCTCTTTCTTGGTCAATAGTTTTTTTTTAAAAAAGAAGAAAAAAAAAAGGGGGGAGGAAAAGAGAAAAGGAGTGTAAAGTAGAAACGGCAAGCTTGAAAGAAAGAAAAAATAACTGAGAAATATTAGACAATCAGCTTTATTTGGATGTTACATTGCACAAAGAGTTCAAATAAATTATAAAAATAAATAGCACAAGTTTTTTTTATAAATTTATCTTTTTTTAAAAAAGCACACGGACACCTTATTTTGTTACTCAGTCAGATACTATATTACCTTGGAAAGGATCTGATTAAGCCTTTAGTATCCAGATACTTTACTTGCTAAAGATGGTAATACACTATGTTGACATCTCAACGATGCCACTTGCTGATAGACCATTTACGATACAGAAAAAAAAGTAGTAACAATTTAGCGTGCTTTCAAATCAAATTAACTTTACGTTCATACCAAATTCGAAATTGATTGGCCGAAACACTTGTTTCTTTAGCCAAAGATCAATGTCAGTAAAGGCTAACGCCAAATACAGAACATGCACGGCAAAGTTACCTAAAGCAGTAATATCATAGCTCATCCGAAAAAAAACACACACACACACACATATATATATATAAAGAGAGTATGCATGATTCAAGCATCAATCAAACTACTGTTTCATGAATTATCAATCGCAACAAATTATAGTATGATCTAGCATTAGCTTAGGGGCGAGGAAGAGTAGTAAACTGAAGCAACCACAAGAAGAAACACTAGAAGTTTTCTATTTGTAAAACTGTTTCCTGTATTTTTAAAGTACTTTATTTATACCTTGAGACTTGTTCTTTAAAGTATGCCAACAAAGCACTTTATTTTCTGCATATATATCTGAAGATAAGAATGGCCAGTTTAGTCCTTTTATTTTGAGGTCTTATTCTATATCTTACTTTCATTGGCGGTCTTTTTATATTACCTTTTAGTGATACGGATTTCATGAATGTTGTCAGTTGGTATTGCTATGGTATTTGCTAAAAGAGAACGACTGGTATTCCTCATGTAACGTTACACGGCTTTTCTTTTTTGGTAGAAAGATAAAAAGTTCTGTGCTTTCTATTGTTGAAAGTTTACTTTCTTTTTTTTATTTAAACTTTTGTAATTACTGCATAACAAGATATTTATTTTATATATCTGATGGCTAGCTCAGCTTGAATCAGTTCAGGGCTGAACATCATTAGTATGTACACAATCATTGCGATAACCATAAGGTCAATGACACAATCATACGGCTGTCAAAGAGTGCTAAACTATGATTTATAAACAATAGTGATGTATAGGCATATAATAGCCGCTTTATGTAAGAGCGTTCATATTCTCGAGAAGCGTACTTTTATATTGAGAATACTCCTATATCAAACACTCTTAAATCGGGCAACTACTGTAATACAGATGGAACAGAGCTACTCTACTAGCAATGCTCTCAATTAAAGAAATGAAATTAATATGGGGATTTCTTTGACAACACAACATGTGTTGCTGTTACAGCAATCTGATAATAGCAATAAATATCAGAGTGAGAGCAAATACATGTGAGCTATCTCTTTTTTATTATGTTCTAAAAATCAGTCTTCTCCTTGCCAAAGAATCTCTCTTCTTGAAACGCAATATTCGTTTACAAGCTAGTATTTTTAAATATTGAAATCGTTATAAAGTTGAACACTTAATCCTTTAATAGGATTGCATATGTGCTTAAAAAAAAAAGGTTGTTTACATATATTGTGTATTGTAAAGAACCTGACATGCTTTATGTCTCGATTTATATTGAACCGAGTATCAGGTATAGTTAAGCATTTGCGTAACAATCCGGCTGAATGCTCTATAATAGGGCTTAGAGTATACTATGTTTTAGTTTATTTGCAAAGACTAGAATACATCATGAATATATGAAAAAAAAAAAAAAAACGGACTAAGATAACTCTCATTACGTATAAGCCAGATCCCAATAAGGTACAGAAGAGCAAAAAAAAAAGTCCCATGCTGGGTTTTTTCTTTCAATAGACCTTGATGACAGCCATAAGCCTGATTACACTTTGGAATGATCGGGATTAGATTAACACATTAAATAAGCCAAGATGTTTTATAAATTGAGCCCTTTCTGTCAATTTAGTCTTTATGCATTACTTTTTAAGTCTTGGCCACAAATTAGAGATCAGCCAAATAAAGAGAAATATGTCATTCTTAGATAATCTTGGTTGTACTCTCTTTTATTCATGTAATTTTAGCACTTGAACTGTATTGATTTTGGCATACTCTTGAGACAGACAAGAGGGTGAATGACATGCTCAAGTCGCTACGGCTTTGCATTAATTGAATTTACATTTCAAGCACAGTCACTCTTCCTTACTTTTTTTTTTTATTAATTAAAATTGCCAAATAGGCGCTCTCCATGTGTAGGTCATTTTTTAGGCACACACCAACATCCAAACTCGAAACATTTTGGCTGCATTCTTTTCTCTCTTTTTCTCTTTTGTTTTCATTTAGAAGCCGAAAAACAGCAAAATAAAAAATGAACATTTTCCGGTTGCTTGCAGACTTGACACATCTAGCCTCTATTTTCATCCTCTTGGCCAAAATTAGACAGAGTCGCTCTTGTGTTGGTAAGCATATGGATGATATGACACTATATGAAATGATACTAACAGATATCCGATTAGGTATTTCACTCAAGTCGCAGATCTTGTACACTGTTGTGTTTTTGACGCGATATGTTGATGTTTTATATAAATTCGTCTCGGTCTACAACACTTGCATGAAGATCTTTTTCATTGCTTCATCCTTCTACACGTTATATCTGATGAAGGTCAAGTTCAAGGCTACATACGATCCTAACCTTGATACCTTCCGTAACGAATATTTATTTTTGTTTGCCGGTGTCCTGTCTGTCCTTCTCTGCTACAATTATACACCTGTTGAAGTAAGAAAGAAAAGAAAACTAAGGGAAATAGTAAATAAACTCATGTTGCATTCTAGATCCTTTGGTCTTTCTCTATCTGGTTAGAATCTGTAGCTATTCTGCCTCAGCTGTTCATGCTTCAACGTACTGGTGAAGCAGAGACAATCACAACACATTATATCTTTGCTTTAGGTGCCTATCGTACTCTTTATATCTTCAATTGGATCTACCGCTATTATTATGAACCTGACTATTTTGTGGACTGGATTGCATCTGTTGCTGGTTTGTTACAAACTGCATTATACAGTGATTTCTTCTATATCTATTACGTCAAGTAAGTCGAATTTTAGTTTGCTGAAGCTTTGACTCATTGAGAAATCTCATTTTTTTTTTTAGGGTTGTCAAAGGTCATAAATTTGAACTACCAAAGTAAGTTTGTTTCTGAAGAAAAAGGGGGAGCTCAACGTAACTGACGATCTAATTTACTTGAATTTTAGAATGAACGTATAAATACTTGATTTTCCCTTTTTTTTTTTAAAAAAAATAAACAAAAAAATAGCTTGCAATTAATAGATATATTGTATGCCATAACTTTTAACAAAAGAAATCAATGTATTTATGACAAGTTACAATGGTTCGACAAAATTGGCAGGAAACTAAAGATAACACAGTTGGCATATTTTCTTCTTTTCTGCATGATTTGTAACTTACTATGCCCTGACGAGATCCAATCTTACCGGTCCACCAATCGTTTTGAGTGTTTGACTTTTTGACAATAGTGATAATATCTCCTTTGTGAAACATCAGGTCGCCATCCTGTTGACCAGGAAAGTTGAAGAGAGCGCGAGCACGCGAGTCTTGGCTAGCTGTTGTTACGAGTGCTCGACTTTCACTTGAATATGGCATGGCTGCAATGTATTTAGGGGACTGGTAATCCAATGCGTCACTGCTGTTCCTGATGGTAGATGATGTGTAGTTTGCAGAACTTTGTAGGCCTGCGCCACCCTTTGCCAGACTGCGAACATTGGCACGACTAAATGTCATTGGTCGTGAGGACAGAGATTCTTCATACGATTCTCTGTTTAGGCTTATATCATTGCTTTCGGATGAACTGTAGTCATATCGCTGGTTGCTGCTGTTGTAATGATTGTCCATATAACCAAATCGACCATTACCTGCATAAGCACCTCCTGATTTGATCTCTAATGCACGGTAAAGAGAATCAGCACTGGGAGGAGGTGGAATTGTACCATTGAGTAGATCCTTGACGGATACTTTGTGACCATACATCTTCTTGTTTGCCATATGTCGCTCAAGGATAACAGATCCTTCTAAAGATACTCCTGCGAACAGTCCACGCGTCTTACTATAAGAATATACAGCAGCCACGCTCTTGATAGAAGCAGTACCGGATGCTTCAGCATTTCTTCCAATAGGTCCAGCAGCCACTGCAGTCAATGTAACACTTAGGGGCGCCATCTCTTTCCATCCTTGTAACACTATTCAACAATCATCTTACCTGAAATATTCCCGCCCAATGTAATTGAGCCATGATGCATAAATGTCTTAAGTGCTGCTGTTGTATTCAAGACCATGATAAAATCTGTAAGCTCTGCACCCACTTGTCCTCCGAATCCCATTCCGCCTGTCATAATAGCTGATGGTGCTGACCATGCTAAGTACAAAAGAAGAAGAAAAAAAAGGGACAGATTAATTCTCATAATCCTCCTATTGAAACAACTATATCTTTTTCGTGAATTTTGAACGTACTACCGTCGGGTAATCTAAAATAAAATGAAAAAAAAATGACTCAGGACATTGTCAATAGACACCGTGTTCAAAGCTTCTCTTTACCTAGCAACGACAAGACCAGAGCCCGCTCGACCCGAAAAGAGAAACCCTGCTTTTAAAACCGTGAAAATTGCCAAGCCTTTTGCATCTCTCAAGATATGTGACGGAATGATAATATCAACACCTTTTCCATCATCTGTTTTCACCAAGCAAAAATGTTAGTTTTCTATGACAAAAAAAAAGGATTGCAGATTTAGAGAGAATTCCGTTTTCTTACCTGTGAAACTGTTTAGAATCTTGGCTGCCTTCCGACACTCGGCTAGCATGAATTAATATATCAGTCTGATGTTGCAGACAAAAATCATACGGAGTTACTCACAGGCTAGGCTTGAAGGAAGAGGTGAATTAATTGTAATAGCCATGAATTGCTTGAAACAAGAGAATAGAAACAGAAGAAAGAAAAAGACAAAGAAATTTATAAACTTTGCATTGTCTTCTGACTTTGATTTTCTGACATCATTTGTGCCAGTTGATTTTCCTCAAGAGAGGCGGAACATGGCTCTCACTTTTAAAAATGAAGCAGATCCGCAATTCAACTTCCGGTATGAGCCATTGTCAATTTGAATTATGCTCAAAGACTTGGCCACCAATTGCATAGCGCAATGCCATATTTTGGCACAAGCCTCAGATATCCAAAACTGTTAAGCTTACCGTCTATACCCTTACTTGGCTCAAGGATTACAACGGCTGTCTTATTTAAAGGCTACTTTCACTAGCACAATGACTCTCCATTATGTTGATGGGGATGACCAAGGATACAACCCGAGAATATATGTGTCTATTATACAAACAATCCATTTTGATTTTAGTATCAGTTTGGGATACTGAAATATACTTCTTTGACATGGTTTTCTTTCTAGAATTACTTTATCATTAAATCCAATGGATTGACTTTTATATTTTAGAGACTTTATGTAGAGTTTTCTTTTTCTTACAAGAGAATGACAATGGATGTAGTAGCCTTTGATATGTGTTTTTTTAAACACAATCTGACAGGTGTAGTGATGACTGAACATAAGCAGGTAAAATGTAATCCAAGCAAGATAACTGGTGAATATCATGTACTGATTCATCTTTGATGTATCAATATAAAAGGGTAAATTGTAACTGAACATCTTTCTCAAGTTATGCTTATAGTCTGCTGACTTGTGTGCAGCAAGCTTCCTTTTCTTTATTGAAGCATAGTAAATATTTTGTTTACAATTTGCTTTTCTTTTTGTTTGATACATTAACCAAGTGTTCATTCTTCTTCATAAACTCCAATGCACGCTACAGTGAATGACTAAGCTTGAGTTCTATGTAGACACATTAAAAAGAGGGAGGAAACTTACATCTCTTCCACCAGCTTTTTCAAAGACTTCTTCCAATCTCTGAGCTAATACAAGATCTCCTTGAATCTTGATACGTCCAACCATATAAGCTTTGACGCCAGTCAGACTAAGCGAAACATATGTTAGATGTTCCCCTTTTCTCAGTTAGATTCCTTTTCCTCCTTTACCCTCCAGTGATAAAGTTCAACAAGTCATGATCTTCCACCTGTATTTCGACTACTTTGATCTTTCCTTTGAGGTTTGAGCGTGCCTTCTGTAGGTCTTGTGTCACTACAGGCTGAACTTCGTTACCTGCAACCAGGTCAGTGCAACTTGTATGTTAACGCGTAATTTTGCTTTTACCTTGTAACAACAAATACCTTTTTTATTTTTTTTAAAAAGAACAGAAAGTTAGTATACTATGTATTTTCATATGCAGATAGACAATTACCATGTAGCAGCTGGCTTCTTCTTTTTGGTCACAGTAATGACAAAAAGACCTTTCACATTTGGCCAGAGTGAATCATCTTCTGCCAATTGGCGTTCGATTTCTGGTAACATCAAATCAGCTATCAACTTGTAGTCTTTGATCATTGCAAGAGTAATAAATAAAGAATGAGAAAAGAGAAGAAAAAAGAGAGACAAGTTGTTTATGTAGATTGTTTTTGTCTTTTAGTTTCATAAGACTCTATTGTGTTTGTACTCTGAGTTTAAAGCATGTGACACTCTCACACACTTGCTGATTTATGCAAAATCTACCTAAAACAAGCCTAGCTCAGGCTTTTTCTTTTATTATCGTCTTTTGTTTTATTAAAGTATTTACAGTTTAGCAGATTCAGAAGCGTTTGGCTTCTTTAATCCCTTTACAACAAAAGGTTTGATACATTCTTCATAGCCATCTACTACTAGTGTGTGGTTCAAAGGTTCTCTTTCAGCCATTTCAGTCATGGCTTCATAGACCTTACCATCATAACGACCCAAGGCAGAGTGCAAAAAGTAATCAGGCAAAGCGAATGCATCAACTAAAGAAACAGCTTCAGGGCGAACCAATTCAAGAAGGTGAATGACTTGTTCCTTGAGCATAGCGGATTGTTCAGAAGACAAGTAACCAGCAACAAGGAATTCAGAAAGTTCCTTTTCCATTGTGTGGAGAGCAAAAAGAGAAGCCAACAAACGAAGAACCTTCAACATAGGCTTGTTTTCGGGCTTGGTAAGTTGTTCATCATTTTGGAGAGTGACAATGAAGTTACGAACAAGCATGAATTGGCAGTGAGCCTTAGAGATACGGCTGATTTCAACAAGCATAGAATTCCAAGAGCGACCGTGACGATCAATTTGCTCAGCTACTTGAGCAATACCGTAAGCAGCACGGAAGCCAAAGGCAGACAAGATCAATTCAGGGTTGCTGAAATCAGAAGGCTTTGTAGCAGGGCACTTGGCCTTGGGGTTTTGCAAGAATTGTGTCAAGTAGTTTACGGTTTGGTTGTATTCAGAAGGCTCGGCCTTGCCTGCAATCACATTACGGAAAGTCTTGAGCAGGTAGCGTGCTGTTTGTTGAGTCAAGATGTAGTTATCACCTTCCCAAGTGACATTAGGAAGATAGTCTTGGTAGAATTGACCCAATCCAGAGAACATACTGTAACCATGACCACCACAAGCACGACGACAATCTTCAATAGCATCAATAGCCATAGTGGTAGTCAAACTCTTGAGACCAGAAGAACTGGCATGAAGATCAGCCAATAAAGAAAAGTTGCCCTTTTGCATAGCTTCTTGGTTCAAGTTGTAAAGACGGATCATTTCGCGACCAGTGAAGAAACAGGCATAAGCAGCAGCTACAGTGGGCAAAAGACGGTATTGTTGCATGGTATAATCCAAGACAGGAGTCTCAATCACCTTGTTGTCCCACTTTCTTGGGTTGGCGGCATCGACAAATTGTTGACGAACAGCAGAGTAACGGATGGCAATGGTGGTAGCTTTGGCAAGAGCGTAACGAACACCCATCACAATGTTGGCACGAACAAAGACCATAGTACCATAAGAGAGCTTGGCATTAGGAGGCTTAGTGTATTCACCTGTACCTGCCTTGACTTGAGAATATTTGGCCAAGAAAGCAACATGAGGAATACGATAGTGATCAAACATGATAAAACCATTATCGACAGTGTTGAAACCAAACTTGGGACCGATATCACCTACAGTGATACCCTTCAAAGGGCGATGGTCTTCTAAACTACGGATTTGAACACAGAAAGGATGGGGACCCAAATCCTTGCCATCGGTAATCAAACGAGCCATTACAATTGCATAGTTAGCGGCCTTACCAAGACCACCAATCCACCATTTGGCAGCTGTCAAAGTAGGTGAATGAAGCTCGAATTCATTGGTTTCTGGGATATAAGTAGCTGTTGTTTCGAGGCCTTGTACGTTTGATCCATGACCCAACTAAGATACAAAAAAAAAAAAAAAAAGAAAAGGGGATAACGTTGAGTTTGTATACTCTAAACACACGTGCTTCTCTCTTTTTTATTTCTCTCTATTCCCGGTTTCAACACTTACTTCAGTTTGTGCGTAACAACCAATGATCTCATGCTTCAATGCAGGCTCAAGGAAGAGTTTCTTCTGCTCGTCTGTTGTTTGGTTTTTCAAGGTAGGGATAAACATGTTATAATGGAGGGTGAATGGTGTGGATTGATCATACAAGAAGTTAGCAATTTGGGTATCGGTCTCATCCCAGTTGTGTTCCCTGTCCAAAAAAAAAGTGAGTGATTTGACACACCCTTCAAATATTACAAACTTACTGTGCAACTTCAATGATACGTCTATCTTTCCATAAAGAAGAGGAAATTTTATCTTTACGACTCATGTAATAACGATGAGTCTTGTCAAATGCAGGCTCTGACTCGAGAACTTCGAGTACCTTGTTCATTTTTTGCAACCACTCTTCGGTATACATAAATTTAGAGAGTTCGTTGACGTCAAAGGAGCCCTTAGCTCTTTCATTAGCAAGGAAAAGATCCCCTGAAGGACCCTTGGGTGCAAGCTTTGGGAATTTTGTAGGAACGTTATTATCAAAAGTCATATTAGGGAATGGTTTCTATTAAAAAAAAAAGAAATGAAGAGAAAAAGAAAAAGAAAAGGGACAACAAGAATACAAAATATAAAAAAAAAGGCGGGGTAAAATATTTCTTTATAATGGTTCTTCCGGTAATTTAACTGACTAAGTCGAATTAATAGCCCAAATTCACACAGACATAAGTGCTTTTCATTCTGTCAGCAGTAATTAATTCTTACTCCGACTAATGCTTTCACATGCCACTTTTTTCTGATGACTAGGTAGCAAAAAAAGAATGTCAGGAATCAAACTGATGTTACCAAGGAAGCAACTTATCTGTATTACCATAAAGTCTTTTTGGTTCTTTCGCAACAAGAGAAGAAGGCACCTCTTCTAGGTGTCATCTATTTCTTTTAATATAGAGCCTATTTTCTGAAATAGTGTGTTAAACATTTAATATAATTGGAGCATGTTAAACATTTGATGTAATTGGAATATGTTTTAGATAACTATGATTGATAGATATTGCTGTGGATATAACAAAAGATAGGTCAAAGGATACTTTGATCAGCTCTATCTGTAAAGTTCTATAAATATCAAAGATAGAGCTGTTGATGTTCTCTACGACTTATTGAACAGAGCCTCAGCATTGAATTTCTTTTTTATGCGTAGTCTAGAAACCCTTCACATCAAAAGCGAGAATTTTTGAATTAAAATCAAAAAGTTGCTTATATAACTGAAGTTGGTGATCTACAAAGAATTCGATTTGAAGTAGAATATTGGCATCTGATTTCTCCCCCACAAAAAAGAAATTAAAAGCTACTATCAAGAATTAGACATGCTGTAGCTCTTCTTGAGCCATATAGTAATACACACAAAAGCAACCTGAATTACATAACTACAATTTGATAACATTGGTTGATTTTCGTTTCAAAACATGACAGTAATACAGCTTTAGCGAGACCGATCCGATAAAAAAGAAACGATGAATAGGTTCCAGTTTATCGTCACTCTCTTTCCTCTCTTTTATTACGTTGCTTAAATTTCATATGAACTATCATTTGTTCCGAGTTGATTGGTCTAGTCCCATGCTTAGATGCTCCGCATGTTTCGGTCTTGGATATGTGTTACTTTAATTATAGAGGAGTTGACAAGACAGTTTACTGGTGGCATGAACAAGAGGCTATTTTCCTTTTATTTGCTCTCTCTTTCTGTAGTGTAAGAAATCAGAAGAAACATCAATCTACGCTATAATACACCATGTCCTTGTTATTTCAATTGTTCTCCGCAAGCCCTTTCTGATAAAACTCTTTGACATGTTTAAAGCTCTTTAGTTTTTTTTTTTTTAGAAATAAGAATAATAAAAGGAACTTTCTCTTGTTCTTTGTTTTTCTTTCATACAAGCTTTTCTTACAATTGGAGTATGCCTCAAAAGAAGGAAAAACAAAGACTTTTCTTTGTCTAGCTTTTGTAAAACTATCGATATCAGCAGAATAATCAATGGATGGTTTTTGTTTAGAGAGTTGTTAAGATTTAATTGAATGTCTCTTGCTAGTGTTTTACTGAAGGTTTTTCTTTTTAAAAAAGGGCAATGGCAGCAAACAGCAATGATTTCACTTTCATTCTCTTTACATTGAAAACAGAGAATTTCATGACACGATCAAGCCAAACAAAGGATATCTGAAAGTTGATTTATAGATTTCTAAGAGAAAAAGGGATCTCTAACCTAAAACTGAGCTTTAAAAAATTGATGTTTTGACCGAAAAAGAGAAAAAAAAAAACTTTTCTTAGTTTTTGTTTTTTTTGACTCACTTTTAGAAAAATATGGAATCTACACTTACTGATCACGATGAATCAGGCGTCACTATTGTTGCAGCTTCTATTCAAGACGATTTGTCTGCCCGAGTAAGACACGATATACCAGCCATGACAGAAGAAGAAGCTCAACAGGCAAAACTTTGTCAATTATGCCAAACTCATAACTGGATCTATACCTGTCCTCGATGTCTGATCCACACTTGTTCAGTTGATTGCGTCAAGCAACACAAGCAGAATTCCGAATGCTCTGGTGTTCGAGACAAAACATCCTATGTTTCTTTACAAAAATATACTGAATCCAACATGATGAGTGGTAAGAAGTCTTTTGATTTTATCTCTTCAAGCAGACTTATTCACTTGTTTCTTTAGATTATACCTATTTAGAAGATGTGTCAAGGCAAACAGATAATTTCACAAGGAGTCGAATGGAAGTGTCGAGAGATCTTAAATCGAAAAATGCAGAAAATCGAGCCAAAGCGTTATCAAAATCAGCCAATCAAGCAGGTATTCATTATTCTTATTTGCCTGTTGGTATGAGCCGAAGCAAGATCAATCAAACCAACTACAGTAAAAAGTAAGTTCAATGTATCATTTGAAAATAAAAAGGCCTCTAATTCCATAGTAGCCATAAGCAAATCTTCTGGTCTATCGAAGTCAATTTCTGTCGAAACAATAAGAGAGAGCGTTATTTGGAACATTCGTATGTATTGCAATGTGTGTATACAAAATTTTCTTTTTATTCATTTTTCCAATGGTATGATAGGTATCCGAGCAACAAACCATTTTATGCTTTCTTTGAAAATCTACTTTTATCTGAACATCCTCAAGGCAAAGGCTCTTATGCTACCATTCGACATCAATTGAGCGAGTTTATCGATGCTGGTATTGATCAATTCGTGATTGCCCTGAAGAAGGAAAAGGCACCTCGAGGTCATTTTGTGAATGTGACGTCTGTGCTAGATGCCTTGTTCCGAGACGTGCTAAAAGATGAACAGATTATTGAATTTCCTATTTTCTATATATGGTTGAAGCAAGATGAGCAGCCTTCTGAAGTGGTTGTTCTGGAAGACAAAAAACAACCACTCATTATACCTTTGCGCGATCAAGCATCTCATCCGATAGAAGAAAAGCCTTTAGAGCAAGTGGAGCCACCAAAAGAGAAACAAGCTGAATTACCAAAAGAAGATCAAGCTGAATCCTCTAGCTCAGAACAACCAATTGAAGAGAGTAGTGCACAGATACAACAGAATGTGATTTTGACAGAATAAAAAGGAATCTTATTTTATTCATGCAATCCCCCCTTTTTTTAAAATGATGTCACAGGAGTGAGAATAATGTTGCACAATAAAAGAACAGTGTAAGCCAATCAGAACCAAATTTCTTAAATCGAACCTATTGTACAGTTGTCTGCCCATTCAATTCAATTGGACTATTCCTTGTAATGACATATAAGCATGTTATATTTTCAGTTGTAAGACTCTTTGTTAGCATTCTTTTCATTGAAGAAAGCAATAGTAATGTTACTGTCTTATCTTTACCTGGAAAAAAGAAAAAGACATGAACAAGAGGTTATGTATTTTGTATTTTTTGGGATCGAGTACAATGCACAAGCAAACAACAGAAAGTATAATAGGCATTGTGTGAGAATGGACACTCCTATGGCTTTTTTGAGGGCTAAGTTAGTCTGCTTGGTGCTTTGCAAGAAGACTTTCTGCTCAGCCAATAGCATGTTTATTTCTCTGTTATTAACTTATGCAGACGGCTACCTCTCTCTCTCTCTCTCTCTCTCTCTCTCTCTCTCTCTCTCTCTCTAACTCTTGTAGATTTCTCTAGTTCTCTTTTGGCTGATTGTTATGAATCACTACATTGCCACTAAATATACTACAAATGACCTGAAATGGGTCCAACCGAGACATTAAACTAGAAAGTCCCTTTTCTTTTACCTCATTAAGCCCTTTAACAACTCTGTTTGCAGAATTTGCGTCTGTAAGTGAATCATCTTTTAACAAATCTTGTCTACAACAAGTAGATTGTTGTGTAAGATGGCGATTTGATTTCTTTACTTTAAAATGCTTGAATGAATTACGTGATCCTGAAAAGTGCATTTACCCGGACTTTCAAATGGTAAGTTTTTCAACTAAAATGCGCTTTAGCCTGTTGATATCAAGATACCCTCTCTTTATGAAGAGATTGGCGACAACAAATAAGTCAATTTGCTCAGCCTTGCTTCAGTCCATACCCCTCCCCCCAATAAGGCGCGCATGGATGAAACAAGTTTGTTTCCTATAGAGTGCTCCCCCCTTTTTTTCACTTCCGCTTTTCATCACCAACAGGTTCCACCAACCATAACTAAGCAATTCTTCTCTTTCTGAACAACCAAAAATAGACACCTTTTTATTTTCCAACTCCATTTAATTAGTTATTTACTCGTCATTTTCCCTTTTTTTTTCTTTTACTCTCTTTTCCTCTTAAATAACAACTCAACATGATCATTAACGAATACCGTATTATCAACAACTGTACTGAAAAGGAATACCAAATTGGTAAGTTCTTGATGGTTGCCCTGAATTGTTTCTTTCATGTAATTGACACGTACTTAGCACAACTGTATGCTACTGCTATGGCCTCAAAGAAATCCACAGGTGGTGGTGAAGGTGTTGAAGTGTTAAAGAACGAACCATATGAAAAGGGAGAAGAAAAGGGTCAATATACTTACAAGATCTACCGTTTGGCTTCTCGTGTTCCTGCTTGGGTTCGTACTGTTGCTCCTGCTGGTGCTCTCGAACTCTACGAAGAGGTAAGTTCTATTTCTCTTCTTAAGCAACTTAATTTTAACTGTTGAAAAAAAAACAATAGGCTTGGAACGCTTATCCTTATTGTAAAACTGGTAAGAGGAAACAGCAATAGTCCCCTTTTATGTGCATATAACTAAGCCTATGATTTTTTCTTTATATATTCTTAATATAGTGTTAAAGGTAATTTCTATACCGATAGTGTTTGTTTGAATAGTAAGTGAATCTAACAGAAATTGGATCTGTAGAATGGTTATATGAAGGATGCTTTCTCTATTGTGTATGAAACACTTCATGTAGACGGTTCTCGTGGTGAACTTGAAAATGCGCTCAACATCAGCAAAGAAGACTTGAAGAAGCGTAATGTGGTATTGATTGATATTGCTCATGATAAGTTGGATGCTAAGGATTATAAGCCTGATGAAGACCCAAAGACATTCCACTCTGAAAAGACAGGTCGTGGTCCTTTAACAGACCCTAACTGGCAAAAGACATGTGAGCCTGTCATGACCTGTTATAAACTTGTCTATATCGAATTCAAGTGGTTTGGCATTCAAAGTAGAACTGAATCCTTTATCGCAAAAGCAATTCATACTTTATTCACTACCTTCCACAGGTAAATGCTCTCTCTCTTTTTTCTTATAACGCAGTCACACTCATGTATTCTTTCTATAGACAACTCTTCTGTTGGACTGATAGATGGTTTGGATTGACCATTGAAGATATTAGAAAGATTGAAGAACAAACCAAGAAAGACTTGGATGAAAAGAGAAATGTTGGTACTTCTCCTCTTGAGGAGAAATAGATATTGCTTGTTTTTTTTTTGCTATTTAATCCGTACTTGGTAAACTTCCTTGTACAACATAAAAATGTCCACTTTTCTTTTCTGCATGTCTTAACAGATCTCTTCCTCTCTTTTGTTGCTCTGTTTCTACTTGTTCATCGCTACGCAATTGTTGTCCTGTTTGTTCTTGCCAAATATGAGTCATTGGCTTTTGGTCTATATTGAGTTTCTTGATATGTTCTGTGAACTGTGTGAGTTGGTCAATCTCCTTTTTCAAAGTGACGCGTTCTTTGTCTACTTTGAGCCGAGCAAGTGAAAGGAGGTGATCAAATTGTTTGTCCGAGATCGGTTCTCCTACTGGTTCAAGCAGAGACTGAATAGACCATGTAGGCTTTAATGGCTTATAAAGTGAAGAGTATGAGTAAACGATACCCTAGTTTTTTTTTTAGAATAGAGTGACACTTTACTATACATTGTTTATCTACAGGTGCTAACCCTATCATTGCCTTGTGAGATATAGCGTTTCGTAGTCTCATAAACTTACCTTTTGTACTGTATAATCTCGAGATAAATTGTTTCATTATTCTACCAAAAAAAAAGAAGGAGAAAAAAAAAAGAACAAATAAATAAAATGCATCAATACACACACATACACACTTTTTTCTTTCTCTTTTTTTTTTCCTTTGCTTATTTATTCATGGTGCTTACTCGATACCAACAAGCCAACCTAGATTCATATTCGCCTCCTACTCAAAACAAGAAACGGAAAGCACCACCAGTTCCGCTTGACTCCACTGACAAAGTGTTGGTAACAGATCCTCCTTTGTTGACCATTTCACACTCGCGACAGACTTTGGACGACGATACACTAAGGATCGACTCATTAGTAGACCAGTTGAACGAGTAAGCAATCACCCTTGTTCTTGTTTTCTATTCTGTTGACGTTTATCTCTTTTTTTTTTTTTAAGTTATGAATGTTCTACCCTAGATGCATTTATGGCTCGTTGGCCTTCTATACATGCTAGACTAAAGGGTATGAAACCTCATTTACCACCTAAAAAAGACGACGCGAAACCTACATTAGGTAATGAAAAAAATAATAACAATATTAATCATATACTCAATAATGCGATAGTCCTTGATCTAGATGAAACTCTATTACATACTTACCGTGATACAAGCAATGATGGGTATGTGGACTATGCTGTTTATGCAAAAGATGACTATAGTTGTTTATTAGCAGGAAGACTACGCCCTGGTGTGGTTGAATTTTTAACATGGGCAGCAAGTTTATTTGAAGTGGTCGTCTGGACTGCAGGTTGTAGGGATTATGCAAGCATGGCTATAGGGTGTCTTGATCCTGAGAATCAATTGATTACGTAAGTAGCTTTTTTTTTAACCTATTTTCTTTTCTAATTCCATTGTGTTTGATTCAGGCACATGTTGACTCGTGAATCATGCATTCGTATGCGATCTGCTTCTACAAAAGAAGTCTTGTATATCAAGGATCTCTGTGCTCTTGGACGCGATTTAAGCAAGACATTTCTAGTAGACAATACACCTCATGCAGCCTCACTGAACCTAAGTAATCTGATACCCATTGAAGCCTATGAGGGTAGTACATCCGATACCGAATTATTACAACTAAGACGATTTCTCGAATCTAGTTTAGTACGCCTAACAGACCGAAGAAATGATTTGCGTATCATTCTACATAGGCAACTCGATTTAAAGAGGCGAATCAGGCAACGAGTGGGTCACTGGAAAGAACAACAACACCAACAACAACAACAAAAGACATAAGCCTGCTTTTTTTTTTTAATTTTATTTTATTTTATTTATTTATTTTTTATTTTCCTGTACAAGTCATGAGCAAGGTACTTCAGAATAACATAAAAGCTCATCCTATGGATTGACACATACTCTTTAAAATAAAGGCACCTTATGTTTCACCTTCTACAGGTGCTAGAAAGATGGGTAGCACCACTCGTTCTCCTAATGTCAGTAACGTGTTTTCTCATATTCGCACCAAAAGTAACAGTGTAGCTGCCTTGCCTAGAGATCGTTCAAGGCGACCTAACCTAGACGATTGGGAAGACAACCTAGACTCACCTCACCTTGAATCTTCTCAGTTTAAACGTTATGAGCTTATGACTGAATTGTAGTGACTCTATCTATAAAGATAAAGAGAGATAAACTCATTTTTTTTTTCGTTATCTATAGTACCAACCTTAAGAATGCAAACCATTGTCCTCTAGGTGTCTATGTGATGCCTTCTTCTGAAAACTTGAATGGTAAATCACTAAATCTCTGATTTAATGATAGGGCTAATCACCAAAATGATAGTGTGGTATGGTGTCCTGTTTGTTCACCAAGGACTCTATCAATCAGGCGTATTTAAGTTTAGAGTGGCCATACCTCAGAATTATCCTGACTATTCCCCTTCAGTCACTTTTATGAGTGATATGTTTCATCCGTTGATTGATAAAGGTGGTAATCTGTCCATGTCTCAACAGTTTCCTACCTGGAGACCTTATGAAGACTATATTTTCCATGTGCTTCATTATATCAAAAACATCTTCAAGAAGGCCGTGTTGGATAGACTGATAGATAGACACTGTCTCAACAAGGAAGCCTATCGACTGTAAGTAAGAATTGGGGAAGAAAGAGAGAAGGAAATACTGACATTTTTCCTTAAAAAAAAAAGGTATCGAACAGACAAGCAAGTGTTTGCTAATTTGGCCAGACAATGTGCTCAGTTATCCATTATTGAGTCTTACCTCTACGATCATTTTCCTGATGACAATATGATTCGATTCTCACCTATTAGCGAATCTCGACTAGGCAAGTAATAGCTTATGATATATATATATATATTAAAGGGGTGAGTTATTGACCTTACTGTTAAACAGATAGTATTCGATCTCAACTGTTGGGTGATGAAGAAGATGAAGAAGAAGATGAAGAAGATATACCCTTAGTCACTAGAGAACATGATAGCTCACCATCTTCTCTGGCTATTTCTCTGCCTAAAGAATCCATCAACTTATTGGAAGATACAAAGTTAACAGAATCGCCTTTCACTCAACAGGATTTTGAATTAGAAGTGAAAGAAGTGGCTATCATGCCAGACAAGGTAAATGGGCTATGAGCATTGTCATTTCCCCTCCCCCCCCCCTTTTTTTTGTTTTGTTTTATACTGCAATGATTTTCCATATACACACGCACACACCTATATATCTCTCTTTCTATATTTATAACCAATAAACTTTATGCATTTTTGTTACCATGACATTCAGTCTCTATGGTAACCATCCATTGACAGCCAAATTGTTATTCAGGGTAATGAATGACAAGAAAAAAGAGCAGTTACACCACGACATAAATAAAGTTCCGATCATAACGGTGAAATTCATAAAATTGGAAAAAAAGAAATTGTTGAAACTTTAATCACTTATATGAAGGATGGAGAGAATTTGTTTAGGCGATGAATTGCGTATGCCAATAGAATTGAATTCAACCAAAAACAAAAGAACCCTACACAACTTGTGTATCTGGGGATTCTAGGGGAGGGGGGAGAGAAGATAGTTTTTGTCTGTTATGGTAAACATAGCCAGAGGTTGAATGGTCTATTCAATGGTTCAATGGAGTTCTAAAGTATTAAATGTTGATACCTAAAAAGGAGCGGAGTTGTGCCAAAAATAAGCATTCGCGTGCCTAGTTTCCTCCCTTTGTTTTGTAATACAGTACAGAATAACAAGCAAGATTGAGAGTGAGACTGTGAGGAGGGGGTCGTTCTTTTCTCTTCTTTTATTCTCTCTCTTTTTTTTTCTCTATCTCTTGCACTAGTGCTTTTCTTTCTATCTTGTTTTATAAGAAAATAATCATATTTTTTTTTAATGGTGAGATTGAATCATAAAGACATAGGAAAACGTATTAACAAAATACAAAGTGTTGTGGAGGTAATGGGCCAAAATGGAAGAATGAAGTAGTAAGGGATCATAAGTTTGATTATGTGGATGTACGTGAATTTCGAGATCCATCTTGTGGAGCAAGAGTGGCCTATATATTGATGTATGTGATGATTCTAAAAAGCTTTGCTGTTTATATTGCTGATTTATGGACTGCAGGTAAGCCAAAGAAAAAAAAGAATGCATAATAACCTCAATAAACACTCAACTTTTTCTACAGTGTCATTGATTGTCATTGGCGATTCAAGTATTAACGCAGATGCTTCCATTCCACCCACAGTTGCCAAATGGATTTTCTTGGGTGCAATTATTGTTTCATTCTTGATTTTGTTTTGGGAAATGAAAAAGTCAAAAGATATCGTAGACACAAGAGATATCTCGCTTGCCTTTTTCTCTCAAATTGCCAATCGATACTATTCCACCAAAGATTATTCTTGTTTCTGTCTGTTCCGAACCATCAATAATTCGAGAAAAACAATGGATTCAATTGCCTTCTTTGTCTTTTTCACACTGAAAGGTAGGTGAAATTCAAAATTGAATGGGAACAGGATCTTGATGTATTTAATATAGGTTGGAAAAAGATCCTTTTAGCTGAGGCTCCAAGGCAAGTCATCAACATTGTGACTTTGATTACAATTATACCCAAATGGATTCAAATCAATGATGGTCTTGAAGTGTCGTATGATGAACTAGGAAAGACATATATTCAAAGAATCATGACATGTACCATGATGTTCTCTACTATCATCTTTGCCATCTCCTTTATCAATTTCTGTGCTGCTGTTGTTGTCTATATCCCTGTACTATGTCATATTCAAGGCAACCTTAAAGAATACTGTTGTCATAAAGTAGATAAAAGGTAAAAAAAAAAGACAAAAAAAAGGGGGGTTGATTATTCATTTGAGTATGGAAACTAAACGTCTGTCAGAATTGGACAAATCTTGAAGAAACAAGCAAAATATAGAGTAGAGAAACATAAACAAGCCGAGAAAAGAGGAGTGAAGAAATCAGGTTATCATTCCAAGGAAGAGCTAGAGATGCATCATTATCCTCAGCCTACACTACCCAATGTCAACATGAACAATCCTTCTTTTGGATATCAACAGCCAAGGCCAGGCTTTCAGCACCATCATCCTACCATGTCAAACACAAGTTCTCATTTTGGACCTGGAAGACGGAACAGTCTATCGTCTGTTTACAGCGATCAAGCAGGATTGACATCGTATGCACAACCACCTGCACTCTCATCCCCTTATCAATTCCATGGTAGCCAATCTAATTTATCAGTCTATTCCCAACAACCTCAATACCAGCCAAAACCTTATTGGTCACAACCTAATTAAGACCATGAAAAAAAAAATAACGATAATAAACCCATATACCTTTTTCTTTAGGGAATTCACTCTTTTGTCTCTTTCAAAAAGAGAGAGATGAATAGCCATCAAACCGAACTTTTTTTTTATATTGTAGATAAACATATTTAATAAAAATATGACCTCAAATTAGGGCCCTTAAAAAAACTTACTTTTATGGTAATCACTACAACAAACGGTCTTCATAGCAATTGAATTTCAAAAAAAAAATGTTTTTTTTTAGTATCAATAGAAACATTATTCGTATAGCAAGCGCATCGAGCCGAAAGTACTGAGGAGCCTAGTGGTTAAACAGGGGGACAGAATAGGTGTCAATTGTAAGCAGCACCATTCACGCCAAGCAGTAACTGGTGTTCAAAAGTGCTACTATACAAAGTTTAAACTTTGAAATCCAATTATAATAAAAGCAGCAAATAAATCATTGTTAACTTGCATATTTTCATTGTTTGCTTGAGTGGCAAAATTCAATATTGCTTCTTCTCTTGAGAAAAAAAGCACCTAGATGATAGTAATCTTTTCTTAAAGGATATATGTTTATAGCATGAATCACTCCAAGTCATCTTTAAAAAAAAAGTTAAGAGGATTCTTGCTTTTTTTTTTTCACTCGCACAACAGTTGTGCAATCTTATTTAATACGAGATTTGTTTTCTCTCAAGCAAAAAAAAATGGGAAAACTATAAACTAACTTGAAGTCTTAATTTGAGTGAACAGAAAGAATAGAAATCCGAAAGATGATCTTTATGACGTATTTATTTGTAGCCTAGAGATAAGAAAATCACTAAAACGAGCCATTCTTAATAAAGTCTATTTAGAAAAAGGTTGGTGTGAACTTGACAAAAAGTGTTTCAAGCTATGAATGAATAAATAACTTTCTAATGGCTCTTATTTCTTGTTTGCGTTCCTAGTATGGCTGGCTGTTTCATTTGCATGAAACTGACTTTTATTATTTTCTACCTTTTAAAACCCAATTATGCGTAAAATTTTGATCATTTTTACATAATAATATAATAAAATTCGTGCGGACTTGGAAGCTAATTTTGAGAAACAAAGACCTACATCTGTACGGATTTTGCTGTTCTTTACGTTTAGAAGGCTAAAGATTCCTACTTTATCCCCCCCCCCCTGCTTTGACGCATGTTATCCCCATGGCAAGAGCATCAGGATATAAGTTCCAATGCAGTTTAAAAGCAGATAGCCTCGTTATTGTAAATGCTGTCATGTAAGAGAGGCATACAGTAGTGAATTGCCAGAAAAGAGAAACCGACGTGTTGGATTTGTAAAGTTGCTGGACACATGGCAGCCAGCTGTCCTAGTAGGGATGTACCTCAGAAAAACGGACTCGACATTGATCTTAATAGACGCCAAAGAATAGCTAGCATTGAAGAAAGTAGATCTATGCAGAATGACATGTGCGATTTACTCTACAAAATGTAGAAGTGTTCTTTTTAATTAAACAATTGGCTAAATTGAACGATTCTGTATAAAAGACACAAGCAATATCTTTGATAGTCAAATAGAATACTTGGACTATATAGTACAACTGCTTCGAACGGTCAGCGCCATAACTGAATGTTCCTAGGCCTGCGGAAAAGTGTTGACCACTCCAGCTAGAGATAGTGCTCTAGCCTTTGCTCAGCCAGCAACGGTTATGCCCACCTTTCCACAATAGCACACTTTGTAGCATACTATCGCGACCACGTATGCTACGAGGATACAGTGTTGTCTTGAAATCAGGCAATTTATAGTCATAAACAAAGAGGTTGTGTATGACAGAAATTTTGATTGTAACTGTAAGTATATCGCGTAACAAGCCTTTCTGAAGACAACTCTCCTTCATTGCAATTCCTATACCTCACCTCTATTCAAGCTATCTGTGACAGAAGATAGCTTCAACACAATCTGTAGATTCAAGCTGCTTTTAGTCGTTTACTTTATCAAAAGAATATGATTGTGATTTCTGTCCAATCATGGACTGCATTGACTATAGATCAAATACAATTAAAGATGTCTGCATTAAAGTCCTCTTGGTTGACTTAAGGAAGGCTTTTTTCTGTAGACATTCTATATCTATGTTTGAACCAATTTAATGAACCCTTTTCTTTTCGTGGCGCACCTTGCATGAATTTTTTTCTGCCTTACACTTTTATTTTTCTGCTTGAAATTGGTTTCCAAGTCCGCATGTGTTTTTTTTTGTACGAAACGAAAAATTATTAGTGCACGAATTACTTTCCGAAAATACTATAAGGCTAAGCTTATTTTGAACAAAATGTGAAACTTCGGATTTTGTATGCCCATTGTCTTGGGTAATAACAGCGATCAATGTTAGCTTGTCTCTTAAAAGGCCTAGAAAATAAGAATTAAAAAAAAAAAGTATAACAAATAAAGTGGGATGCCTTGACAGTAACAATAGAACCAATCAGCGTAGCCCGTATATTACGTGGTAAATGAGTTCTTGTGTGATATTTTTTTTTGGGTTTTGGGTTAAAAAAGAATAAGGTTTCTTTTGTTTCTTTTGTCTCTCTTTTTCTCTCTTTCTTTCTTTCTTTCTTTCTTTTTTTCTTTGCTTCTATACAGAAAATACACAATCAAGATAATTAACTAAATTGTGAAAATGTAAGTCAAGCCAACAACCAATACATCTCTGTACAAGTAAATAATGCCCTTTAAAGAGAGTTCTTAATGTCTGTTTTTTCATTCCTTTGGTCCTTTATAGCCAATCTTCTTTCTTACTTTTTTTGCTCAACAAACAATTTATCTGAACAAAAAGCGTCCATGAAGCGTTTGAATCCAAAAAACTGCTCGGTTGTTGTTTTTCATGAATCCAGTAAAGCTTTAGAACCAGCTTTGGAGCTTCTCCGTTCTGTTTATTCGGATGGTATGAAACACTTTAATTTTTTCGGCTCTTTTTTTTTTTTTTAAATTTTAATTTTCTTTATAGTGATTGTAAAGTCAAGAAAGGCAGAGGTGATAGCAGAACTTAAACGTCAACAACACAATGAGACGACTTCTACTCTTTTGCTGATTGACGTAGAGTCATGCCACATGAGCAGTTGGGATGAGTGTCCAGATCTTTTGTTGAATGTCGTTCGACTTTTACGAGAAGGGTTAGTTGCCAATGTAGTTCCGATAGGTAAGAAAGAATAAGGAATATCCCTATAGTAAATGATACACATATGTGTCTATGATAGTGTGTTCCTATCATGATTCTCCAAGTTATATGGTGAAATGTATTCAAGAAGGTGCTGCTGATTTTGTATTGAAACCAATGTCGAAAGATGTCATAAAAACTTTATTTCTGGTAAGAAAAATTAAGCTTTTTCTCTAAAACATGAAAATCCCCTTTTTTTTTTGTATATTAATAACGATATTAGAATGTGACAAAATATCATATTCAAAAGAGGGATAGACAGATAGATGGCTTGACTCAGTTAACAGAGGCATCCAATCATATTCTTAACCGTAAACAGAATCACTGTGATCTTCTGTCTACTGGAGGTAGAGTTTGGGAAAAATTCAAAGAACGTCTTAAAGGTGTGTTTTATCAAGAGCATTGGTAAAGTGGTCTAGATGATGATTCATTTGGTCATGAAATTAAACAATGTATATAGGCTATCCAAACTTGTTGTGGATTATTATACCCCAAGGCCTTGCCTAAGAAGATCATCCATGGCGTCCATGTTAGAGTAATGTAGCCATTTAAATCATTTTGTTTGTTTATTGACTTTTAGTGTATTAGAGACCGAAAGAATTACTTGAGAACACAGATCTGTAACTGGAACTTTTTACCACTCGAATTAGAAAATAAGGAATTAGTTCAAGTTGCTTTTATGATTCTAAATCAAGTACTTTCCACTTTTGATCAGCTTGAATCTCTCCGTGTTTCTGATGGTAAAGTAGTACAAGGCACACGTGGACGCCTTGACCTCTTACTTACTAACATCACAATGAATCGTCTAGATGATCTGTATCACTTTATATTTGACATTTGCAATTCATATCATAACCAGAATCCATACCATAATTTTCGGCATGCTGTAGATGTATTGCAGGCAAACTATTATTTCCTGTGTCACATAGGTTGCCTTGAGCCTATGTGTCCAGAAGCATTTGTCTATTACAAGCATCCTACTCAAGACGAAAAGGAAAGGGAAATGAATGCCAAAGTAAAGCAGTTGCTTGAACCATTGGATATGTTTGCCTTGTTAATGGCCAGCATTGGTCATGATGTAGGTCATCCTGGTGTAAATAATAATTTTATGGTAAACAAAAACCTATTGTTTTGTATTTTGAATTTCACTAACAAACCAAAAAAAAAAAGATTTCTACTGCAACTCCTTTAGCTATCATCTATAATGATAAATCAGTCTTGGAAAGTTTTCATACAATGGCTTTCTTTCATTTGTTAAAGGCTCATTGCTTTGGTCAGCTGACAGATCTTCAATCTAACCCAGAATATGCTAGTGAGTTTTCTAAGATGGATGATGATATTTACCACAATTCTTTTCTAATCATGATTTAATAACAGATTTTCGAAAGATTGTTGTCAACAGTATCCTGGCAACAGACATGAGCATGCATGATGATTACGTAGCTAAAATTCAAGACCAAGGCAACCGATTGAAGGCCGGTGAGATTGATTTTGATGATCCAGTCAGTCGTGAAAGAGAAAAGATCTTACTCTGTAGTGCTCTTATTAAATGTGCTGATATCAGTAATTGTGTAAGTGATACAGAAAAAAAAACAAACAATTTCCTTTTTTTTTCTAATCATCATCATGATCTTATAGGCGCGTCCTTTTGAACTGGCCAAGAAATGGGCCATGATTCTTTCTGAGGAGTTTTCAGAACAAGGCGATCTAGAGAAGGAATTGGGTATACCTGTGATTCCTATTAACGAAAGAGGCAAAATACCGTTAGCTGACTTTCAACTGTCTTTTAAACGGTTTGTTGCATTAAAGTTGTTTGAAGCTGTCAGTAGTGTGACTTCTGGTAAGTGTTTCAATAGATGTGTATACCATACAAGCAAGAATTAAAGGAACAAAACATACTTACCTTATCTAAAGACATGCAATTTACTGTGGACTATATTTATGAAAATATCGATATTTGGGAATCATCTAAAAAAGCCCAAGAATCTGATTGCAAAAGATCTTCTACTGACGATCAAGTCAAGTCACCCAATAGCATACCACCACAACCTTCACCAGAAGGAAAGTCCACTGCCAGTCAAAGACCTAGATCCGGCGCCAAATAAGTCTCCTTCTTTCATGTGCCCAATTACTTTGAAAGTGTTGTGTGTATCATATTTTTTCTATATAATTTCATTTTGAAATGACTGTACAAAAAGCCTTTTTTTCTTTAATTGTTTCAAACCTTGTCACATAGTATACATATCTCTCTCTCTCTTTTTTTTTTTTAATCCTATTCTTGTTATGCACATACATTTTTACGCACCATATATATATATATATGTCTTTTTTTTTAGAATTACCCTTATAAATAACATACAGCTATAATACAACACTATTTTTTTTATTTTTTGTTTTTTTTCTTGGTTATTATTATACATGTATAAAAAGAAAAGGGGATATATATGATTACATGATAGAACAATAGGATTGTGGTAACAGAGGGTTCAAGGTACTTAAAGTGATTGTCACCTCTGTATTCATTTGATCATGACAGGTATGATACAAGGTCTGCTTATCCTCATCATAGACACAATCGCCTGCTGTAGCCTCAACCTTCAATTCCTTACCACCAAAATGATAAAATGGTACGAAAATCTCAGTCACATAGGCCATACTGTCCAAAGCTTGGTAACCGAGTTTTTCTTTTTGAATCTGACGCTCTTGA
Organism: Blakeslea trispora; assembly: GCA_025331445.1. Taxonomy (NCBI): domain Eukaryota; kingdom Fungi; phylum Mucoromycota; class Mucoromycetes; order Mucorales; family Choanephoraceae; genus Blakeslea; species Blakeslea trispora. The sequence continues at coordinate 67,173 of JAIWNE010000013.1, read as the reverse complement.
GCAGTGAAAGGCATAAAAGAGAAAGTGTAACAAAGTAAATCCAAATCAAATTCTGAACTGATAGGTGTACCAGCCACTTTAGAGGCATAAGGTCTCTATCATTAGAAATAGTTTAGTATCAACATGACATGGACATTTTCCTTAATTTACCAAAACAGCTTCAAGTACTCTGCCTCCATCATACAGATGTTTTCTTGATAGTTTACTGTTGCCATCATCATGTTCCTTGTAATCTTCTCGTTGCTTTTTGACTGAATAGATGGAGAAGTTTTCTCCATTCCAATGATCACCATAAATATGGTCATTACACACATCATAATTCCACAAGCTAATGATGACATGCTGTTAGTTTTATCTGTATTTAGAGTGAGGAGGTATTTCTACTTGCGTAAAGTTGATCAAGTTTGTTTCAAGTGCATAGATAATGGCATCCAGGAAATGAATATGATTCGAATAATCATCATCAGCAAAGGCTATTCTGTTATTCAAATCCATAGGAATGCCCACTTCACCCAAGATACAAGGTTTTTCACCCATATCTCGAAGCCCATCTTCCTTGATGTTCTTTATCTGCTTGGCATAATTCTTTTTGGCTCCTTTTCTACCGAAATAAGTAGCACTAAGGACATTGCCTCCCTAATGTCAATAGCTCCCTCGCTTAGTATAAACAAAGACAACAACAACAACAAAAAAGAACATAAGCAAGAAAGACTTACCCGTTGAAGTGATTGTACGTCATGTGTCATTCTACCATCAAATTTCTTATAGAATACACAGTTCAGATCATACCAATGAGGTGAAAAGACAACATGGTCATGGTGATCATTTTCTGTATAGACAGGTGCTCTCTATCAAAAACAGATAAATAAGTTTCGCTCTGCCTCTGTCTGACTATAGAACAATACCTCATTCGCTAAAGGTTCAACAAGACAATACCAATCTGGCTTGACAGCTTGTATCACCTTGACATAACGATTCACAAGTGGCTTATAAAAGTCATCATAAAAGGAAATCTTTTGACCAGTCGATGGATGCTTTGAAAAATACTGTGAGTCAACAAGAACAGGATCTCCCGTCACATCATCTGGCTTCCAAACACCATGTTCTTTCCAAACACATTCCCCAGTCCAGGCAGAGAGACGACGAGGATTGATGATACGTTCGTGTGATTTCTTGGTGGGAAAAGGCCATGATTTGATATGAACACCTACACGTTGAGGGATACGGTCTCCAAGAGCAAAGGATTGTAAGGGAGTAGGTGAATCTCCAAAGATCAGATTGGTAATGGGATCAAAACTGTCTAGATGAGGCAAGCCAATATAACCAGGATGTGGCTCATTCATAAACTCAAAGCCCAAAATAGCCTCCAAATCTACCAGACGAGTGGCCAAATGCTGATAACAATGGATGAAGCAGTCATTCAAGAACTGTTGAACTGACTTGCCTTCGAAAGTTCGTTTGGGCGCAAATACATCACCACCAAAAAACAGAGTAAACATGGTACAGGATGCAAGTTTAGTATAGTTGGTAGGCCATACCTAGATTTAAAGTATAAGTTGCTTGTGAGCACATAAGACATGTATATCTTACCATAGGTAAAGGATCTCCGGGAACAGCATTTGTGTTATGTACATAGGCAGCTCCTGTTTCCTTGAAATTCTTCATGTTCATACCAGCCACTTCAAATGTCCAACCAGGTGCACCTGAACCACCTGAAAACCGAGACCACTTTTACTTCTTGTAAGAACATCATCCAATTTTACTTGATAAAATAGACTTACTGTATCTTGATGAGGATCAATCACACATTTGAGTCCATAAAGAGGCATCTTTTTGATTAATTCACGTAAATAATCAATGTATTCTTCATCATATTCACCAGGCCCAGTATGCTCCAGACTTTCCCAAGGCACCAACAGACGAATCAAAGTCAAACCCCAAGCACGAAGTCGACTGAAATGCTCGTCTGCTTCTTCGAGGGGGAAAGGCCGACCTACGAAACTCACGTTGCGATGATCCCAAAAGAGTTTTTCATCGTATAGATGAGTGGAGCCCGGGTAAGGTTTTGTAGGTAGTTTGGATGAACCACAGACATTGATGCCTCTCATCAAAAGAGATCTTCCATAAGGATCCTTGAATGAGGAACCTTCATGTCGAACATAAAAGCTCAAATCTTGAGCTCCTTGGTTGGATGACTTGTCTTGAGAGTGCATAATTAAAAAAAAAGAGAGGAAAGAAAGAAGAAAAGCTAAAAAAAAAAAAAGGTACCATTATTGTCTAGCATTCATGCTCCGAAAATCCCAAGTGTATGATGGATGACTTTTTTTTTATGTCAAGAAGACGAAACTATCCGAGTATATGAAATCTGCTTCGAATATGCTTGCTCCTATGTATCTTGTACTTTTTTTTTTTTGTAGACTGAATTTGGCTCAATATTTCGAATTGAGAGAAAAACATATGGCTATCAAATTTTAACTTTTATAATTTTGTACCTTTCTTTTTACGTCTTTAACAAATACCTTGATAACCCCATATGAACTGAGCTTTCCATCCCCTCCTTCTTTCTTTTTATCATAAACAAGAATATGTCTGTACAAACTGCCTCCAAGAAAAAAAAATAGCTGGACCTTCTTTTTTTTTTTCTCTTATTACTGCGCTATATATTCTCACATAATACTATGAATATGATTGGATTAAATTTCTGAGTTGCATAAACGACTTCTTGAAGTAAATCATTCATAGCAACTCTTTTTTACCTCCTCCTCCTCTATTACATAAATGTAGGGTTTTAGGGTATTGATTGGTATAGTACAAAGTATACCAGTCTCATTGAATAAGCTCTTTATTAAGATTTACAATACTCGCTCTACTCAGTCTTTTTGATTCAATGTCTAACAAGATGTTTTTATAGAATAGTCGTACTTGATCTGCCTGACATAAATCTTTATCTACCTGGTATAAAGTATGAATACAATGCTAAATAATACCATCATTTCTTCTTTTTTTTTTTTCTTACCTGTGTGCGCTTCTCCAAAATGAATTTTTGACATGTAACCAGATCTAGTTTATAAGTTCTCAAAAGATAACATACAGCAATAATAGCACTTCTACCTCTGCCAGCTTTATATATATAAAAAACAATAGTTAAGACAGGCCACAAAACCCCCTTTTATATATATATTGCTTACCTTTACAGTGAAGGTAGATTGTACCTTTTGGATTTTGTTGTTTCCTATAATCAATCTCTTGAATAATACGTTGTATAGAATCGATAGGTGGTATGGAATAATCTGGTATTCCTAGTCGAATCTGTTGAATGTCTAATTCTTTATAGAGCTTTTTGTACCCAGGAAATTCTGCACATAAATTTATGACAGTGTCTACATTTTCTTGACGCCTTAGCTTTTTGACTTGAGAAGGTGTAGGTAATGCACCCAAAATGAGATGATCATCTATCCTAATAATAATAATAATAATAAGCTACACTGTTTTATTTACCCATTTATCGCACGTGATTTACCTGTTATACCATGACCATCCTGTTAAGAAACCAAACATGTTAACGGCCAACTAATAAAGCAATAAGTTTCTCTTAAAAGACAGGGCCAAACGAGTTTTTCTTTTTTTTTTTACCTTGTTGTAATAAAGTGAAATGTAAAACCTTGACCAAGTAAAAAAACTAGACTCTTGAGAAGGTACTTTGAACATGGCATCAGTCAAGTCACTTCTAAAGATCTGACTGTTGCGGTTGCCCTTTTTGTTTTTCTGTTCTTCCTCTAGTTTTCTAACTTCTTCTTCAAGTGCTTGGCTTATGCCTAAAGAAGAGTGTTGCTGTTGTAATCGCATATAGCCTTTTAGGAGAAAGAAATACCGAAAAAAAAAATTACAAAATTAATTTCATATGTCATAGTTTTTTTGGAATTTACTGTTTGTGATCAGAACAGTGATATTTACAACTTTTTTTTTTTTTCTTATAATTTTTTATATTAAAAAAAAAACTTTTGTATGGTTTCTTTGCCCCTTTTTTTTTTTGTTTGTTTGTTTAAATTGTATTTCTTTTCAAAAGAATATAACTTTGCTTTCATAGTTTATACAAATGGCTCAATTTTTATTTTTTATTTTTCTATTCAAATGGCTCAATTTATTTATTTTTATGCAGCAACTTGTAGAATAAACTCCTCTTTAAAAATAATAATAATAATAACAAAGTGTCTAATGAAATATTTAACTCATTGCAGTCTCTATTGATTTCTGTTGTGTACAAGTACAATTTATTTAAATGGTAGGCTTTTTTTTTTCTTTATTAAACTAGGTAATTTTCTTTTAAAAATAAAAAAGAGAGGAAAAGAAGGAAATGCTATGGATATGTTATGACAGTCTAATCTTGTTTATAAACCCAGTTACCATTCGTAGCAGGTGTATATTTGCTCTTGACAGTAGAGGTTAACATGCGTTGAAGAGCAGAGACAGTAGGTTCTTCCTGAACCCAATGAAAGTATTTAGGTTCCCATTCTGTACCAGCAGCTTGACGAGCTGCCTTTTCTTCTCTCTTTTGGTTTTCAATCTTGGCCTTCTCAACACCAGCCAAATTGGTATCGTTGGCACGAATGGCTTCAGATACCTTTTGCCAGATACGGCGACTTTCCATCTCATCCTGTTCTTCAATGTCCTTTACATGCATAGGAGCAGGTGTCAATTCAGTCACATCCAAGAAGGGCTCAGCTGTCTTACTACCGTATTTTGTGATGGTTGATTTGCCACTCCATTGTCCCTCAATCTTACAAATATATTCCTTTGAGCTACCACCACTGTTGCGGCGGATATAACATTTGAAGTAATTTCTTGTACCGCTAATCCAACCACGTGATGAGTATTCAATGGAGCAGTAAAGACCAGTGGATGATTGAATAAAAGATGAGCCTAATAATTCAACATAGGGAGCTAAAAAAAAAAGAATTGTTAGTCAGTCTCATATTCTTTTCTTGTTTATCTTGAAGTGATGTTACCTGCATACCAAATACCGTTCACAGTGATAGAGGGGTATGTAAACAGATATTGTTCGTTGTTGCGGTTCTTTAAGGTAACCAAACTTTGTCCAACTTGATCCACAATAAGTGCAGTGCTAGAGAATCGAGTCTTTTGACCAGTATGACCATTGAGGCTCATACCAGCCTTATCATTCTTGATATAGAAGCCAGTGACAGGAGGGTGATGAGAAACCTGTTCAACAAGCACATCTGTGTCACCTGTGCCATTCAAATCTCCCCAAGTCATCTTGAACTGTTCACCCAAGACAGGGTTGTAAGGCTTCTTTTCCCACTCTCCCTTAGGCACACGTCGAGAGTAAGAGGCGTTAAGAGAGGAAATAAACCATTTAACAAAGGCAACCATGCGCTCTACATCATCATCAGACTTGGTGATGTCGGTGAATAGGTCCGGTTGCTGAGTCCAATATTCACTTGATTAAGATAGTTTAATCTCTTCAATTTATCTCTCGCTCTTTTGTTTCATTCCTACTTACGAGTATTCAATTAAAGAGACAGGTGCCAGAAGAAAGGCAGGACAAGTCAAGGAAGAAAGATCACCAGAGAAAGAGGCAATTGATTTAAGAAAAGAGTGAAAAGCACTCTTTTGTTCTTGAGGAATTGAGTCGACATTGTTGACTTCGCTGTTATCGTTAGATGACATAGTGATAATAAAAATAAAGAAAGAAAAAAGCAAGAAAATGTAATCTCAACAACCTCTGTCTTTTTTCTTTAAAAACTTCTCTTTGATTTCAAGCACCGTCCGTGTCTCCCTCTTTTTTTTTTTTTTTCTCGTAACTCTTTGTCATTTTTCCTTTCTTGACTAAAAAAAAAGTGTTTATTTTTGGGGGGAAACATACAAATAGAGTCAGCACACACACACACATAAGAAAATATTCGAAAAAGGGCTTGAATTATGCTTGAAAAAAAAAAAGTGCAAACAAGATAAATATGTTTAAATCGATGTCATTAAGATGTGATTTAATGGCTACGTAAAGCAATTTTTTTTAAGGTGGAATCGCTCAACTTGACTGGGAGGAAAGAGGAACACGATCGATAAGAAAAAAAAAAGTTGTCATCAAATCATTTCCTTTAACCCATGATTGCTTATTCCATTGAAGCTGTGCTTGCCTCCGAATTCTTCTGTCTGTTTAAACTACGATTATCATGTGAGTTCATGTTGCCACTTGGCGTTTCAAAAAGAAGTATAAAAGGAGGCAAGCCACTTGTGTAACTTCCAGGCATTTGTCAATTGATGTCATACTACTTTCCTTTATTCCGAGAATATACGGCATTGTTCTTCTTTTAACACCGAACTATCAACCAATCAAATCACATAGCGAAAAATACAGCCTTGATGAATTATATCAGTCATTGTATAGCACATAGTCATACAAAAGCTACTTGGATTTCGGGAATACCCAAGCACTTTCCCGATTCAATCCTACAAGGAAACAAAACACTCTCATTGACTCCTTCAAAAAGTTAGAAGCTCACTTGTGATGATTCAACTATTTGCCTGTTTTGACAATGAAAGAAGAATAAGGCCTATACATATACTCTATTGACTCTATTAATAACAAGTAGGATCCTAATCAATTCGGGTTCATTGTTCTTGACTCTTTGATTATGACATAAAAAGAAAAGTTTAGTCAGCCAATTCAGCTATGCTAGCAGTAGAAGCCAAAACATCAGTACGGATACTTGAGCCTATCATTGTTTACTCTATTGTTCGTGATCTGAACAGGTTGATTCCAGAACATCAAATTAATGGCTATAGAATGAACAGCAAAAGAAAAGCAGAGACAAGAAACAGCACAGACATCGTAGCTAAGCTTAGACAAGAGAAACATAGAAATGATGAAAAGCTGATAGATCAGACTACGACAAGCGGCAACATTCATGCTAATAAAGATCGTTTTGACAATCAAGCTCCTCTTGAATAAAAACAAAACAAAAAAAAAAGAAACTCGCTATGCCCGTAAGGTGAATTAATGTGTTTGATTTTCATAGTTGAATAACAGAAAAAAGAGGTTATAATGCATTCCTTTGGAAGAGGAGAATGAATAAAGAAAAGCATTGACCAGCAATCTTGATGATTGGACAAGTGTCGTAATAATCAATCTTTTCTTTTTTTTTGAAATGGAGTTTATAAGTTAGTGAAGCAAAAGACAAAGAAATCCACTTTACTTCTTTACTTTCTTGCTCTCTTTTCCTCCCATCTGTGTTTGCAAGACATGCAGTGTTAGGAAAAGAAGTCATTGTTTGGAAACACACAAAAAAAACAGTCTCAAAGGATTGGTAGAAAAAAATTCAGCAGTCCAGTCCAACATGTGATTGAGTGCTGTCAAAAAAGATATAAAAAGGCTTCGTTTTTCGCCTTTTTTTCTTCTTTTCTTTATCCATTTAAGATGAACGGGATGGTCGTTCTCTATAGGCATGTGTCATGACACCTCTGCTGAGTTTGTTGGGCTAAGGGGACAAGATGAACGGGATGTGCGTTCTCTATAGGCATGTTAATAATACCTCTGCTGAATTTGTTGGGGTTAGGGGAGAAGGGGCACTTGGTGCCCTTTTCTGTTATAATTAATAAAAAAAGAAAAAAAGCTAATTTGATGATGAAAACCTGTATTGCGCATAAGCCTTATTTTGTGTTATGTTTACTTGTTTGTCTTTTTATTGTTTCAATGATTTGTGTGTAATATGTTTATACGATCTATCAATATTTTTGGTATGAGTAAACTAAGCTGTAGACAATAACTGCATTTTGTTACAATCTTCTTTCCAGAAACTTGTATGATCAAAAAACCATTCATGTCGCAGTTTCATCATCTAATAGCTACCAATACAAACACTTTCAGGTACTTCTTCTCCACAACTAGCATGCAAATAATTCATGCAAATCTATCATGGAAGTCTCCGCTAAAAAAAAAGTGTTTTCAAGATGATGGGGCTGCATAAACAGCCTCTGGCCTCCCTCCCAGTTCATCTCTGACAGAGAGCTCTCTTTATTTCAAGGGAATTTCTTTGTTGTTGTTTTATTTCATTGTATTTGTTGAGGGATATATTGTTGTTAGTGCCGACTATTATTACCAACACTACTAGTATTGGCATATACCGAGATACAAAAGAAGGGCGCGTAGAGCAACTGATTGGCGTGAGGAAGTAACTTGTTTAGATAGACGCAGACTAATTGAACGGAAAGAGAGCTACACCTTTTTATTTATTAGTTTATCACCTAGACTGTAGTCTGAAATAAAGGTACATATACGCATGCTTTATATTTTGGTTGTTGTTGTTGTTCAATCACCAAGGTATCAGACTCAACCTGTTCTATTGCCTTTTCTTCTTTTCTCTTTTAACCCATGCGACACCTACTTTCGGGTTGGTAAGTTTGGGTTTTATCTGGAGATTTAGACACAGAAGGCAGACATGGAAGATAGACACGGTAGACAGATACGAAAGACAGACAGACTCTCAGTTGTGGGAATAGTGTGTCCAGTCAGCAAGCATACAGCATCAGAGAGTTGAGAGCTAAGCTGCAGAATGAAGAATTGTTGAAAGGTTTTCTCGAGAAACGAATGGCAAAAGAGCAGAGGAAAAAGAAGAAGAAGAAGAGGAAAAGGGAACAGAGATAGTTATTCAACTAGCCGCACAGTATCCCATCGTATTGCGTTGGACGATAGAGAAAGAGGATGTTGATGGATGAACAGAAAGACAATCGAAAGGATGGTTATATCAGATCAACATGTAAATATCCATCTATCTATTTTACCCTGTCTCAATGCACAATTGTTTATGAAATGCTGAGGAGGAAAAAGAAGAGGATCAGAAACAGCGTGGCAAATATAGCAGTGAGGAGCATATGAGGAACATTTGAGGAAGATGCAGCACAGCCAAGTGATGAGGAAGGCTTTTGTTCAAGTAGTTTGACAGCATGTGGTTGCAGCCCCGGTGGATATGCCGGATACGGATACGGATATGGATACAATTCCGTGATCAAATGTACTGATGAGAGCAACAAAGGGCTATCATAGTATTGTACATGTTGCAATGAGTACAGACTAATCTGAGTCTATGGGAGGGGACGAAAGAGCATGTAAAGCAGATATGACATACTTTGATTCAACCATTCTTGCCTATCCGAAATAGTACAATGAATGTATTACGTGGAGAAACATGTAAAGCAATGAAAGATCCATCTTCCTTCTGTGAGAGTGAGAGAGTGAGTGAGAGAGTGAGTGAGAGAGTGAGTAAGAGTAAATGAGAGGTTCACTATCAATTATCGTTGCACCCTCTTTACTATGTTGTCTGAGCATTTCATCAACTTGTATGCAATTACTGAGTGAAAAAAAAAGGGGGGGGACTGTGAGTAGCACATACTATCAAGTAAGAAGAACAAGCTTTGACTATGCAAACATGTATGAGATCAGTAGAGTGCTTCTCAAACAAAAGCACACCTTGTTAAAGCACTATTATATGAGGGAGATAAAGGGCTGGAAATATATGCATGAATCTTGAGGATGGATCATGAAGCAATTGATAAGCATAATAGAGTGTGTAGAGGATGTTCATCATTCCATCCAAGTCAGGTGGAGATTAGGTTTGATCAAGCAGTAGATCTAGATAGGTTGATCACATAAGAGTAACAGTAATCGAGCAACCTAGTGTCAGTCAGTAGAATGCTTATTGAATGTAGGCACAATTTACTGAATTGATTGAACTTTTATTCATTCAACAAAATTAAGTGATCAAGAAATGCATCTTTAGCGAGCAAAAAGAAAAAAGTTAAAAAAGTAAAAAAAGAAAAGTAAGATTTTATAACAAGTATTTATTTATTGGATTTATAACAACATAATGTTAGAAGTCTATTAGCCAGTTTATTACAACTGTTTCCAAGGGTAACCAATCGTGGAGGTTGACTTCAATCTACCCTCTTCTCTAGCTCACGGTGCGAGATACCACCTGAGTGACCTCGTAAGGTAAAACAGGGGAAGACCATACCAACGTCCTACTGAGGATCCCTAGGGGTTGACGACAAGCAATGAGAGCAAAGGTAACCAATACCCTCAAAGTGTCGCATATGTCATATTTCGTATGAAGAAAACATAACTTGTATGCTAGGGGTACCCTCCCCGCTCTTCATCTTCCATAAGCACTCCCCGAATTGCTTCTAATATCCACGTCTGAACCTGCCTAGTAAAGAACCATAGCTCAAAGAACCACAGCTCTCACTTGACTAGGGTAGCCAGCATACGTCCAGGCATCACCCTCTCTCTCTCTAACGAAAAAGAAAGAAAGAAAGAAAAAAAGTGAAGCTGTCACATCCTGAGTGAGAGTATCCTCCCCTTTAACTCCAACTCCTAGCTCTCTTATTCTCTACTGCTCCCTCACTGAAGGGGACTAAAAAGCAAAAGAATAGTCATGCGAGAAGGGAGAAAGAGATCAGCAAAAGAGAAAGTCCAACACTGCTACGAAATCAGGAGGGCACCCTTTCAAACATAACAGCAGCCAACGCGTCTATCGAAAAGATGTCATTCACGCCGGTCTCTCTTGCAACTGTGCATTACAGAAGAAACAGTAACGAGCTGCCTCAGTCTGTGCGATAGCAAGAATCACCTTGCCCTTGAAGAGAAAAAAAGAGAAAAAAAAAATAGGGCGAATTTTTTTTCCTCTATATGAAAATTGCCTCCTCCTCCCTATTTTCTCAAAACCAATCATAATGATAAGCACAATGATGACGTAGCACATCACTCAACATGTATTGTTGGCTTCTTTCTTTTTTTTTCTCTCTCTCTATCTTTCTTTGTATAACTGATACAATAGAGAGTAAAGGGGAATTGACAATATGAAGGAGCTTGCTTTATTATGCAGCTAATGACTTTGGATATAGAACTCCTCTACAATTGCAGTAACACATAGCCAACACCGAAATCATGAAATTATGCGGAGCAAGAAAGGAAAAGAAAAGAAAAAAAAAAACAGGTACTTCTAGCCGAGACCTCGTTATGTTCAGAAATGAATAAAAGCATGATTAGAATGAACAACTTAAACTAAGTAAATTCATTCAGTCAGTCAGTCAGTCAGTAATACCTGTCACTACAACAACCAAGTGTTTATGAGAAGATAACAGTGAGATACGTTCAATTTCAAAGACTTGTCTCGTGGCTTATCCGCCAAATCTAAAGCATCAAATAAATGCTGATACCCCTTTGAGCCAGTTGTAAGAAAGAAAGAAAAATAAGTGCTGGATAATAACATTTGAATGAAAGGGTTACATCTCGTTTGATTTACTCTGAGAAAAAAGAAAGAGAGATGAATTGTTGTCTCCAATGAAGATCTGGATCCAAGCACTGTGTAACTTTGTTTTCTTGTTCTTTTTTTTTATGTTTGGGCTCTGAGATAGCTGTCAAGATGGTTTTTTCTCTTGAGAGAAAGACATATGCTGTACTTTTGGAATCGGAAGCACCAAGGATTTACTTGTCTGATTGTGAGGATTAGCTGTGTTTGATTTACAGGGTTGAGATACTATTGTTGTATACTAGTGTTCCCTTTATATTGACATTCTGCACTATAAGCAACGGTTCATAAAAATGCTGTATATCCCTATTAGAGAGGCTGTTATGTGGTGTTTATTTCTGGTTATTATTGTTATTAATGTGAAATTTTCAATATGCTTGTGTTTCTGATTTTAAAGTGTATATTTTTTGGCTCCAAAAATATCAGGATTCTGTCTCATTGTCTTCATTTGGCTGTCAAGCATTCTCTAAGCAAGTTATACATGGCATTGGAGTCAAAGACTATCTTAAGACTCAATTCTCACACAAAGAACAGAATTTGATTGTCTCAATCATTGGTTTCCTTTTTCTTTTTTTTATTTTGATTTCACATATTCCTCAGAAAAAGAGCAAAAGAAAACATACACGCAAGCCCAAGCTAATGAAGTTACAGAATATAACTTACATAGTACCGATTACTGGTACTTTGCATTTAATGGTCTCTACTGCCTACCATTAAAGGAATGGGTGGCTTCATCTCAGTTTCCAGTGCTAGGAAGCTATGCTTGATAGCCTCTGTGGAATTATATATATATATATATATATATATAGCCTTTTCAACCCAGATGAGTACAAATGAAACTGCTTGTTATTATTTTGTTTAGATGACAGCAATACTTGTTCATTCTTCACTCTTCTTCTTTTCTCGAATGCCATCTTTTAAGCTTATCTGACTTGTTGGACAAGTATCACTGCAAATTAAAGAGGAGTTTGGCTGTCACAATCAAAAATACAGGAGAGTGAATGTCGGCATGAAATAGCATGGCATCTCTTAGTTTGTTTACTTCTCAACGCCCTCTAATTTACTGATCCTATTGGTTATCACATGTTTTTTTTTGTTTACTGATAGATAAGTGAATAGAGAGATGCCAGGCTCTGATTGGATGACTGGTTTTTTTTAGCGTGTATTTGAAGTAAACAGAACGTAATGATCATTTTCTCCCTCTTTTTTTTTCTCTCTCTTTATCAAAGTCATCTCAACTACATCTTGAAACTTTGTCACCCAGACAACCTCAAAGGCAAGTAACAAAATACTCTTCTTTAACAATGCTCTTATCTAACTTGCTTTGTCGTTTATAGCCTAAAAATCTGCAATCTACGCAAGTCTATTATTGCACCAAGAGCAAAAAACGTTATCTACAAAAAAGAAGAAAATACGCGTGCCTTTCCATCTACAAAACTACAAAACTACAAAACTACAAAACTACAAAACTACAAAACTACAAAACTACAAATGCTTTCAAACTCTCTACAAATCCTTTTTACTCGTTCTCTCTGCTCTCTCTCTGCCTCTCTCTGCTCTCTCTTCTTCTCTTGGTGCTTCTGCCTCTACTTCAAGCTTGATGGGAGTAAGGACAAAGACTGATGCTGCCTTTCCTGATCCTATATAAAGTGGCTTACGACCGGAATCTAGTCCATTTTCGCGAACGACCTCTCGTTTTCTAGTATTGGGACTGAAGTCGGAATGACTGAGGGCAATTACGCCGCCTGATCTGTTAACACTATGAGCGTGTCCTGTAGGGATCTGGGCAGAGGAAGCGGGTACAGACATACTTGTACTATTCCTCGTTAGTTGACTGGTATGGGGTTTGCTAAGGATTTGGGATAGTGCGAACAGAACTGAGTCTTCTTTGGCTTATTCAAAAAAGTAAGTCAAGGAAGGCTTACCCTCTGCGTTCTTACTTTTTCTTGTCTTGCTTTGTTGTTGGAGGTGACTCTATTATTAAACAACTCAAGACCTGCCTTTGCTGATGCCTTTACTGATGTCTTGCTGGGTCTCTGTTTCTGTCTCTATTTCTGTCTCTATTTCTGCTTCCATCTCTGCTTCCAAATGTGCCTATCCAAATGTGCCTATCCAAATGTGCCTATCCAAATGTGCCTATCCAAATGTGCCTATCCAAATGTGCCTATCCAAATGTGCCTATCCAACCCTATCTTGACAGTATTTACCGCATCTGAACCACCATATACCTTCTCAGATTGCTTTAAGAAGAGTTTTTTATTGTGTTTAACACTTTTTCTCTTCACCTAAATAAAAAGTCTATTTTCTATCTTGTTCCACAATAATACTTACAGACATTACACGTTTTTACAACTGTCTTTACTTTTACTTGAATCTCTGCCTTTCTCCTTCTTTTTCGCTTTCTTTGAGTCTACCTTGTCACTCTGGTCAAAGTAACAACTAAGCGAAAAAGCCTTTTCCTCATGAGCTCTCTCTATTCTCCAATTCTTTTTCAGCCCATACATGTTAAGATGCATTATTAGGCTTTATCTCGTACAATATTTGCAGTGCAAGGTCTATAAATTGGCCTAAATGGAGAGAAAGATATTCACAGCCAATATTGAGAAGAATCATTTACACCTTGCTTGTGAGTATCTCACAGCCAACAAAATCTTTATTCAAAAAATGATTGGATGAATCAAAGCAGATAAAAATAAGGGCAAATAACTTCTTATTTTTTTTGTTGCTTTAATTTCTTGCAGATTAACAATGGGAAACGACGGAGGCTCCATCCCAAGACGTATTGAGCTCGTCAAAGAAAAGGCGAGAGATATTCTATTGAACCCTGATATTGAAAGAGCTGCTGCTTGGCTTTATTGTGCTTTATCAAAGGTAAAAAAAAAATGTTTTCAGTATTAAGCAAATCTAATCTTGCAAAACCCGCAGCTTCTTTTAGATCAGCCTGTCGTTTCTTGTGGTTTAGGAAAGCTGTATAACCAAGATGCCATTCTAGAGTATTTGCTTAATCCCAACACTTACGGCGATGGTGATAAGATCTGCTCTCACATCACTTCTGTCAAGGACACAGTAAAGCTCAACTTGACACCCAATCCTTCTTACAACTTAAAGGCATCCAACACAGATTCAGCCACTATGGGAAATCTCGAAAAAGATATCAAAAGCAAGTTCATTTGCCCTTTGTCTATGAAGGAAATGAATGGAAAGCATCGTTTTGTTTATCTAAATACATGCGGTTGTACCTTTGCTGAACAAGCATTAAAAGAAGTTCCTAGTAATGAATGCCTCACAGTAAGCATTGATAGCCATAACATTTCTTTTCAGTTTCTAACCATGCTGTATCAATAGTGTGGAAAGCCATTTGAAACAGACAATATAGTGGTCATCAACCCAACAAAGGAGGAGCAAGAAGTGATGCGGAAAAAACTAGAAGAAAAGAAAGCAAAGGCTAAATTAGAAAAGAAGTCAAAGAGCAAAAAGAAGAGAAAGAGAGAAGATTCACCAGAAAAATCCATCAAAAAGACAGTGTCCTCTGTTCGCTCTTCTGCCGCTGCTGCTGCTGTGATGGATAAGGTAGCTCAAGATTTAGCTGAGAAGAACAAAAACACACACATGTCAAATGCTGTCAAGAGCATCTTTAGTTCAAGTGAAAAAAAGGAACCCAATGGCAATTATCTTACTAAAGGCACTTTTACTCGATATTAGAAGATTTGTAAATAGAATAAAATCAATCCCCCCCTTTCTTCTTCTTTAATGACATGTAGCACTTTTGTTTCCTGGTGCTAAAAGACAACTGAACTAAACGATTTGATGTATCAATTCCAAGATGACATTTCGCCATAGGCATAATACGATGAAAGTAGCCATTGATTTTTTTTTCTGATTAGCCTAAGCAAGGAATGAAACAGGTGTTTGATCAGCTTTTTCTTTGCTTACAGTAATACAGCTCCTTTTTTTCCTTTTTTGCTATTGTCTTGCTGAATAGCATCATAATACCTTTAGCAAGATCATACGCAGTCCTGGTCCAGATGTTTGGAAATAAACTGGCCTCAGGCCTGATATTCAAAGTCATAATAGGTGCACTGCTAAACTATACACAAGAATGCATCAGTTTATCAAGCCATACAGTTATATGACGTATTCCCCCCAAACCAATTCATCAGTGCTCCAAATGATTGGATAAAGATTTCGTGTTTGTACAATGAAAAGGTGTCTTTCTCCTTTCCATTACGAAAAGAAAAAAAGGGGGGCGGGAACTTGTCACAGTTCTGAAAGCTCCGTGTAGGTTGTATGGGATATCATTATCTTGTTTTTGAATCATAAGCAATGAGCTTAATCACACTAATACAGCATAATGCACTAAGCAGTTAGGTGTATTATTAAGCTAATTTAGGGGGCTTTTTTTTTTATTCTAATTTTCAGAGAGATCTGACAAAAATCAAGAATCGGATAAATGTTGTTTGTATGAAAGTTAAGTTTATTTCAAGTATATTGCTAATGAATGATTGTATTGTATGAAAAGAATTAAGATAATGCAATAATAAGTAGAGTAATGTGTTTCAATGCTATGTACAGGTCTAGTTGAATATGGCCTTGTAGTCTTCTCTCATATTCTATTTGCTTAAGCGCCAGTGTTGGTGACATCTCGACTGACAGTATAACTACCATTGCCACCCATAGGATCAAAAAAACTGCCAACAAAATCAGGCTTTGTACCAGTGCGCATAGGGTCATTGTAATAGCGGTCGCTAGCAACAGGTTGAACAGCAGCATCAACGTTGATTATGGAACCAGTAGGAGAAGTGATAGGTGTAGCATTGTTTGAGTGAGCAGGTGTGTTGGTAGTCGAGTTGTCTTTGTGATAGCGAAGGAAATGCTTCATGAAGTTCATTTTGTATTTAAGAGGAGTAGATTAAGAGTAAAGTAAAGAAGAGAACTAACTCGAATATCTAGAGGTCTTTATATACTGATTTGCAGACTCACCTGTCTAAACGGTTATCCGTACCCGATAATGTTCCTTTTTTTGGTCAATTTGAGTCGGATCAATTGGTTACAGAAAGTATTATTTTGTAAATCATTCTTGCTTGAACCCCCAGCTGCCTTCCGATTGTGACACGATCATACTGTTATTTGATTGGACCGAAAAAATGTATAAGCGATAAATCAGCATAATAAACCAAAAAAAAAGAGAACAAGAAATTAATGAGAAATTACCTAATGAAACTTGAAAAGACAGACTTTTGCTTTTTTCTTCCTTTTCAGATAAAAGAAAGTGATATGTGGTTGATATCTGCTGTCTATAGTTGTTATTACCGTTCAGCTATCTTCTTTTCGTTTGCGGAGATCTGTGGGGTCAAAACGTTTATACGAGCGGAGGGCGGCTAAGACATTATGCGATATATGCATGTTTAGTCATATCGCTTTTATATGATGCCAATCGGTGACTTTACAAATTCAAACAGGAGATTTTAAAATTCTTCCCTCCCTGAGCATATACGCTCTTATCCTTTTCACAGCTAAAGCATACAGGTTAGCCCGTGTTTCAGACAAAAAGAAAGCTTTTGTTTGCTTGA
The DNA here is from genome assembly GCA_025331445.1 of Blakeslea trispora. NCBI lineage: Eukaryota > Fungi > Mucoromycota > Mucoromycetes > Mucorales > Choanephoraceae > Blakeslea > Blakeslea trispora. Next base: position 50,279 of record JAIWNE010000013.1, on the reverse strand, counting down.
TGCATACTTGAGGAAAATTAGTAATTCAAGCTGTTATTGTTTGCACCATCTATATATAGTACAGTGCATAAAATAACACGGTCAAATGCACCATAAAAGTAGAGAAATACATCCAAGTCGAGAAGACATATTTTATAGCACACTGCTATTCCTGAATCAATCTTTTCCATAATTTTGATTTATTGTTTGATCTTTGGTCTATTTTGTTATTTTTGTGTCATTTGATGTTCCAAATAAAGTATGAAAAGGTGTGACAAAAGATAACCTTCTAAGGTTTTGTTTGGTACTTTTACTTCGAATCAAAGCAAGGTATCATCTGTAAAGAGACGCTAATAAATGTTGGATGTATTTACTGCAGAGATGTGTCTTTTCTGTGCTGACCTATAGCCTTGAGTCTTGTACGCAGTTATGTTCTTTTTCCTTTACTAATCACAAGTATTATGGTATGTTTCTCTCTTTGTACATTTAGCGCATGATGTATTTTGCATTGAGATTGCTTAAAGGCGCATCGTGCTTCTTCTTGCTCTTTTTGTTATCCCTGTACAGTTTTATGCATCTCGGCATGAATGATAAAATTACAAGACTATATAACATCTGATAAAAAGAAATCGACTTATCTGATTAATGTTCGATGTTCGAGTCTTTGCTTCTCACAGTCATAAATACAACAGTCGCTACATGTAAGAGTTGTTGGATATAAGAGTATATCATATAAAAGTACATTTCTCAAGAACATAAACACTCTCGAATAAAGCGACAATCATACTATGGCTGAATTGAGACACATAAGCACTTACACCACTGACTTTGAAGGTCGTAACAGAGACAGCTTTCTACACGTTTATCCTCTTCTTCACTATTTAGTTTTGACAGATATGAACTTTATTTGATCTAGCTTTATGTCGTCAAACAATTATGAATGATAATAGCTCTAGCCATATAGCTAACTGTAGAAGTGTTAATGCGTAGTTGCTCTGTTCTCTTATTCATATTTACACACCACTTATATCATGTATGTGCAAAGTTGAACTGTTGCTTCTGTTTGACATTGAGTTTTGAAGCAGGGCCACTACATGGTTGATTATCACATGATTATTTACTTCTTTATTCGCAGCACATACACACGCACAAAAAGAAGGAGATCTTATACTGCCCGCTCAAAAAGGCTTTTCTCGAGAGTTATAGAGTATTGAAGCTGTTCATGCTTAAGAAGTCTTTGATTAAAGGTGACGCAAATGGTCAATCTTAAGCTATTGCTCATTCAAGACCCTATGTTCGTGTTACACCAATGATAAGGCTTAGGTAGAAACTCAAAGATTGTATTAAACAGTAAGCCACAGTCTATGGGTATTACCTTTAACAATCTGGATGAAATAAGACAAAAAAAAAAGAATTTAACTAGTACCTAATGTTGTCAGTTGGTAGTAGTACCTAATATTGTTGAGAAAACCCCTTGAGTTATACAGTATTCCCATTGTTATTTAGATGGTACTTTTGATAATCACACAAAAAGGTGAAGCTATAGATTGGTTTAATTTAGCAGGTCTATCTTGAGCAACATAGGAATGATGCCAAACACCGCTTTCTCTAAAAAGTTGTTTACAAGTCAGCTTTCATTATTTTTCTCTCACTCTCTTCTTTCTCCTTCTCTTTTTTTTTTCTCGTTCTTTCCTTTTATAGCTTTCGTTAAACTACAACTATGAGTGAAGAAGCACAGATCGCTTTCCTTGAAGCTTGCGGTATATACGCTTATCAGAACTCTATCGCAAGTGACAAGAGAACTGCTCGTGTTGTGTCCATACCTGACCTCAAAGCTCATCTCTCTGAAACCTACCGTTCCACCTTAAGTAACATATTCTATCTTTACAATTCACTCGAACGTTTTTTAAAAGGTGCTGGACGTGAAATGGTGCGGTCTGGCATGCTAAGAGCATGGACTTCATGGAATTATGAGATAATGTCAACAGCTAGTTATATGAACGACAAGCGACACGACCATCATTACTTCTCTGCATTAACAAAATACCAGTCAGATTCAACTCTTTTGTTTGTCTTTTATTTGAAAGACGACAAACACCGATTCGAACAAGAGAGAGCAGAGCTGAAACAGAAAGCCAGGATGCAACGTCGTCCTGAAAGTGTAAACAACACGACTGAAAATGCTTCAAAACAGTTTGATCCTATTAGTAACGAAATATTTGAGCTTTGTCATACCATGCAGCCTACAGAAAAATTCTTTAAGGATACACGATCATTGTTGAAAAGACTTCAGAGCATGCTTGATAATATTTGGCCCGGCATGGATTACCGTATCGCCATATTTGGGTAAGTTGTTTGATACAGGTTTCTTTCTGTCTGTTCCAACATTGCATTGTAGCTCTACAGCCAATCTCTTGGGGCTCAAAAATGCCGATATTGACCTGTGCATTGTAGTGCCTGAAGCAAGGTTCGAGCAGGATTTGAAGACTTTCAGGAAGCGCTTATCACGACAACCAAAATCTGTGTACAACATGTATTATCTAGCTGCTCGATTAAGAGACATCGGCATGAGGTCTGTTGAGTCTATTGGTCATGCTAGTGTGCCTATATGTAAATTTGTTGATCCTCAAACAGGATTTAACTGTGACATTAATACCAATAACATCCTGGGAATCGAAAACACACGTTTGATTGGTACTTATGCTAATCTGGATGTTCGTATCCGACCTCTGCTAGCTGCTATCAAGCACTTTGTCAAGGCAAAGAATATCAATAATCGTAAGTGGATTTCTTTTTTTTTTCTCAAAATAAAAAAAAAAGATCATTGTGCTAGCATACTTACTTTCTCTCTCTCTATAGCTCGAGGAGGCACTCTCAGTAGCTATGCCTATGTCATTATGGCACTGCATTTCTTGATGGTCGGTCTTAAACGGCCCCTTATTCCAAGCCTTCAAAAACCAAATGTCCACTGTCAATCACGAAAATGTAATTCTGTAACAGGCAAAATTGTAAGTCAGTTACAAGATCATCAGATTGTACAATGGGATGCAAGATACCACGATTGTTTGAATATCTATAACACAGCTACCAGTGCATATAAGATGAGCCCTTCAGTGAACAAAAATGATACCATTACTTATTGGGAAGGAAGAAACAAGAAGTCTGTCTCTCAAATATTGACAAAGTTCTTTGAGTATTACTCTGATCCAAACAATTATGTAGTTTCCATAATTACACAAAACGGTAAGCTGTATGGCAACTACGATGCTAGTTACTGGAGCCCGAACCCAATTGTTGTTCAAGATCCTTTTATTCTCAACAAAAATGTAGCGTACGTACAATCATCTTATTCCACTTTTCTCTTTCTCATTATACTTATGGCTTACACTATCATCTATAGACGTTCTTGTACGATGAATGGCGCTGATATTATCTTTCGGGAATTTGAGCGAGCCGCACAATTACTGAAAGACAACACGCCATTTCACATTGTGTGTGACAAACAATATAATATTGCCCGAACGATTGATACTGAATGTATGGAATACCGGTTGCAATTACAAAAGCAGCAGACAACCACATACAATTGGAAGCAACATGTAAAGTTACCCGCCTCTGATATTAAGCATTCTGAGAAACAAGAGAATACACACATTTGGAATCCGCAATTTAGCACAACAACTTCAGCAAGTCTAGATATCACCAAGATTCAAGCCAAAGACAGCCTTATCGGGGAGCTAGATGAAAAGAATTTGGATGAAGTCATTGAAATACTGAAACCACTAACTGATCATGCAGAGAAAGGTACACAGCAGCAGAAGAGAAAGGTGAAGGTAGAGCTTCCTCAACCAAGTGAGCCAGCGAAGGAAGAACATCATCAGGAGAAGAAACAACTCAAATCATCGCCTCAGTCTATTATTAAGCTGGTCGAGAAAATCATGGAGCACCAACCAGAATCGCTGACTGTCCGAGATCTAACAAAGAAGACATGTATGGATATGGATGCTTTAATCAATGAGTCTTTCAATAGCAAATCTTTTATGAACCAGTTTGGAATCCACGACTTTTATTATTTAATTGCTCAACTGAAACATCTGGAATATGCACTCACCGATGCGATAATACCAGATATAGGGAAAAAAGGCCGCCGCAAGCTAAAAACTATATGGGCTAAAATGTCTATAACTGAGCGCCTTGATAGCTACATGTATATGATGGAAACAGGTCAACAGACAGGGTTTAAGGATAGAATTACGAGATCAGCACCAAAGCTAACGTTTAACGAGAGAAAATTTTTTGGTCTTATAAAGCAATCCGAACTCAGCAAAGAAAAGGAGCAAGAAGAATATAACAGTGACCGAATAAGCAATCAGTTTGATGAATATGTAAACGAATTTGAAGAGGAGGAAACTGATAAAGGAGAAGAAGAGGAAGAAGAAGAGGAAGAAGAAGAGGAAGAAGAAGAGGAAGAAGAAGATGAAGAAGAGGAAGACGAAGAAGAGGAAGACGAAGAAGAAGACGAAGATGAAGAGGAAGAAGAGGAAGAGGAAGAAGATAGTGAATTCGAGGTGTTAACAGAAGAAGGAAAAACAAAAGAAAGTTACAACGATAACGATATTGTTGATGTTTATTTTTACGTGGAAGATGTACCAGCTTATGTTGATAGTTACGAACTATATCAGCACCTATATTGGTATGGAGAAGTATATTCAGCTGTTCCAGCCGTTACAAAAGATGATGAGCATATCGATTGGTTCATACATTTCAAAACAAAATACATCAATTACGAAAAACGCAGACTTCCATCTCTTATTCATCTGGATGACTACGATGACTGTATTGTATCGTTTCCTAAACTACATCCGCACTAACCTTCACGTTGAAAAAAGGCCAAGCATTTCTTAACCAATGCAATGAAGATCACTTACCACAATAAACACATGCTGGCACAAAGGTGTCACCATTCGGCATAACTGAAATGGGAAAACGTGCGATCAATTTTATTAGCGGTGGTAATAATGATTAAACTAAATGCTATTGTAAATTATGTGTATATATGAGTATGTAATAATTAGATGTAAGATGTGTAAGAATTTAGAAGTGAATTAGGATATTCAGCTTCTGTCTAGAATACAATGTGTATGTCTTTTTCATGATGTGCATTCTTTTTCGCTGGATTCATCATCTTCATTGAAAATCTTGGCTCCAACAATGTATGCTTCTTCACCAGATACTAGGCGCTTAACACAGGCCAATGTAGATGGCAATGTCAAAAAGAGCCAAGCAGCAACAGGCAGAGAGACATAATCCAAAACGTTTTTCCATGTACGAGATTCAGATTTTGGCTTGCGATAGAATTCACGATCGATATAACGATGCAGGTGCTCATAAATACCAAGGGTAGCAAATAAAGGAAGAGGTAAGAAGATTGTGATCATCTTGACTACTGTCCATAGCTTGTAAAAGAAATCTGAGATCAAAAGTGGATTGTTGGCAGGAGTGATGATATCCATCCATGAGAATGGAGGAAACAAGATGAGTTGCATCAAAGGAACAGCAGCAAACATAAGCCATCCAGAAGATGCAGGAATCATATGAGCTTCAAGAATAACAGAGCAAGCAGCTAACTTGTCATTGAAACTAGAAGTACTTGTATGACAGTCCAAGAGGCCTTTTTGGTTCTTTCGGTTCTTATAACAATGAATCATATGTCGGAGCGTATAGCCAAGGTCAGCAACACCTTGGAAATGGCGCTTAGCCTGAACATAACGGGCATGAAGGTTGGCAATATAACCTTCGCATTGAACATTAGTGAGGTTGATGGGTACATAGATGGGTGCAGTACGCGCATGACCATCTGTTTTGAAGAAGCATTTCAGCCACATATGCATATCTTCACCAATAGCATCTGCATCAACATCCCAATAACCGACCCTTTCTGCCAAGATAAACGAGAGACTGTAATTTGAACAAGGAACACACAAGCCATCCGAATTGCTTAAATTAGACATGACGAGCGAAGCCCAGGTGATATCTGTCATACGTACAGCCGCAGGTACCTGATTACAGTTACGAGAGAAGAAAATCGGAGGTGCACAAACAGTGTAATAGGGATCATCAGCCTTTCTTAAAGCTTCTTCTACTTCAATTATATAAAGCTCGGGAATAGCAGCATCTGAATCCATAATAGTCAGGATAATTTCACGGCGATCAAAGCCCTGACGAAGCATTTCTGCACAACCGTTTCTAACAGCATAATTGACGTTTGATCCCTTTCCACGATATTCACCGGGAACATTAGCAGGATGACCAGTAATGATAAAGTTACGAAATCTGTCTTTGAAAAACTCTTCCAAACGCCTTCCTTTCTCTTCCCATCCTGTCTCAGATGCTTCCATTGCCAAAATGATTGCATAATGAGTGGCAGCATCTCTATGAGAAATAAAAAATTCAGGAAATTGTTTTTTAAGGTTGTCAAATACACATGTAACCTACCTGTGTACAGCTAAGCGTCCAATCGTGTCCTTCAAAAGAGCCTCAGGTTCACCATAGTTCGGGATCACAAAAGTATGGATATAGTTTGGTTTCTGATATGACAACTGCTCAACTTCCAAGCCCTCTTCCAGGTTAGCATATTTATTGGTTCTGTTTGAGTTTAAATGATCCATTGCAATTTTCGCCTTATCGTGGTGTAGCTTATCGTTCAGTGTATGTTTGTTCATAGAGTTCCACTTTTTGATGCTAGCCCTGATTCTGACGGACGATAGATAAAACTTGCAGACATGATTTACTTGCTGGTATAAGAAACCAGTGAAGTAAATGAACAAGAAAAGAATGTAGAATCTTGGAAAGAATATAGGACCCAATGGTAGTAAAGCCAAAGATATAATAGGCGTCAAAGGAGCAACCCATTCAGCAGGCGAACTCAACCGAGACATTGCTCTTTTCCAAGTCTGATAATAACAAAGAAGAAGGAGAAGAGAGAGAAAAAAAAAATAGAAACCAAAAAAAAAAGGTCCCAAACAATTAAAGGTTTTTTCGTCGCCGAAAAGGTCAGTTTTTTATGAACATTACCAGGCGTACAGAATTTTTTTTTAAATCGCAGATTCAAAATCATATTAAAGCACAAATGATGAAAAGAGTTTAAAGTATGTTTGAGATCGATTACCCTTTAGTCAAGTGTTATTAAAGCTTCATTATAACAAGTTGAATCAGTCAATTCATATGAGCTGATTATCAGAAAAAACTTGTGATTTCTACATGCACTCATCATAGATTGAATGAAGCGTTAATAGCTTTTTTTTTCTGCAGCAATGACAAAGGAAATAAAATTTACAAAGTGGGATGATTGGTAAACCTTGAGCATGGATAAGGCAGATTCTAAACAGCCAAATTCAGATAACCGGCCAAAGAGTCTATTGCTTGTATTCTTTACACAAAACAACCTTGGCTGATGAAACAGATAGGCCAAAAAAAAATTTTTTTTATTGGTCAAAATTGGTTTTTTTCTATTACCCAAACTTCATCTTGATCATCATTAAAGTTTGCTTTGTTCCTTCTCGTACGACTATAAATATAGCTTATTTTTTTTTTAAAAAAAGATAGAGCGAAAAAGGACACTTTGCCAAGCAATTCAATCCTTATAATATTGCTCTAATCATTCTATCTGGGTAATGCGCTTTTCAAAAATTGTTCTCAGAAAAACTAGTGCTTACTCCGAGGAGTGAAAACAAACAACAAACTATTGCCATGACAATGCGTACCTTACAACAATGAAGCTGAAGTTTGTTGATACCAAAGATGTTTTCCTTGGTACACATTTTTATAGTTTCTGTTGAAGCAAACGCTTTCATACTAAAGTCTCTGAATCCAATGATTGCGAAAGATACCCCCTTTTTTTTTCATTGCTCGAGACAGCTTATCAACAAGATGAATTAGTGGGTGCTCATGTTTTTTTTCTCTTTGGCTAAATGGCTCATAGGTTGGTGCTGTTACCTTTAGGCTCATCATATACACCTCATTCTGTGTTTCAATTCATCCATTTCAACTATTTCTCATATATGTCTTTGTTCCCGTTGTTCGAACCTAACAATCGATTGTTCCAACTGGAAGGGTCATACTTGAGTTTGGACAAAAGGATGATATTTTGATTGCAGCATCTGAGCTTTATTAAGCTCTGCTCACTTCTATCATTTTCTGTGTATTACGAATCATGCTATATAGGACTCCTTTCTTCAAGAGGTATCCCATGACAACTATGGTTTTTATCCGGAGTACAAGATCTACTTCAAACCCTTTCTTTGATTGTTTTTCGTCTTTTTTTTTTTTTATTCAAAATAGCTTGTCCTTCCCCGAAAAAAAAATAACTTTTGTACATCTTAACACGGTCCCTTAAATTGGGGATACAAAGATTTGTTGATAGCAAATTCTTACTAAACTACATCCTCCACACAGACGCCATAAGATGTGTTTTCCTTATTTATTCCTTGCAAGCTTTATTCAGAAATAATTTAAGACAATGGCAGAATTTGTTCTTATCAGACTAAGATCAACGCCTGGGACAATATTAAGTCTTGAAAATTTCGCTCCAAAGCCAAACACCTCCAAATCAAACAACTGCTATGTTGAAATTGCTTCTTATAAAAAGAAAAGGAGCAGTCGTAGTTTTAGGAAATTCAATTCCTCAAAAGTCTTGCAACAAATCGTTGTAATTCAGTTAAGGAATGCTTAAATCAAAGTGGGATTTTAGAAGTCCTATTCGGAGTGAGTTTGTTTAAAATGGTTATAAAATATTTTGCACATTGTTTGCTATCTGGATTATGTCAGGTCTCAAAAAGAAATAGCTCAGTGTATCATATCAATGAGTATGACCCTACAATTAATTAGACAATATGGCACCATGCAATAAGATCTCAAATGGATTTTGCCGTTGATTTTCTTTATCTAGTATCAACCAAACACAAATGTATGACCTTAGTAGGACCGAACTACCATGTGTCTAGCTATTTTTTATTCTAAGAGAGAGAGAGAGAGAGAGAGAGAGAGAGAGAGAGAGAGAGAGAGAGAGAGAGAGAGAGAGAGAGAAACAAATGAGCTACACTAATCCAATTTGCTTGTAGGTTTGCGTTGGACTTTATTGCCCCAGTAGAGGACAACCTGCAAAACCAAGATAGCATTGAAAGAGGCAGCCAACATGTTACCAAACAACATGAGCGTATCGTCTAATTCTGTCATGGTAGTAAATACACGTGCAGCACTACCAGCAAGGTAATTCACAACTGTGAAGACAGATAATTGACCAGTAGATTTGTTTTTGAAATTGGTATAAATTTGAGGTACTTTACTAGCCAAACTGAGTGGGATAGTGGCAGCATATAAACTACTCATCATAACAGGAGAAATAAGCTCAGCATTGTTCAAAGTATAGAGAATGCCAGCAAACCCAGCAAGAACGGCTATCAATTGACCTTGTTGACGACCAAAATAGAAAATGAGGCATGTGATGATGATGTTTTGAATACAGATAAACATAATTTCACCAAAAGTACTGAAAGGGTTCCCTTGACGAAGGTTATAAGATAAAGTGATGAAATAAGAGAGTGTTTCAAGCAAGTAGCTTGTTAGCGAGAGGCCTTGAGCAGACTTGTTTCTGAGAATCGTCAAGATCTGTGGCACCTTTACGATAGAACCTCCCAACACGATGCCCAAGCCAAGTCCTTTACTGATGGCGTACTTGACACAGTCAACATCTTGAATATTTAAGTTCTCTACAAGTGATACATAGCACTTTTCTCCAACTACAGCTACAGCTGGATCACGAATAAAAGAGGGAAATTGCATATTGGTTTGAAATGAAAACAAAAACGCGCTTTGTTATTTATTTTATTTTGAAGTATGCTCCATTAGTACAAGTCACATAAACTTTGATGCTTGAGGGCAGATATTTTTTTGGGTGTCCTGATTTTGCATGTCTTGGAGTTTTAATAGAACCTCTCAAGCTACTTACTTGGAAAATACACTTCTGAACTGAAGCTGTGTCATCCTCTTTTCTTTGTTTAATAGATTGTCATTTGAAAATGACAATTTCAACACTGAATAGTTTGAAGCAAAATAATTTGATGGTGAGCATTCAGATAATAGTGTGCTTGAGTCATAGGATGAGAAACTCGGTGACTTAATCAAGTGTAATATTGACATTGGAGATGCCCTAAAAAGAAGCACAAAACAAGTTATGCTACTGTAGATAGAGTCCATCTTATGATTTATTTCGTCTGGTGAAGGTAAGGAAATAAAAAAGAGTGACCACTTTTCTAATTTTTGTGGACAACACTCTAATGGGGGGAACATAAAGGAGTTTTGCTATGAGTACAATAGGCTCAAATCAAAACAAATCTTATCGAATGAAAAGGACTGCTCAATAATAAGTTTATAGAGACTTTTTTTTTTATTATTATCTTCGGGATAGGATGGTTTTATTGTCATTGAATAAATAATCTACAGAGAAAAAGTACAGGAAGAAATCATTTACAGAATCTTTTGTGAGTCCTTTTGGAGCACAGCATGATAGTTTTCAGAATTACGCTTCAAGATATCCATCACAGGTCCCAATAAACGAATGAAGGCTTTCTTGCTTAGTGTGGCACAACGAAGTTTACCATTAGCAATGACAGTAGCTGCACGAGGCTCATCATTTAAGAGAGCAAGTTCTATAAGTTGTATGAATGAATATGTATTCTTTTTTCTTTTTTTTTTTTTCTTTCAAAAACTACTTACCACCAAAATAATCGCCCTTTTTACCCACCATCACTTGCTTTTGTGTACCATCAGGCAAAGACTTGTAGAAGACAGCTTCTCCCGATTCAATAAGATAGAAGTTCTCTCCAGCATCACCTTCGCGCATCACTACATCTTCGTCGCTGTATTGTATCGATTCCAAGGCATCCGCAATCTTGTGGCGTTCATAAATCTCCAGTGACTTGAAGATAGGTACTTCCTCTAAAAAGCGCTCATACATACGTCTCTTACGTGCTGTGTTTTCCATCAGGATGGAACGGAATGTCACGCGATCCAGAGCATATAGAACACAATCTGTGATGGCTTGAATTGAGGCAGCACGAGGGGCATTGTACATCAGGGCTAGTTCACCAAAACTACCTCCAGGACCATAAGAAGTCACTTTATTGCCGTTGATAAAGCAGTCCAGTTCCCCAGACTCAACAATGTAAAAGTAATCACCCACTGCACCTTGTTCAATGATTTGTGTATGAGCAGAGACACGTTTCTCAGCCATAGCATTCACTACATCTTCGTATTGTTCCTCATCCAAGTTTTTGAACAAGAAATTATGTCCGATAGCATCGCGAATGCGTTCTCTTTGTTCGTCACTTTTAGGGATCACAATCTTTTTGAACTCCTGTGTATGTTGGGAAGGCTGCATTGACTCAGCACTAACAGAAGTGCGGCGACCGCGACTACTGGGAGGTGGACCAGAGATAGAAGGAATCTCACCAGCTATTGTGTCTCTTTCTTCATCTTCTTCGTCTTCGTCTGGATTTTGGCGGTCATGCATATCCTCGTCTATACCGTGGGGATGGAAATCGAGACCTAGACTGGCATGGGAAATAGGATCTGTATGATTTGCAGAACAGTCCCTTTCGTTTTAAGTCTAACTGGACACATTGTATATATCAAATTCAATAGAGAAAAATACTCACCTAGTGGATGGTGGTCATATTGACGTGCTTTAGCGCGTTCTTCTTCTAGCTTATTCAAGAAAAAGGTAGCACAAAATTGCAGAATATCTTCTGGTTGATGCTGAACAACTTGTTGGTTTAGTTCATTTAACACTTCAGTATATTCTTCATTGTTGTATTTTTGAGTTTGTTGTTCGAAAGGGTGAATTTCTTGTGAATGTGACATGATATAAAAGATGAAAAGAAGAAAGAAAAAGAATAAGAATAAGAATGACCCAAATCTAAACTATTAAGCTGGTGAATCACTTTTCTAGAATTCAAGTTCAGTTTGTGCTTTGTCTTACTTCAACACGTCAATGCCACATTATTCTTTATTTGTTACTTGGCACCCTCTTTCTAGGTAACCTCTATAGCTTATTCTTATGCGTGGACTGCAGAACAGATTGAATGAGATCAACACAGACTATACCGACAATATAGAATCAACAGACAAGAAGACATATTGAATGAAATCAAGCAGAAAAAACCCCTGCTAAAATTGATGTGACGAAAGTTTGATTGGTTTACTTTGATTGTTTGAATGAAATCATGTCATGATCTTTTTTAAAATAATCAATACTAACTCCGAGTCTAAAGAGAATAGAAAAGCTTTCTCAATGCATAATACAAGTTTTCTTGAAATCTGATTGGCTTTTGACTGTGGAGAATTTCTTGTTACTCTATGCGTTATTGACAAAGAGAACAAAGAAAAGGCTTATTGGATTGTTCAAAAACATAAAGAAAGTACCTGTCATCTCTCTTGGGTGACATGATTCTATTTAAAGTTCCAGCTCGAATAATATGACGTAAAGGCTTTGAACGAGAAAGCTTGTAAGAAACAAGCGCTTAATCTTTTATAATAGGTTTCTATCACCTATTTTTGATATAAGCATCGGACTTTCACATAGTGTATTTATTTGATCTGATAGATTCGTAAAAGACAAGCAATTCTCGAAAAAAAGGATGAAATACCTGTCTTTCTCAACCTTGGTAGTTGCTGTAGATACAGTACACATATCTGACATATAAAGCATTCATAGAAGAGGCAATACTTTAGATTGTTTGAATTGTTTCGACAACTATAGAAGTTATTGACAGGCATGTAAAAACACAATTGTCTGTCCAACTTAATGAGGCTATATCAATTATCCGATTGTATTCCTAGAACAGCAAGTGCCTCTCCGCTTGAACCATCCAGATTTTTGTAAGCTCTGTCGTCAAAAGATAAAGTCGTTACATCAAATGCATGTGTTGACTGAATCCCCAAGAACATTTCCTTTTAAATTGGTCTTATTTCTATTACATGAGCTTCGAGCGAATAAAGCTTTTGTTAGCCTATAAGATCGTCATCACTAGAGAAACGCTAGGTAATACTCTACCACTGCCGTACAGCTAAACAAGTACAAAAAACGTGAATTCTATAACCTTTGATCATCATTACTCTCCTTCAAACAAAAGTCGTCCAAAGACAAGAAATACATGAACTCGATTGATTCACAGTTTAGAAGGATGGACAAAAATTAACTGTCGTTTAATCGTATCATCTACTGTCTTACACAAGAGAATTAAGGGGTAAAGAAAAATAAACATGTTTATCATCCAATGTAGTCTGATCATGATGCATAGAAAAAGAAGAAAATTGCGTGAAAGATAATCAATACCATCTGCTTGATGAATATTGAGTGGAATGAAAGTGATACCAAATAGCTGTTTGTAAAATAAGTATCATCAGTATGAACGTCCCTCTCCTTGATTTTTTTTCTTATGCATGCATCGCAAATGAGTGTAACACAATACACATTGACCGTATTCTTCTCTCCTTTACTTTGAACGATTAAATCAGTTTCTTTATCGTCAAAATACATGAACAAGTTAAAGAGTAAAAAATAGGAGATATGGTAAGAAATGTCTGTAGTTCTCTGAACGATACATATAAACAAGTTTTTTCGAAAGAAAACTTAGGAGAGAGAACAAAGAAGTATAAAAGCACATCGCTTGATTCACTTGTTTTGCATTATACTATCCAAATCAATTTTACAAACCAATGAAGCTCTCTCTTGTTCTCGCTCTTACTTTCTGTGTCGCTCTTGTCTCTGCCGGTAAGCATGGCCACAAGCGCAAGCATTATCAAGACAACAGAATTTACCATCATAATGAAAAACAACAATCTGTCAAGAATGTTGGTAACACTAAGCAAGGCGGTGGCATCCTTAGCAATTTGGTCAATGTTGACATTTTGACTCACAAGAGTAACACTAACAAGATCAGTCAAAATATGGAACACTAGTTATTATACTTGTATCACTACTTCTTTTGTATAAGTAATAAAACAATTGTCTTGAACACAACACAAAGCAAAATAGTTTGAGTCTGCATTGGATCACAGATTTTAATGGATGTAGTATGAGCTAAAGATATTTTAAGCTTGTTTATAAAAATAAATGGACGAAAGTAACAAGAAATATGAATATGTCTTGCTCCCAAACAACAATGAGCTTTGCAAGATGAATTTGATTTATAGATCACTTTGTTATTCACAATCAAATGTTTTATTTCGTTGTAAAGAAGCTATCCGAATCTGGCCAATCTCCGTCTTCTTATTTCATCCATATCATTCTTAGCTTTGTCTTCTAGACTAGCTTCAATAGCTCTAGAAAGCATGGTTTCTTCATCTTCTTCACCATGATCGACAGTATTGGATGAGCTGTCAAGAGAGTGGCCTTTGCCCGAGAATGAGATGAATTGTGTTGCCTGTCCTTGACTTGAAGGCTTTGGTAATATCTTTGCCTTACGGTCTGCTTTTGATGATACCAATGTTCCTTTGATAGTAAATACTGAATAACCCTCTGCTTGAATTTGAGCCAGCATTGTGCTTAGGTATGTTTCGCTTAGATGAGTTGGTGCTTGTTGCATTGAGTCCAGATTGTACCAACGATACGCTTCTGAAAATTTACGTAAAGTAAACCAATGGTTTTGTCGATGGCAAATAAAGGCCTGTTGTTGCCTTTTGTTCGTTGCTTTAGTTTAACTAAACAATCATTTCATTCAAAAACTACGCTTACTCGGGATTTTGTCTGGCTTGCTGCATTTCAGTTGACTGCCATGGTATTAACTCTAAATTCCAAATTTCCAATGCCTTTTGAAGTACCTTTTTTTTTTCAACTGTTATTGTCTTTTCAAATACAAAATGTCAACCATTATGGTCTAACCTGAATTGAGAAATAGCCAGAATCGTCATAATTTTGACTCTCATGGCCCACTCGATTGCTGCCTACAATTTGTTCCTGCTTATCTAATTGTTGTCCTATCTCTGCCAAATCAACTGCTGTAAAATAGTTGCCTTGCTATGAGCGTTAGAACAGAGTGATCGAGGCGAATTTAACTTTGGTTTACCTTGAAGCAATACACTAAGAGAAAAAGAATGAGTTTTGATTATTTCTTTCTGTCTATTTAATGTTTTACTTCAAAGCGTGTTGAGCACATAGGTTGTCTTGTTGTTGCTAAACAGTGTCACGTCAACTTCTTTTTTTAGTGTTCATATCTTGGGATAGAATGCTAGGTCATCTCTTTACCTTTTCAAAGTAAATGTCAGTAACTAGATCCATAAGTAAAAACGCACCAAAGAATGTTTGGCTATCTTGAGGACCACTAGTTACACAGACTAAATTTTCATTTCAAGATCGATGCATTTAAATGACGTAAATCTCAAGCAACAAGCTACTCCAAGTAAAATAGCTGTTGTGACACACACTTTGATCTGTATATTAGATTGTTGTCAAAAGCAGCAAAAGCGACAATATATCTTTTACTAAAACGATGTTGCACTAAGAGTGCCATATAACATGAATCGCGATGGCAAAGTATTTTTAATTTAACAGGTACCGCAAATTGCCTTGATTCATTTATTCTCCAATTCAGTTATGCGTAAAGATATTGTTGCTTTATTGAAGGGAGCGCAAATACTAAACTAGATTTTCCAAACAACGAGCAATCACTGGCTTGAATAAGCTGGGGGAATAAGTCGGCAGCTTTCTTTCTTCTTCCAGGAAAAAATACATTATGCTTGCGAAATAGGCTGGCTTATTATACACTGTTGTTTGCTTCATTTATTTGCTGTACTGTAACCGATTTAGCTATCATTCTTAATGTGGCCCTATTATGGCTTTATGGTTAATGAACATCTTATGCTTTTTAGTGAGTTACTTACGGAATCAAAGTCAATTCGTCATCCAACAGCCTAAACTGCACAGCTTCCAAAGGAGGCAGAATCAGACCTTGTAGATTTTCAATTGATTGCCTTAATTTCTCAAAGACATGATTGGCCATCTAGCTTGTCATTAATACACATACATCAATTACAGGTGTCTACATACGCTTTCGAAACAAAGGCCGCCTGTAAATTCAGGATACAATATGACAATGGGAGCGATATCCATCAAAGCTATCATTCTCTGCCCTTTTTTCAAGACATTCTTCAGATTGTAACCACACATTGACTCCAAGTACCTCCTGATTCTAAAAGTAGCTATCACCCTGTGTTGCGCGCGGATTGCTTGAAAAATGACAGCAAAGTAAAAGCAATAAATACTTTTTTTTATTGTCATTACCTTTCCATTGATTTTTGCGCCGCGATAGCATTTGCTGAGGCTGTTCACTATATTAGCCATGGTGCCGCTCTTTACACTAGCCAATTCAACTTGAGCTGAAAGCAACTTGATAGCTGTAATTCTTGATATAGCCTTCTCAATTTTTGCTCCCATTTCAATTTCTATAACTGTAGAAGTATAAGCACATGTGCATATGTAAATTGAGCAGCACATCAAAGCCTTACAATGCTTCATTTGGCGCTGGCCTACGGCTGGTATTTGGTTCCAAATACTTTCAGGTACTGAATCAGGTTTATCAATATTCTTTCCACTGTCATTTGTCTTGCTTCTCTTGGTAACTCGATCATCTTCGAATGTTAATCTTTTGTTGTTTATAGCAGTATCATCCTTGATTGATTCCATAGGCATCAAATCCAATTTGAGTCCTTCATTAGCTACTACATCATCAAGAATAAAAAAGCCATAATCCTTTACACCCGCAATCTGTACACCCTTTCTTCTTAAGAAGATAGAAAAAGCATCCAAAACAATCTGAGGGTTGTCTATTGAAGAAGAAAGCCAAGTCATATTAGAAGATATTATATATATTATTGTCTGATTTACTATTCAAGTCTTCTTCAAGTACTAGATCAAAGAAGTCGATCCATCCACCTGTAGTTGTCATTCCTAAATAGAGACAGTAAGGATGAAGAGAACAAACAGAGCCATGAGAAGGTTTAAAAAGCTGTTTAACACTTGCTCTTTATGCTTTTGTGCTTAATGAATTGAAGAAGAAAAAAAAAGAAAAAAAAAGATAGATTGACCACAACATGTCAAAACAAATCAAACGCTATGATTGGATCAAACATTCACTGTTCAGAGTACTAACTGTATACAATGGTCACTTTATTCAAGTGTTTATATTCTCGAGACATGCACTCTTATATTATGTACTCTTAAATTGAATGGCATTTTAGCGCTTGAAACAATATAAGTTCAAAGGGATTGCTATTCTTATATTGAGAATACTCTTAAATCGAGCGACTACTGCATTGTTTTATTCAATTATGTAATCTCAAAGCTTATCCTCATCACCTTTTCAAAAGTCATCCTTGAATTTCAACAAATACTTCAAGTATTTCAAGCATCTGGTGAGAATAAATATAAATGTTCCAGCCAATGTTATACTGATTCCTCCAAAAAAAAAAAAGAGAAACAAATGAAAAGAAAAGGCATGAAGTTTACTAAAAAGAAAGAAAAATAAATAAAAAAAGAGGATATCTTATCGAGTATGATTATGGGGTAATACAGGAGTTGTAGTGACTGGAAAAGATGTTGTATGTTGATTCGTATTCATACCATCTGCAGAAATATCTAATAAACTACAATAAAAGTATATAAGAAGCAAAGAAACAGACCTAATAAAGCTATACTTTACTTATCAATGGATCTCGAAAGATCGCCACCATTTGCATGCAACACAAGATAGCAAACACCCTGATCAACATTGCTGAACATGCTAGTCAAAGTCTGTAAATTTGATTCGAACAATTGTCTTTGTTGCATAGCCACTTGGTCAGGATGCATAGTAGGTCTAGGAGGAAGGGGTGGTAACTGTTGTTGTTGCTGGTATCGGTCTTCTTCCTCAGGGCTTTCAGCCCGGCTGCTGCTTGCAGATGAAGTATCGCTTAGGCCTTGAAAGATTTTGCCGACAAATGTCAAAGGTCTTTGCATTGTCTTTTGAGCAAACTGACTACCACGTTCCAATAGGGCTGCTGCTTTTGCAGGATCCAAAAGAGGTTGTGTTTGAGGTAATCTAGAAGACGCCGAACGAGTTGGATGAAGTGCATTCTCATAGCTCACTTGTTGCTTGTCTAATGTGGTTACTTTGGGTCTCTCCTGCTTTAATTCGTTCATCGTTCTTTCAATATTGGTATCGAATTCTTCTTTTGAAATTGATAATGATTTTGCCTCCATTGTCTCTATAAATGAAATAGCACCCATCTATCAAAGAAGGTCAAATTTGAAAGCCATGTACTGTGTTGAGCAGATACTTACCAAGTTTGTCAGATAGTAACCAGCCTCAGCCTGTAATTGTTCAGGATTTCTAAAACGATAAATATATTGCACATTGGAGACAAGTCTAGGTGGGTTCGCTCGGATAACAACATAGATCAAAATGGGTAAAAATTTATCTGCACCAGCATCTCCTTCCACATGCTTAATAAGGCCTTTTTTTTTTTTGCACAAAATAAATTAATGTTATTTCATACATGTCAGGGCATTCTTTCCTACCGAAAATCACTTTGCAACAATTCAATACACAAATCAATTTATCTCTAGGTGCCTTGTAATTATTGATCTTTAGTATCTCTAAGAAGAAGGTCGGTTAAGCCAATAATTCAAGAGACCTTCTTTTTTCTTCTTCTTTTACCTGATTGTGCAAATGATAAGAATGACTCATTGTGCTCTGTTTCTCGAATATCAAGATGTTTTTCATGAATCCATCGGAATATACTGATCTTTTGATAGAGAATTTCATCTCTTTCTTTATCATCTGCTGTAGTTGGACAAAATGTAGCACTAAACAGCCGGTTCATGACTAGCTTCTCCATGCCTTCCTGGGCATTGCTGAACTCTTGTTCCGAGGCCTCTCTCCATGTATCGCATTCTCTCATCTTCACATAGATGAACTTGAAAAACAAAATCAGTACAAACAGCATACGTGATTAGCTATGTAGTCTTACATCCAAAAAGTCTTGTATGATCTTGATCTGCTCATTCACAGTCCATGGTCTACGCTCAAATGATTGAATGAAGCTTTTATAATAACGCATGACGGGCATTGAACTTTTGTATCGCATTTGTTCCAAAAACCAATTAAAATCAAAGGGGACTTCTTCTTCCCTTGGTGGCGCAGATTGCTCTGGTTGTCTAGGAAGGGTATCGTTGGCAACCAATGTACGACTCGCTGAGCTATCTTGGCTTTTTGTTTCCTCTAATTCAATGTCCGCATTAATGCCTGTTTTTTTTACTATTTAGAAACCCCCTTTTTACCATCAAATTGGTTGAAAATATGGTCCATTTCTTTTGCTGCCTTGCTCGTTTTTGGCCTAACAAATATACAGAAAAAGGAAACAATGTTTGTCAATGATGGAGCAGTAGAAACAGAAAATGTGTGTACATTTACTTTGAGTCGGATTGAGTTCCATCTTGTTTTTCGTTAAATTCCTCTTCTGGCTCTTCTTCTGCTTCAGCAATAATCTTGACTTTCTCATCAAATTCCTCAGCCACTTGGACTAGTCTTCTGTTGTCGGAATCTTGCTTCATTCTTGTTTTCTCTCTCTCTCTTTTAGAAAATAAAACAAAAAAAGGAAAGATGCAAAAGAATCTACAAAAAATAAGACAAAATTACCCAATCTCTGCTTGCAATTCTTTGCCACCCTCTTTTTGAGAGCCAGCGATTTTTTTTAAAAAAATTCATAACACATCAATGATTTGAAACAAGGCTATTTTGTATAGGCTCAAATTGATGCTCTCAAATGTTCTATGAAACAATAATATGCTTTCCTCTAATTATTTATCATAGAATTATTCTGCTTAATGCGGTAAATCCCATAAATGATGCTTTGATACACCAAATGACAAATCATATAGAGCAATTGAAGCCAACCATCCACTGCAATAGTTGTCGACTTATTAGTTAAAAATAGGTACCTATCAAAGAAGCAGTAGTTGTTTGATTTAAGGATATTTTCGAGATTGAACAGTGCCCCCCAGTATCAACTGCTCTTGTATAGGAATACGTTTGTTGATAAGGGCTTTTTCTTGTCGTTTGGGTGATTGTAAAACATATATATGATTTCTTTCGTGTATAGAAATTATTAAGAATGTTATGGAAGATAGACAAGATGGACAAATTAATGAGAAAAAGTAAAACATGCAGAGAGTAGAGCAGATGAGATGTTAGTTGCAATTCGACATATGAAAATTCCTCAGTCATCAATCTATAGTGATCTTTTTCATGCGTCCTAACAAATGAAGATTAAAGAGAGGGTTTTATTCAGTGCAGGATGGAATGTCAATATAAACTATATGTGGTAACACAGAACAAGATCTGCCTTTGATTTAGTTGTATATCGAATATTATATGATGTATGTATAATACGGTTAGGTATTAGCATGGTTATAGTGTTCTCATTTAAGAAGGCTTTTAATTCGTTCTTTAAGTCAAGAGAATGGAACAAGATTATAGAGAGGATTTTATGTTGTGATGTTATGGGATTGAGAATAGATATAAAAGAAGATACAATAGTCGCTTTATTTAAGAGTGTTCTTATTCTTGTCTGTGCTGATTGGAGCATGTTTAAGTCTTGACAATGACGATAAGGTTATTTGAAAGACCAAATAAGTCATACGGATGGTAACATCCTAATCAAAGTGAATCCAAGTAAATCCTTAGTCAATTAAGCATTTGGATAAAGTCAATAAGGCTCGCACTAAGAATCAGACTAAAACTATTATATAGCATCATCCATTAGAATAAGTCGTAGAAGGCAAGCAACGATAAAGATGATGAAATCATAGAAAGGAGTACAATAGTTTAGAATAGGATCTAATACACTGCGATCTGTAATGAGTCATAAGAAAATATAAAAATATCTGTTGATAGAGCATTCTATAAAGCCTCTCCCACACTTTTACTGGAATAAACATTTTTTTTTTTTTTTTTTTTATGGAGAAATAAAATCTCTTTATTTAATGACGAGAAAATTCGAGTCACAATTATTGTTTTTGGGTTATTGTTTTTTTTTATGCGGTATATGAGGGGAAAGGGGAAGTTGAGAATATGGTTGTGGGTAGGAAAAGATATAAATAAAGCGACCATTAAGACGCTGGAAAGACTAGGCCTATAATAGGGAGAGGAGAAACACCTGTTTGTAATAAAGTCTCTTGAGCATGTCGATGGAGATCTGTAGAAGCCAGGTTAATCGCTGTAGCTGAAAGGAAAGGAACATCATCAAAGACAAACAACCAGTGACAACGCCAAACTGCTTGAAGTGATGAGGCAAGTACAACGTATGGGTTCCTGCAAAACGAGGTCTTGGTCAATTGTGGCAGGTGAAGATTAAAGAGTGCCGCTCTAAGTGCCTGAGTGGAGAACGGAGTGGCAAAATGCATTGACCACAATTCCTCCCAAACAGGTAGTTTCTTCTCGCATTCGTAGAGGAAATGCTCCATAGAGTCAGTCTTCTGAGAGCAGATGGTACAAATAGGGTCAGTAATGGCAGGAAGGATTCCATGCAAAATTGCCCGGCAAGGAAGCTTACCCAGTAAGAGCCGATACCACACGTTCCGACTAGTATGCGACAAGGAATAAGACCAAAATTGATTCCATTGTTTGGCTGTCAGGCGAGATGTTGAAGAAGGAAGGAGAGCGAGATCTGTAGAACCAAGACCTAGAGATGACAGGAACGGTGATGCATCCACTTGGTGGTGGCTGACAGGCACGAAGGGATGAGATCCAATTTGGGCGAAGGCAGGAGGAATAAATGCTCGCACAAAGAATGGGGAAAGAACCAATGTGTTTGTTCGTACCAAGCGAAGAAATTTGCGAACAAGATATGGATGAGTTGTGATTTCATTCAAAGTCTTTGGTCTGAGACGACGGCAAGCAGAGTCAAGTATGTAAGCTGCAGAACAAGTCAATTGTTTTAATGAGCGAGGAACTGTAACGGTGGGAGGCTGTAGATAAAGTGAGCCTAAAGGGAGACTCAGGCATGTCTCAAGGCTAACTACAACATTGACGAACGGTTTTGGAAGAGCATCCATCGAGCGGAATAACAAGTGGAATGGACTCTGAAAGGACCTAAGGATAGAAGGTCTCAAATGAGGGAACAACAAGAGCAGTCGGAAATCTTGCAAGGACCAAGAGTCAGCAGCCATAAAGGGATTGTCAGGCAGATGATAGAGCGCAGACTGAACCAAGAAGGGCAAAACAAAGGAATGTGTCAAAGCTGAGCTTTTCCATGAAATGGGATTAAGAACAGAATCGGTAAAAGACAACAACGGATTGAGCCATCTAAGTTGAAGGGCGAGCTGTTGGTGTCGAGGATTCAAGAGACCTAAACCACCTCTTTTCCGAGGCAGAAACAAAGTGGCGATGCCAATCCGAGGAAAGATTCGACGCATGATGAAAGAACTCATAATAGAATCAATCTTCTGGAAAAAGGAGTCAGGGACCGTCAATACCCTTAGGACGTGCCAAAGACGTGAAAGAATTAGACTATTGAGGATGGTAACCTTTCCTCGAACAGACAAGGATCTTTGCGAATGAATATCACACGACCGAGAGATTTTGTCCAACAGAGTGGACAGGTAGACATCGCGTTGTGAAATAGAGGTATACAGTGGATAACCAAGGTAGATGAGAGGAGCGAGAGAGCGACAATCATGCATCTGGGTAATGCGGTTCTCTACTAAGGCGTTTCTCCATAGACCAGTGACCGCAAACGGCTTGCCAGATAAGGATAGAGCCTGAGTCTTGTGAAGATTGACCTGTGCATTTGATGCGAGGGAATAGGTGGCTAAGTGTGACTGTAGACGAGACAAGTCAGACGGATCTTTTAAAAAGCACACCACATCATCAGCATAAGCCAGCAGTTTGATGGGAGTGATAGGGCCAATGGGTTGGCTAAGGAACCTCGGAGGTGGTAGAGTGATGCCTTGAAATTGACTATCATGAAGTAGTCGCCGGAGCAAAGGTTCAAATGCCAAGTTGAAAAGGACTGGCGATATAGGATCGCCCTGTCGAAGACCCCTGCGCTGAATCACTGTAGGAGATAGATGACCATTGATGTTCAGACTAAGGTGGGTGTTGAAGAAAAGGGAACAGATACTGTCTACGATAATGAGAGGGAAACCAAAGTGAAGCAAGACCTTGCGTAAGTAGTCAGGATGAACTCGATCATAAGCTTTTTCCTGATCAAGGAGAAGGCCAATAGATGAATCGCCTGATTGACGAGCATGATCCATGACAAACTTCATGAGTAAGCCGTTGTCTGCAATGAAACGATCGCGTACAAATCCTGTTTGGAAGGGGTTGATAAGATTGCTAGCACATTCAATAACCCGGCTGTTGAGAATTCGTGTGAATACTTTAGCGTCGGTATTGATCAAAGAAATGGGACGCCAATTTTTCAGTTCCGAAAGTTGCCCTTTTTTTGGCAGTAAGGAAACTATGGTTTCTTGCCAGGAGACAGGAAAAACAGCATGAAGAAGTGCATCATTGTAAACCGCTACAGCAGTAGATTGGCACACTGGATGCAAAAACAGGAGGCGCAATATCTCGTATGGAAGACCATCCTTACCAGGACTACTTCGTTTAGGGCTACGAGAGACCCCATTGAGCAAGTCATCCAAGGTCAAAGGATGAATGAGTGAACTCTGTTGTTCTTCAGACAATCGTACATTATGAGGTAAGTTGGTCAGCAGATCATCAATAGCATCTTGGCTCACAGGATCAGGAGAGTAAAGGCTCTCGTAGAAACTGGACGCTGCTTTTAACATGTCTTCCTTAGTTGTGCTTATTTCCCGTGTGATAGGGTGAATCAGAGGAGGGATCAAGTGTTTAGCTGCTCGGTGCGAAACTGTGCGTTTCAGGTAGCCGGCAGACA
Source organism: Blakeslea trispora (assembly GCA_025331445.1). Classification (NCBI taxonomy): domain Eukaryota; kingdom Fungi; phylum Mucoromycota; class Mucoromycetes; order Mucorales; family Choanephoraceae; genus Blakeslea; species Blakeslea trispora. Next base: position 26,306 of record JAIWNE010000013.1, on the reverse strand, counting down.
ATTCACCCAAATCACGCCAACGTATCCCCGCTCTAAGCGCGAGAGTGTCTACATGATATTCCTGTAAAGATCGTAATTGTTGTTCAACAACAAGTTGTTGTGGAAGGTACTGTGCAGCCAAATCAGGACGTAGAATCAACTGTTGTTGAATCTTATGTCGCTTCTTCTGAAGAATGTGTTCAGCCTGTTTGATATCAAATGACTTTTTTCTGGAGTGGGCTCGTGCGATACGCGCAGCCACAGCTTTGAATTCCTCCCATCGCTCTTGCGGAGAGTAGGTATGAGGCATAGAAGAATTGGAAACCATTATAGCGGAGTGAAGCTTAGTACAGAACTGAGCATCGGAGGCTAGTTTAGGATGAGCTCTCCAATGTCCCTTTCCAGTACTCTTAGTAGTGTCAATAGAGGACTCAGAAATCAGTTGGAGAGTAGAACGTAAGAGAAAATGATCTGTCCACGATGGATTAATATAGGTAACACTACCCTTGGTTCGGCAATGAGCCAAATCATTGGATACAAAGATATAGTCAATGCACGATTGCTGAGATCCTCGACAAAACGTTGCTTGAGAGGACGAATCATCAGACGTGACACCATCTTGGAAATTGTCAGAGACAAACTGAATCCAGTCAGATGGAGCTTGACGTCGACGAGAGTGGGACAGAAAAGATGTAGAATGCAAGTAGTTAAAGTCACCCAAAACAATATGTCTAGAAGTATTAGGTAAAATAGAACTAGAAGTGGAGAGCAGATGTTTAAGATTCGATAAAAAAGGTGAACGAAGCTGTCGAGATGCTGGAGCATATACCACAGTGATATAAACTGGGTCGAAGACTTTGGTAGAATGAGAGATTTTAGCATTCATCCACCTGCCACAATCACTCTTGACAACATCGGAAAGAGCAATGTCTGGGTTAAAAACAACAATTCCGCAATGCTGAGTCCAAACGCTTTGTTTGGCTTGAAATTGCATGTGGAAGGTGTTCTCTATAGATTCAGTATCTGCATGAGTTTCTTGGAGTGTAAGTATATCTGTGGCAGTGGTGCGTAGATATCGGATGAACTGTTTTCGGATATTGGCATCGCTGGTCTTACGAAGACCACGGCAGTTTATAGTGCCAATATTAAGTTTGAAAGAGCTGATGTTAGGTTCAGGTATAGTGGATTGGGTGTTGTTGGCAAGGGAAGGAGGAGTTGAAGGTAATGTTGGTTGTAAAGGTAATATCATAGAATAAATGTAATTTTTTTTTTTGGGTTATAAGACTGTTTCTGTTTTTTTTTTGGTGTTTTAACGTTTTCTAAGAGGGGATGACAAAAGGATGTTACTGACGGTCAGATGGAGGATCAACCAAGGCATCCTCATTCTGTATATCGTCGTCTGAAATTTCCATTGCATCCTTGCGTTGGACATTTTTCTTGTTTAATGGACATTGGCTATGATTAGTCTTACGGTGGCTCAAACTCCCACATTTACAAGCCTTATCAATTTGGGAGGATAAGATGTATTCCTCGAATTGTTTTGGTTGTCTATTTGAGATGCGAGTGGATCGACGATCCTGTGCATCAAGAGGCGTTTCTACAACTTCGTCACTTACCACTGAATCAATCTCCCGAATGTCAGCGATTTCGGTCCCATTAGGCATAGATACTGGCTCGGCTACTGCATCATGGTCAGTAACAGGATTGGATAATTCGGGTGACTCAGGCATGGAGGGAGGACTGACAGCAGGAGCTGATACCACTGGTTGAACACGGGCTTTAGCCTCAGGACGATCATCTCTTCGACGCTTATTAGACGTAGTGTCATCAGTCTTAGTTCTGAAGCAATTGCGAGCGATATGACCAGTGTTGTTACACTGGTAGCAACGGCGCTTCTCGGATGGTGCTTTGGTACATTCTTTACGATAATGATCTGTCTCTTTACAGTAAACACAATGTTTACCCATGTTGGTCCAAGTGCCAAGACAGAAGGTATTATCGTCTTCCAGGGGGATCTTATACGTCAATGCTTCGTATTTCTTTTCGCGGTTGTTAGGTCTTTCAATGTAAACATGGCCATTTCCAGTAAACCAACATCCGGACCAATCGTCCAGATACAAGGTGATTTCTCGAACAATGCCATAACGAGCTAGGTTATTGAGAAGAGAGTTTTTCAAACGTTGACCTTCCCAAATAGGAAGTTTTGTCAAATTGACTTTCAACAAAGCTTGGTCAGGATGCACAGCGCGAGAAGCGTGAAATTCTTTAGCGCCAACCACAATGGGCTGAGCAATAGCTGTCTCACATGCATCTTTAGATACTAATGAAATCTCAATGTTGGTACCTAAATGATCTTCTGACGAAGTCAAACCAAGACCAGTACCAAAAGGAAACTTTTCACTTAAATTTAGAGCGATCTCAGATCTTAAATGAGCTAAGTTTTTAGGAACATGGTAGAAAACAGAGTGATCTGTTGTTCCAGTCTTATGAACTACTGAAGTAGCAGTGTCAATATGTTGACCGTTGACGGTCGAAGAGCGATACAAAACCGTTTCTCTACGGTTACGAGAAGCTGCTGTAGCAGAAGCATAAGTCATCGTGCGTGGCTTAGATGCAGATGAAGAAGCTGATGAAGGGGCAGGAACAGAAGGAAGAGAAGGAAGAGAGGAAGGTATGAGAGACGGTGAAGACGGCTGCGAAGAAGGAAGAGACGGAAAAGACGCAGTCGGATATGATATGGGGCTGTCTGGTGGCAACGACCCAAAAGTGTTCTGTAGCGGAGGAACCATGTACTGGAATAAACAGATTACAGACTGTGGTATTTGAACACATTCATTTAGGAAGTCACTTAGAAGTCCGATTATACTAGAAGAGTTTTTTACAGTGCTAGACACTTTTTCTCTTCACCTAAATAAAGGCCTCAATTTTGTCTCGTTCAGTTTGTAGTTATCATTCATATCTATCAGCCCTGAGACAAATACAACACAGACATTCTCAAATTACCTCCTTTGCCTCTCTTATGTTGCGTCTATCTCCTAATCCCAAAACATCACAATATGTGAAGTTTGGAGATAGAGAGAAAAGAGTAGTAACAAAAATAAGTACTTTGAAACGGGTCATATGTTTTATTTGAGAACAAAAGTGGGACTGTATTTACTTATTATATAAGAAACAAAGGACGCAAAGGGAACAAGACAGCTAAATTGTTTTGTCGATATATAGCTTCAAGCTCTATAGAGTTATGGTGTTTTAAATAATTTCAGCATGATATAGTAATGCATGAAATTGTATACAATTGTTCCAGTGTCATTCGTGGATTCAACACTTTTTTTTTTTTTTTGTTGAACCCACGAACTGGCACTAGAACGACTGTATGAACAAATTTAAACAAAAATATCAGAAATGAAGCATATTGAGCCGAAGCTCGTCCGTTGGCTACCGCCAACTGTTGTCTATACTTTAGATAGAGCTCATATGCCAATTGGGGGATTGCTAATCTTTTTTTGCTCCGCATAATTTCATGATTTCGGTGTTGGCTATGTGTTACTGCAATTGTAGAGGAGTTCTTTATCCAAAGTCATTAGCTGCATAATAAAGCAAGTTCCTTCATATTGTCAATTCCCCTTTACTCTCTATTGTATCAGCTATACAAAGAAAGAGAGAGAGAGAAAGAAAGAAAGAAAGAAAGAAGCCAACAATACATGTTGAGTGATGTGCTACGTCATCATTGTGCTTATCATTATGATTGGTTTTGAGAAAATAGGGAGGAGGAGGCAATTTTCATATAGAGGAAAAAAAGAATCGCCCTATTTTTTTTTCTCTTTTTTCTCTTCAAGGGCAAGGTGATTCTTGCTATCGCACAGACTGAGGCAGCTCGTTACTGTTTCTTCTGTAATGCACAGTTGCAAGAGAGACCGGCGTGAATGACATCTTTTCGATAGACGCGTTGGCTGCTGTTATGTTTGAAAGGGTGCCCTCCTGATTTCGTAGCAGTGTTGGACTTTCTCTTTTGCTGATCTCTTTCTCCCTTCTCGCATGACTATTCTTTTGCTTTTTAGTCCCCTTCAGTGAGGGAGCAGTAGAGAATAAGAGAGCTAGGAGTTGGAGTTAAAGGGGAGGATACTCTCACTCAGGATGTGACAGCTTCACTTTTTTTCTTTCTTTCTTTCTTTTTCGTTAGAGAGAGAGAGGGTGATGCCTGGACGTATGCTGGCTACCCTAGTCAAGTGAGAGCTGTGGTTCTTTGAGCTATGGTTCTTTACTAGGCAGGTTCAGACGTGGATATTAGAAGCAATTCGGGGAGTGCTTATGGAAGATGAAGAGCGGGGAGGGTACCCCTAGCATACAAGTTATGTTTTCTTCATACGAAATATGACATATGCGACACTTTGAGGGTATTGGTTACCTTTGCTCTCATTGCTTGTCGTCAACCCCTAGGGATCCTCAGTAGGACGTTGGTATGGTCTTCCCCTGTTTTACCTTACGAGGTCACTCAGGTGGTATCTCGCACCGTGAGCTAGAGAAGAGGGTAGATTGAAGTCAACCTCCACGATTGGTTACCCTTGGAAACAGTTGTAATAAACTGGCTAATAGACTTCTAACATTATGTTGTTATAAATCCAATAAATAAATACTTGTTATAAAATCTTACTTTTCTTTTTTTACTTTTTTAACTTTTTTCTTTTTGCTCGCTAAAGATGCATTTCTTGATCACTTAATTTTGTTGAATGAATAAAAGTTCAATCAATTCAGTAAATTGTGCCTACATTCAATAAGCATTCTACTGACTGACACTAGGTTGCTCGATTACTGTTACTCTTATGTGATCAACCTATCTAGATCTACTGCTTGATCAAACCTAATCTCCACCTGACTTGGATGGAATGATGAACATCCTCTACACACTCTATTATGCTTATCAATTGCTTCATGATCCATCCTCAAGATTCATGCATATATTTCCAGCCCTTTATCTCCCTCATATAATAGTGCTTTAACAAGGTGTGCTTTTGTTTGAGAAGCACTCTACTGATCTCATACATGTTTGCATAGTCAAAGCTTGTTCTTCTTACTTGATAGTATGTGCTACTCACAGTCCCCCCCCCTTTTTTTTTCACTCAGTAATTGCATACAAGTTGATGAAATGCTCAGACAACATAGTAAAGAGGGTGCAACGATAATTGATAGTGAACCTCTCATTTACTCTTACTCACTCTCTCACTCACTCTCTCACTCACTCTCTCACTCTCACAGAAGGAAGATGGATCTTTCATTGCTTTACATGTTTCTCCACGTAATACATTCATTGTACTATTTCGGATAGGCAAGAATGGTTGAATCAAAGTATGTCATATCTGCTTTACATGCTCTTTCGTCCCCTCCCATAGACTCAGATTAGTCTGTACTCATTGCAACATGTACAATACTATGATAGCCCTTTGTTGCTCTCATCAGTACATTTGATCACGGAATTGTATCCATATCCGTATCCGTATCCGGCATATCCACCGGGGCTGCAACCACATGCTGTCAAACTACTTGAACAAAAGCCTTCCTCATCACTTGGCTGTGCTGCATCTTCCTCAAATGTTCCTCATATGCTCCTCACTGCTATATTTGCCACGCTGTTTCTGATCCTCTTCTTTTTCCTCCTCAGCATTTCATAAACAATTGTGCATTGAGACAGGGTAAAATAGATAGATGGATATTTACATGTTGATCTGATATAACCATCCTTTCGATTGTCTTTCTGTTCATCCATCAACATCCTCTTTCTCTATCGTCCAACGCAATACGATGGGATACTGTGCGGCTAGTTGAATAACTATCTCTGTTCCCTTTTCCTCTTCTTCTTCTTCTTTTTCCTCTGCTCTTTTGCCATTCGTTTCTCGAGAAAACCTTTCAACAATTCTTCATTCTGCAGCTTAGCTCTCAACTCTCTGATGCTGTATGCTTGCTGACTGGACACACTATTCCCACAACTGAGAGTCTGTCTGTCTTTCGTATCTGTCTACCGTGTCTATCTTCCATGTCTGCCTTCTGTGTCTAAATCTCCAGATAAAACCCAAACTTACCAACCCGAAAGTAGGTGTCGCATGGGTTAAAAGAGAAAAGAAGAAAAGGCAATAGAACAGGTTGAGTCTGATACCTTGGTGATTGAACAACAACAACAACCAAAATATAAAGCATGCGTATATGTACCTTTATTTCAGACTACAGTCTAGGTGATAAACTAATAAATAAAAAGGTGTAGCTCTCTTTCCGTTCAATTAGTCTGCGTCTATCTAAACAAGTTACTTCCTCACGCCAATCAGTTGCTCTACGCGCCCTTCTTTTGTATCTCGGTATATGCCAATACTAGTAGTGTTGGTAATAATAGTCGGCACTAACAACAATATATCCCTCAACAAATACAATGAAATAAAACAACAACAAAGAAATTCCCTTGAAATAAAGAGAGCTCTCTGTCAGAGATGAACTGGGAGGGAGGCCAGAGGCTGTTTATGCAGCCCCATCATCTTGAAAACACTTTTTTTTTAGCGGAGACTTCCATGATAGATTTGCATGAATTATTTGCATGCTAGTTGTGGAGAAGAAGTACCTGAAAGTGTTTGTATTGGTAGCTATTAGATGATGAAACTGCGACATGAATGGTTTTTTGATCATACAAGTTTCTGGAAAGAAGATTGTAACAAAATGCAGTTATTGTCTACAGCTTAGTTTACTCATACCAAAAATATTGATAGATCGTATAAACATATTACACACAAATCATTGAAACAATAAAAAGACAAACAAGTAAACATAACACAAAATAAGGCTTATGCGCAATACAGGTTTTCATCATCAAATTAGCTTTTTTTCTTTTTTTATTAATTATAACAGAAAAGGGCACCAAGTGCCCCTTCTCCCCTAACCCCAACAAATTCAGCAGAGGTATTATTAACATGCCTATAGAGAACGCACATCCCGTTCATCTTGTCCCCTTAGCCCAACAAACTCAGCAGAGGTGTCATGACACATGCCTATAGAGAACGACCATCCCGTTCATCTTAAATGGATAAAGAAAAGAAGAAAAAAAGGCGAAAAACGAAGCCTTTTTATATCTTTTTTGACAGCACTCAATCACATGTTGGACTGGACTGCTGAATTTTTTTCTACCAATCCTTTGAGACTGTTTTTTTTGTGTGTTTCCAAACAATGACTTCTTTTCCTAACACTGCATGTCTTGCAAACACAGATGGGAGGAAAAGAGAGCAAGAAAGTAAAGAAGTAAAGTGGATTTCTTTGTCTTTTGCTTCACTAACTTATAAACTCCATTTCAAAAAAAAGAAAAGATTGATTATTACGACACTTGTCCAATCATCAAGATTGCTGGTCAATGCTTTTCTTTATTCATTCTCCTCTTCCAAAGGAATGCATTATAACCTCTTTTTTCTGTTATTCAACTATGAAAATCAAACACATTAATTCACCTTACGGGCATAGCGAGTTTCTTTTTTTTTTGTTTTGTTTTTATTCAAGAGGAGCTTGATTGTCAAAACGATCTTTATTAGCATGAATGTTGCCGCTTGTCGTAGTCTGATCTATCAGCTTTTCATCATTTCTATGTTTCTCTTGTCTAAGCTTAGCTACGATGTCTGTGCTGTTTCTTGTCTCTGCTTTTCTTTTGCTGTTCATTCTATAGCCATTAATTTGATGTTCTGGAATCAACCTGTTCAGATCACGAACAATAGAGTAAACAATGATAGGCTCAAGTATCCGTACTGATGTTTTGGCTTCTACTGCTAGCATAGCTGAATTGGCTGACTAAACTTTTCTTTTTATGTCATAATCAAAGAGTCAAGAACAATGAACCCGAATTGATTAGGATCCTACTTGTTATTAATAGAGTCAATAGAGTATATGTATAGGCCTTATTCTTCTTTCATTGTCAAAACAGGCAAATAGTTGAATGTTTGATCATCATAAGTGAGCTTATACTCCAGCTTTCTAACTTTTTGAAAAAGAAGTCAATGAACTTCAGCATGCGAGTAGCGATATTCCAAAAAAAAAAAAAAAAAAGAAAAAAAAAAACTGCCTTGAAATCCAACAGCTATCCTAAATACTGACAAGGATTTTCAAAAGAAAGTCATAGAGTTGGCAACCGGATGAAAAAGACCCTTCAACTATAAATATACATTCATGTCTGTCAAATATATCTGGCTCGCTCAAGCTTTTATGCCTCCAATAACATAAACTGTGTGTCATTCAAGGTATGTGCCATTAGATGATCTTACTTTGCAGCTCTTAATCATCTCTCTTTCTTTTTTTTTTTGGAAATCCAAATAGCAATAGACAAAGTTGCCTTGAAGGCAGAATTGTACATTCTGGTTTTAAGCTAATGGTTATACGGGCAGTCAAACATCAAGACGTCTTCTCAGTATGTGTCATCCAATTCATTTCTACTTGTTTGGATGGCAAACAAACGACAATTTTCAGGGGCTATCGAGTTAAACTTTTGATGATGATTACTTTTATTGCAAATAAAACAAGAGATTTCTGTGTGAGAGAGAGATGGACAATATTGCTGTGTTTAATTAGGTATTGAAGTTATTATGGGGATTAAGCTAAAGGTATTATTAAGACTAATGAGTATATGAGGAAGAGTGGGAAACGAAGAAATGGCATAAATGTAAGCTTGAAAAAAAAAAGAGATGAGGAGGTAGTGCTTTTTTTTTTCTCTTTTTCAAAAGAAATATATATAAAATACATTAGGGAGCAAAGACTTGAAGAAAGAAAAGAATACTTTTCAAAAGAAGGATGTAGAGGTTCTTGCTGATTCGATAGTAGAAATTGTAAGTGACGACTCAGTTGAGCTTGATAGACGCTCAGAGGTAATAGATGCTTCCGCTAGCGAAAGACTGCTGCTGCTAACTTCTCCATGAAATGCAGATGCAACCTTTTCAGGGTTGATACCACAACTTTGCAGCATGTCAGGTAAAGCTCCCATTCTATTACAAACATAATTAGAAAGACATAAAACATGATGTCAATATGTATTATTCAGTACCTGGCTAGAAACATTTGTAGTTTCAATCGAATTGATTCTTGGTATAGTTCATGAAGTGAGCGGTGTTTATACATGCCTGCACGAAGATGGCGGATAAATAAATAGAATTCAGCTACGGCAAGTAGTCTATCACGGCAATAACGATCGATACATGCCCATTCATCAAAGCAAGATATTCTGAAACGGTATTTGAGCAACTCAGATCTTGCCTTTGGGTTGTCTGCTTCTCTGCCACAAGCTTGACAGCCTAAGAAGACGGATGATGTAACAAAGCGCTCCCAAAGAGTTGCTGTTGCTTCTTCTTTCAATTGACGTTTAGCTTGATCCTCTGCAAAGCCCTCTGGGCATTCCTCAACATGACATGCCTTCACAAGGATAGCATCAATAATCTTCTTGCTTGCTAGTTTTGGATTTGGACCGAAACGTAAACAAGGTTCGATATCCTCCCAGATGCAATACTTCATATATTTTAGGCTATTTATCTTTCGCAAAGGCGTTCTGTACAGGGATTGAATAAAGTCATTAAACTCCATCAGGGCGTTATCGTTCTCGAGTGTATCCATAAATAGCTCCAGCTCCATACCATGCATTTGGCTCAACTCTATTTGAGCACGGGTATAGGCGTTCATGGTATCATTTGCAGTATCCGCATTTTGATAGGGAGATGTCTCTTTGAATGATGGATCGAGAGGTGAATGATGCTGTTGTGTTTCTTCTCCCAATTCGTTCTTAATTAATTTCAATTGACTTTCAGCATCTGCTAAAGATAACTGGGCGGACTTGAGGTCAGTTGTTAATTGGTTATTTTTTGACTTTAGGATTTCTTGCTCAGCCTTCTCAAGTTTGACCAGTTTATCTGCTTCCTCAAATAGGCGTGTGCTTAATTCCTCAAGCTCTCTTTTGACAGTCTCCTTAGATCGTTGTATGTCTTCTACTTCCGAGGCTTCTTCTCTACATTTGGTATCCATTACTTTCAGGTCATACTGTAATGATGTAATGTTTTCTGCTGTCGTTTCGATATTCTTAAGCTTGTCTCTGAGACTGTTTCCCAAGTCAACAATTTGTGACTCCAGTCTATCCTGCTCGGCATGAAGCGATATCTTGGCTTCTCTTAGGTTTTCGAGTTGATTTTTTGATCTCTTGTGTTGTTGTTGAATATAAGAAAGAGAGCATTTATCACAGCCTAAGTTGGACAGCGTGAGCTCACTACAAGGACACAAAGGCTCGATGGAGCGAGGAGAGATCGCAGGGCTGCTGACTGTTGTGGTACTACTGCTACTATCAGCTTCGTAAGATTTGTCCAAGATAACGACATGGCTTGCCAAGTCAGGTTTGCTGTACTGGTCCAAATTGAGATTTAGACTGATGACACCTAGACTGGCTGCTGTTTCTGTCACCATAACAATATATCGTTGTCAAGTGTATATATACAAAAGAAAAAAAAAAAAGGCTGAGAAAATAGACTAAAAAAAAAAAAGAGAGAGAATAAGGGAAGAAGGAGAAAAGAAGGATAAGCGGAAAAGAAAAAAAAAAAGTTAGTGTGTGTGAGGAAAGGAGACAGAAAAAAAAGGGCAATTTTGTACATCTTAGGTTGACGTTTTTCTTAAGCTTTTTTCTTTTTTGTAGTCAAGTAAACGCATATTAGCATTTATGTGCATTGAACACTGGATCGCAAAAAAAAAAAAGAGAGAATCAAAAAAAAAAAAAAAAAATTATTATTTTGGCAGATGTTTGTTTTTATGTTTCTACTTATAGATTGAAGGGGAGGTGTTGTTTCTGCACTATGCGAGAAAACCTAAAGATGATTTCTCTGTAAGCATAAGATCATACTGAATACAATGCGTGTTTCTCTTTTTATGGAATTGTTGCAAGCAAGCGAGAAATTGTCATCAAAGACTAGGTAGCAATACAATGTTAAGGAAAAGAGATAGTATGCGTACTAGAGAAATAGATGTCAAGTCCAAAACTTAATAGCAGCACAGTTACCCTGTAAGATGCAGGCACTGAATTTTGTTTAAATCGCTTACGCTCATGCAAGCTTCAATCATAAATATTTGGGGATACTTTTTAATGACAATTAAAGCGTAACATAGGCATTAAGCAGGTGAATAATCCCGTCTTATCTGACCTTGGCTTCGTAAAGAATACCCCTACACCTAAATAGACAAACTTGTTCTGTGCCATCATGTACATCTATCGTATTATCGCTTGATGAGCTTATTTGTAAAGCATTGTGTCAAATTGATTCACTGTTATATTCACAAGCTAGAACTATTAAAAAGAGCAGATGATAAAAGAGGCAAAATGACAATATTAGAAAACTGTAGAACAGATGCATTACAAGTGATTTTGGGCCATTCTTTTTTCTGTGTTTAGTATGGGGAACTAAGTATAAGAAGCTCATTTATATATATAGAAAAAAAAAGTATCGTTCAACTAGACCTGTAGTGTGGCACAAATAGAATAAAGAATCATAAGCTATAATCAGGCCTTTTTCACAAAGAGAAAGCCAATATGTTTATTCAGTAAAAGTAGAGTCTAAGTTTGTTATATTGACTTAGTTGATAGCAAGTAATCTTATACAATCTAAACGCTTTCAAACGCTTCATTCTGTGACTCTTTCATGTAACTGGAAATTAAGGTTCGATACAATAACTTGTTTTGATAGAATCTCAACCTGTGTCAAAGCATATACTACTTTCATTTCGATTTTCTATTTTGAAAGTAACATAAACCATCTTTGAATAATAGCGGCTTGTACATTTTTTTTGAGGCAAATGCTTAGTAGCATGACTTCATTCTCGAAATCTGCTTTTTGACTGCAGCATGCATTTTTATTTTTATTTTTCTGTTCATGTTCCATTTCAAAGTCTATACAAAGATAGCTATCTCTATCCTCAATTTCATAAAGCAAAAAAAAAAATCATAAAAGACTGGTTTTATCTTCACTTGTTTTTTAAGCTCTCTTTTGCTACTCATCATATGGCTTTAGCTTTAGAATTGTTTGGTTTAATAGCGTGCTTTGTTAGCCTTGGTGCATCATTTAAAAGACGAGGACAAAAAAAAGCAATCATATATGTAGTCTTACAATGACTGATGCTTGTGCTAACAGCACTAATGACGACACATAGATCTTTACCGGCTGCCAAACTTGTTTTTAAATTTACAGAAATTTATTGAAAATACATAAATATGTCAGCACTGATATGATGGTCAGCGAATTAACAAACATTCATCTGATTTGCAAAAAAATAATAATAACAAAAAAAAGGTCTAAGAGGATTTGGAGGCATCTTCATTGGATTCATCAGCAGCCTCTTCAGTTGCTTCAACAGAAGCATCGGCAGCTTCCTCGCTAACATCTTCAGTAGCATTTTCGTCAATCTCTTCAGTGGCATTTTCTCCAGTTTCTTCGGCAGCATCTTCGGCAGCGTCTTCAGTAGCATCTTCTGTAGCATCGTCACCAGCTTCTCCCTCGTTATCTTCAGCATCAGATTCACCTTCATCACTTGAACCAGAATCAGTTGAAAGAATAGAGAAATAAGAAGAGTAAGTGGTGAAAGTGTTATCACCCTTGATAGCCAAAGCATAATCTTGTCGTGCAGTAAGGTTGGTAGGGATAGTCCAGTTGTAGTTTGCTGTGCTGATATCAATCAATTGAGCATCAAGAACATTAGCAATAATTGTTGTAAGTGCAGCAGAGTCACCAGCCATCAATGCGATGGACTGAATCTTGGAAGCAGTAGGATCTGTTTGAGTCCATTGGATGTTAAAGACAGAGCCCATGACAGCGGAAGTCTATTTATATACAAAAAAAAATATGAGTACATTGGAATAACTAAAGCACAGATTAGATTTTTTCAACTAACGTTTTGAATAGGATTGGTAATGGAGAGACCAGCATTTTGAGTGGCAGCACCAGCTAAAGAAACAGTAGCATTGGCAGGAGTGGCGGGAGCAGCAGAAACCAATGCGGCGAAAATAGGGGCAATAGACAAGACGCTGAAGAACTTCATTTTACTGTATAGAATGTTTGAGGATGTGATGAATTAATGAAAAGAGAGAGAGAGAGTTTTGAGATGACTCTATATATAGGATTTTCTTAAAAAAAAAAAAGGTACGAAACAGTGACATTCATACTCCACTTAAATGGTATGACAAAAAAGACTTGTAAAGAAACGCAGTTAGATGATCGCCTCGAGCTTTGTTGCAAATTAACATTTGGTCCTACCTTTGCTTCTTCTTTATGCATATTATTTCTCTTCCCTATTCTTTCTCTGTATCCCTTTTGCATCTATTTCGTTGATACTATTTTACTAGGAGGCCCATCTTTTTTTTTTTTTGTTTACCGAGGAACTTAAATGCACCGTAGTGTCCTTTACAACTATACGTTCTCTCTAGGAAGAAATTTATTGTCGATTTCTTAAAGAAAAAAACGGCTCCGATACCACAAGTTTATTTAATTTTAGAAACAAGACGCTACCTGTACACTTTTATTAGGCCTACTGCTAATTGTTTATGTCTCGGCATCTTGAAGGTCCAGATCATACTATAATTAACTCATTTGCAAAAATAGTAATGGGAAATTTTTATCATCTTGTGTAGTATTCTTCAAAAAAAAAAAAGAAAACTCCTAAAATAAGAATAATTCTCCCATTCAAACCATGAGTTCGGCTTTATTACTTCTTCTTCTTTATCAAATGTTTAAGAGCAGCTGTCTCTTTTGAAAATGTCAAGAAATGATGACGATCTTCTTGCCACGTTAATTCGGAATCTTAATGAAGGTTGGTAAAACGAAATTTACAAAAAACTAATTTACTAGTTTGACCTGTTATATCAATAAGCCCCTGGGCATGTTAATGTAGGACATAAGCACATAGTTCCAATCTAGTAAATCTTTGGTCTTAATATAACTGTACTTGACTAGACAGATAAAACTCTCTAGCATGTGCTCATCTCGTCGATCATAAAATTGTGTAACTTGCGCATTTTAGGTCGCTCAATAGCTACACAGTGCTAACGAAAGGTTTTTTGAGATCTAGGCATCGGATATTCAATTTCTAATCGATACTGTATGCATTGCATTTGACTAAAAAGCTATTTTTGGTGTTGCTTTTTTTTACTTTGTCTTGAAACAAATTGGCTTGTTTGGAAATTTGATGAGCATATTCAATACTTTCATTGATTGGATTTACATTTAGCCAGAAAAAAGATAAATTGCAGAGAGCCTTAATAACTTCATTAGGCGTTTCAAATGGTTGCTGTCTGCATAAAAGTATGTTGTACTGAAATACTCTATTTAATGAGTTCTCAATACACTGAAAAAAAATCTTATAGGTAAAGGAAGACCTTGATATCTCTGCACATCCTTAAGTTTTGGACTATGCTGCGATTCTTGAGCTATAAGTATCACATTTGAAAACCAGTTTCTTTCAATTCTACTGATTGCTGCTTCAGTTCAGTACATGAAAAAAAAATCAACGACTTCCATGTATAAAAAAAAAAGTCAATGAATACAGTTTAGGTCAACATGATCCAAACAAACAGGTAAATGGGATCATTAGTTTGATTGTATATTCGCGCATTTTAAGATTCTATAGCTACGTGTGCCTTAAAGGCTCAGTTTGTATTATTCCTGTTATACTTGTAAAACTATGTGCTAATCCTCCAATTTGTTTGCATGTCTTCAGTTCAAAACTAAGCAAACAAATTAAGTTTATTTTCCTTCTCATGGCCCTGAACACAGACCATTTAGGTAGATTTCTTAACATCTTTCAGATTCCACTAGATGTCTTGAACATACAGGTCAGCTTGATTCAATAATCAGCCAATCAGTGCAATCAAATTGTTTTCTATGCTTCACCTTTCTGAGAGGGGGGAAGGTAGGTTGTAGCATCAAAACTAAAAGCGTCATATATCTTATTATTTGTGTGGCATCTTTTTTTCTTTACCAGCAATACAGGCATAAATCATTACAATTGACTTGGAAGCATTTGTGATATGTCTACACAAAAATTAAATTCACATCTATAAGTAAAGCCTCCCCCCCCCCATCCCTTCAAATATGCTATAGAGTTACTTTTGTTTCCTTTATATTTATAATCTTTTCTTAAATATCTGTTACATATTTGGTCGATTGTGAAGTCCAAGCTCAGCAGCTTGTTACTGAACATATAATAAATAACCAGATGTCACTGGATTTGCATCTGTTTAATCTCGACTACATGTGATACAGCTAGCCAAGCCGATTATCTCTTAGACACTAACAAATCACATAACATATTGGGACTCGATCAAATGTGTGATGTTCTTGAATTGCATCAGAGTTTCATTCTCTTTTATTTTATATTATTCAGAGAGCCAATATTCACTTCTATCACGCGCGCTTTGCGAGAAAAGACAGTGGCTGCATTCTATAGCTATTTAACATTCGATGATAGCCAGTTCATACCATAACACATATAAGCAGTCAACTTGCATTATATGCCTTTTGTCGTTTCTTATTGTTTGTATACTTGCGATGGATTTCTATCTATGTTTGCTACACGCACATATGCTTTTACTTTTCTTTACTTGCTTTCATCTAAATCCTAAGTTTGTTTCGTGAAAGTATCGCATCTATAGCATACTGATTTACTGTTGCTACGATTTCATGTTTAAACAACTACCAGACGTAAATAGGGAGGCAATACCCTGCTTTGTAAACAAATAAAGAACTGTCTATTTGAGAACATATTCTAGATAGAAAAGAATATGCTTTAACAAGCTTAGAGCTCCTTTTTTTTCTCTGTTATAATAATACTTGTTTAGATAATACAAGGAGAGAGATGAATGTACGCAATGTATAATACAAAGGACAATAAAAAGCACCATCAAAAACATGTTGAGCTCAAAGAGAAAACGTAGACGTTTTTTCTTCTAAGTCTTGGATCAAAAGTTATCAGGATTAAGCTTTTTTTTGCATCTTGCAAGATGCTACTACCAGAACGAACTATAATCCAGTAGGAAAATGAACACAGGGCTCCTCCTCAGAAACAGATTTTGGATGTAAGCCAAAGAGAATTTGGCTTCTCAAAAACGAGCATTAGGTGTGAAATCATTGTATGTAATCAAAGAACTAGAGCAGTTAGAAAAGTTGATATGATGTAAAAAAACGCCATATGGAAATACAGCAAATAAAAGCAACCAATCAACTATATAATTGATAGAAATTTGTAGGGAAAAAACGGGTAAGGGTTACGGCGAGTAGGGGAAATTGTGGAACACAAAAGCTGATAATGGAATCTGGGCTTATCCTTCTGTTCCGATAGCAAATATAGCTTGTCCTAGGCTCTCTTCATTTATGTTTTTTCCTTCCTTCTTTTTCTTATATCACTTATCTATTGCATCATGGCCCAGACACTTCAATTGCCTGTACTATCGCTAGCTATGCCAAGTGTTCATAACATGGACTCAATGGATGCATACAGCTTATCTTGTATGTGGAACAGTAAGTATACGAAAGACAAAAGCAGTGTACATCGTTTTGACCATCTATCAGTTTTTTCAAAATGTAAAAACAACCTAGAAAATGGTAGAAGATTGGAAAATATGAGTTGGAGACTTTGGTATCGCGAGACAACCCTAAAGGAAAAATCAAACAAAAAGGCCGCTGTAAAGGAAGCTCAGTCATCTTCAGAAAACACCATCAACCCAAATAGAATCAACGAAAAGCTAGCTCAAAGCAAAAATCAATCAATTGGAAGCATTCTCGGTGACCAAAAAATTTCGAAAGCTTCTAAAGATATGAATGCAACTTCTGTTACTTCTTTTGACACTGATACGATTAATGATTTCATCTCAAACATTCCTACTGCTGATCATGGCTGTTCTAATCTCATATCTCATACTGAGCAAGCCAAGGGTAATAGCAAGTTTTTTATTGATGATGACTCTGATGATGAATTTGATGACGAAGATATGGAGCACGACGATAGTACACCATCCCATATTGGACACAACAATGAATTTGAAGATCTAGAGACTGGTAGTGATTGCGAAAGTTTTGAAACGTTTGATGAACCAAAAGAGCTCTTAGAAGACAATAGAATTGATGAGGCAGCTTTTATGATTGAATTCAGAAAGCGATCGCCATGCGCCAACCTTCTTCCAAAAGGACAATCTCTTCTAACAACTCTCCTTCGAATGCACGCCCAGCCTGATCAAGTCGAAACTAACCATGTATGCTATCCAATAGCTTTGTCTGAAGACCCATATCACCCTAAATTTACCCATAATTGATTTGACTCCTGTATACTTTTACCCTCATATTTATATATCTATACATTTGTATACCCAGCGTTTTTTATTATTATTCAATCAATGTTGCATTCGCTCGTTGTATCAATGTGTAATTTGTAGTATAGTATTTAATAAAATGCGACAAAATTCATCACTCAAAAATCTGCAAAATGTTTGTGCAACTGTTCTACATGTTATTTTCTACAAAAAAAAAGCTTTTTTTTTTTTTACGATTAGGAGATGTCGGTGTAAAGGCTTTTAGAGTGAATCTGTGTCTTTTGGTGGCTTAATGTTTCATCCATCGCATCAGTAAAACCAATGAAAAGCTGCAATATGTCCAGCACTGTCTTTGTGTACAAATGAATATAAATATAATGCTTTATTGTTTTAAAATGCTCTCTAAATATGCAATCTCTTTTTTTCTACAAAATGTAACAACAATTTACTCCCATTCAATAGTGGCAGGAGGCTTAGAACTAATATCATATACAACACGGTTGACACCCTTGACTTCATTGATGATTCTGGAAGAGATACGCTTCAAAGTCAAGAACCATTCAGCACCGATCATAACATCAGCAGACATGAAATCAGTAGTTTCAACAGCTCTCAAGGCAATGACTTGTTCGTAAGTACGCTTGTCACCCATGACACCAACAGCCTTAACAGGCAAGAGGGCAGCATAGGCTTGAGAGATTTGACGATAGAAGCCAGCCTTCTTGATTTCTTCAATGTAGATGTTATCAGCCAAACGGGCGATTTGAACTTGCTCACGAGTAACTTCACCAAGAACACGGATAGCGATACCAGGTCCAGGGAAAGGATGACGCCAGACCAATTCATCGTCAAGACCCAAAATCTTACCTAAAGCACGAACTTCATCCTTGAAGAGCTCACGAAGAGGCTCAATCAACTTGAGCTTCATGTCTTCCAAAAGACCACCCACATTGTGATGAGTCTTAATGGTGGCAGATGGGCCCTTGAATGAAATAGATTCAATGACATCGGGGTATAAGGTACCTTGCAACAAGTATTCGATGGTTCCACCACATTCCTTGTCAACAAGTGCAGCTTCTTGTTCAAAGACTTCAATGAAAGTGTTACCAATGATCTTACGCTTCTTTTCGGGATCAGTGACACCCTTAAGACGGTCCAAGAAGAGGTCAGAGGCATCAGCAATCTTGAGGTTGATACCCATCTTGTCAGCCAACATCTTCTTAACATTTTCACATTCGTTCAAGCGCATGACACCGTTATCGACCAAGATGGCGTGGAAACGATCACCAATGGCTTCGTGCATCAACTTGGCAGCAACAGTAGAATCGACACCACCAGAGACAGCACCAATGACACGACCGTTAGGACCAACGATTTGACGAATACGAGTGATTTCCTTTTCAACAAATTCTTCCATGGTCCAAGAAGCTTGGGCCTTACAGATGTTCAAGACAAAGTTGTGAAGAATATCCTTACCACAAGCAGTGTGAGAGAGTTCAGGGTGGAGTTGGATACCAAAGAAAGGCTTCTCGTTGTGAGCGACAGCAGCAAAAGGAGCAGTCTTGGTGGTACCAATGACAGAGAAGTTTTCAGCAGCAGCAGTGACTTGATCACCGTGAGACATCCAAACCTATTTGTTGAAGTTTAGCTATTTGACATTGAAATTTTTAATAAAAAAAAAACTTGTACCTCAACAGAATCAGAAATGCCTTCAAAAAGCTTATCGGCAAAAGGATGATCAGGGAATCTGTGAATGTTCAACATAGCATAACCATATTCACGATGATCACAGGCTTCGACCTTACCACCCATAAGGTTGGTCATTTCTTGAAGACCGTAACAGATACCCAAAACAGGAACACCGCTGTCAAAGACAGCAGGGTCAACACGAGGGGCGTCAGTGTCGTAAACAGAGTAAGGAGAGCCTGACAAGATGATACCCTTGGGCTTGAAGTGGAGTTCGGCCATCTTTTGAGTACAAGGCAAAAGTTCACAATAAATACCAAACTCACGGATACGACGAGCGATCAAGTGGGATGTTTGAGATCCAAAATCCAAGATCAGAACAGTGTCAAAAGCTTCATTCATTTGTTCGACAGACATTTTGTTTGTATGATTTAAAGAAGGGTTTATTAAAAAAAGAAGTGTTTTTGAAGGGTGAGTATGTAACCACCGAAAAAAAAACTATTGTTAAAAAATAGCTCAGTGTTTATATATGTTTAGAAAATTTTTAATGGTGACTACTATTTTATGGGGTGTCCTAATTTTATGTTGATGTGACAGTTCTTGTGTAATCATCTTAATAGGGTAAGTATTGATTGTTTTGAGAAAACAATGCCAGAATTGAACTCCTATAGGTTCATCTTGTTAGCTCTATTATCACATAGAAAAAGAAAATTAAAGAGATCAAAGAAAAGAGTAACTATGTACTAGAAACGATAGCTTCTGCACAGTAAAATTGATGACTGAATATACCATTGAAAGAACAGATAAGCTTATCAGAGTGATAAGGATATTTGAAATTTGTAAAGTATATTTTGTTTGCAATTGATTTTAGTTACAAACTGAAATTATAAGTGTCTTATGTTTGCACTCAAACAAGCTGCTACTTTACACACAAGCTATTCATACACTATTCCAGCAGCGAAACACTGCACATCTTTTCCGAAAATCATTTAGAGTTGTATACTCTCAAACAGTTTTCACTCCTTATATTCTATCGCCAATCAGAAAATTCTCAACTGCGCTATTGGCTCATACCTGATTTTTTTTTTATTGTAAGACCATCTTGATTACACAAAAGAGTCAGACCATGCTGATTTCAGCAAACTCGATTTAAAGGAAAGAGATAGACGGTGGAGATTGTCTTGCAAGCTGCATCTATTCTGATGGTGATTTCTCTCAATTTAAATCAACTGACTTTTAACATAAGACAATGAATCAGACTTTTTCCCTTCTATAAGAAAGTAGAGTTTAGCTCTCAATATTGTACAGTCTACCAGCTTGATCTCCAAAAAAGGCATAACACTTGTAAGAAGTATACCACTTAAATTGCTTACAGTAGATACAATCAGCAATATAATAGCCTGAGTTTGCCATATTCTTTCTCTTCATCCCCCAGTCTATTCTCTATCACTTGCTCGGTATCTTTTGCTCAACAGAAAAAGTACAAGCATATACACGTTGTATGCTTTTCTTTTTGCGAATATGTGCTTGAATTAAAATTATAGCTCGATTTAAAGAAGGTGAATACAATAAGCCTTCTTATAGACCAAAAAGAAAAAGAGAGATGATACATGTGCAACTGTACAATAGCAAAAACCAAAAAGAAAGACAAAAAAAAAGGAAAGAGCTTTTACAACCTGAAAGATGTGCAAAACATTTTCTGGCTTTAAATCCAAGGCCATTTTCAAATTCATTGAAAAAAAAAAAAAGACATAATGAGCCTTTTCTTCCTCTTCAGTTTTTACTCGTAAAACTAAAGACACTTTGACAATCCAGAAGGATAAACAAGAGCGCCAAAGAAAACTCAAGGGAACAAAGAGACCAACATGACTTCGAACAATAGCTGCAAAAGCATAGCCAGATGCTACGCTGATGTGAATGCCAATATGCCTCCTTCTTACTGGGATTACGACAACCTTCAAGTCGAATGGGGGTAAAATACAACAAGAAAAAAAAAGATGGAGAGCGAGGAAAAAAAAAAAGAGAGAGAGAGAGAGAGAGAGAGAAGAAGAAGTGGGCTAGTCGAGTCGAACAAAAAAAACTCAACTAACTATTTCGCAATAGAAATCAAGAAAACTATGAGATTATCCGCAAAGTTGGACGCGGCAAATACTCTGAAGTGTTCCAAGGTATCAACATTACTAACAATCAGAAGTGTATTATCAAGGCATTGAAACCTGTTAAAAAGAAGAAAATTAGAAGAGAGATAAAGATTCTACAGAATTTGGCAGGAGGTATCAACATTGTTGGCCTCCTAGATATCGTCCGAGATCCATTTGTAAGCACATACGACGCGTCTTTTTTTTTTCCTCTCTCTTTTTTTTTTCTTTTGCTCGGTCCATCTCAGGCAGTGACTAATACCCTTTGTTTTTTCTGTGTTTGATTAGTCAAAAACACCCGCCATTATTTCTGAATATGTTAACAACACTGAATTCAAAATTCTTTACCCTCGTTTCACTGTCTTCGATATCCAATATTATATGTACGAATTACTAAAGGTAAGACAAGGCAGGACAATTTATTACTTAATTTATCAGTCCGATTCAACTGTTGTTGCTAGGCATTAGACTATTGTCATTCAAAGGGCATCATGCATCGTGATGTCAAGCCACACAATGTAATGATTGACTATGAAAAGAGACAAGTAAGTCCATAAGAAGCACCATACGTTTAAGAGCTAGTTGTATTCAGGTTTGCATTTAGCTTCGTTTGATCGATTGGGGTTTGGCAGAGTTTTACCATGCTGGAACAGAGTACAATGTCCGGGTTGCATCAAGATATTTTAAGGGACCTGAATTGTTGGTCGATTTCCAAGAATACGACTATAGTTTGGATATGTGGAGCTATGGTTGTATGTTTGCTAGTATGGTAGTGTGACAAAAGAAGAAAAGAATTTCTTTATCTTGGTGCTTATTGTATGTGTTCTATTTAGATTTTCCGCAAAGAGCCCTTTTTCCATGGCCATGACAATTATGATCAACTTGTTAAAATTGCCCGTGTTTTGGGCACTGACGAACTATTCAAATACATTGAAAAGTACTCTATTACACTTTCACCCGAGTACAACAACATTCTCGGAAGACATCCACGTAAACCTTGGAATCGATTTATCAACAATGATAATCAGCGTTTTGTTACGGATGATGCTGTCGACTTCTTGGACAAGTTGTTAAGATATGATCACCAGGAACGTCTCACTGCAAAGGAAGCTATGGGCCACCCTTACTTTGGTAAGTAGTGATCACAACAAATCTTTCTCTTTTTACTTACAAGACAATACATTAGATGCTGTCAGACCAAATTAAGTTGACTTTTTCATAAACACATTTTATTTTTTATTTTTCTTACTCCTCTACTCTCACTCTCTCTCTCCAACTGTATGAAATAAACCCTCTTCTTAATTTTATTTTATCTTTTTTGCTGTTATGAAAAACAAGCTTTTAGTATTTCTGATAGACGGCTTAGGCGATGTTGGTCTTCCTAGTCATGACATGAAGACACCTCTTCAACTGGCTCATCTGCCTTGTCTTGATGAGTTGGCAGGTAAACCCTCCACGCGATCTTCCTTTCTCTCTTTCTCTCGTTCTCTTGTTCATATGATGTTTGTTAGCTTCAGGCTTAAATGGCCTATTGGATCCTGTTGAACCAGGTTTAGCATGTGGTTCTGATACTGCACACTTGTCAATTCTTGGCTATGATCCTAGAGTGTAAGTGGTACGGAGAGGTGGATCGATATGAAGCTTATGTGACTAAGCTTTTTGGATCAAGATATTATGAGGGTAGAGGCGCTTTTGAAAGCATGGGCGCAGGGCTAGATATGGTTCCAGGGGATATTGCCTTTAAGGTAAACTGAAGCTTGGTCTCTCTTTCTCTCTCTTGATAAGCATGTTTGATTTGTAACCATATGATGCTGACATACTCTCCTAGTGCAACTTTGCTTATTTAGATGAAGCCTCGGGCATAGTTGTACTAAGAAAAGCAGATAAGCACTTTGAGGGATTAGGTCCAGTCTTGTGTGATTATTTGGATGACATGTAGGTCTATTCTATCATACTGTTCACCCTTATGCTAAACCTTTTGTTTTATCCTGTACTTTCTTAGCAAATTACCTTCGTTTCCTGAACATTCTGTATCAGTCAAGTACGCTATTGAGCATCGTTGTGGTGTTCGAGTACGTGGACCAGGCTTGAGTTCTAGCATTACAGGCACAGATCCATTAAAAGACAAGTAAGTTTATAGAAAAAGGGGGAGGAAGAAACAGAATACATCCCCAAGTATATTGTGTGTACTCAAAAGACCAAACTGGATAGCAAGAAGCTCATTCATTGTACGCCAACAGTAGAAAACGAATCTTCTATCATGACAAGCAAAGTAAAGAAAAAAAAAAGAGGGCATCTTTCTCTCTCTCTCTTTCATATTCATCTAATTTTCTTGTTCAATAGTTGACGAATGAGTTATCGAATGAATTGATCAAAGCATTAAACAGACATCCAATTAATCAAGAGCGAATCTCATCAGGGAAAAACCCAGCTAACTGTGTACTTTTGAGAGGATGTGGTAGCTGTATCGACGTACCTAGTATCCAAGAGAAGCACAACCTAAAGAGTTTTCTGATTGCACCTACTTGCATCATCGCAGGTATTGGTATGACAGTTGGCATGGACCTAATTGACGTTCCGGGGGCAACAGGCGATTATTCAACTAATTTTGATGCCAAGGCAAAAGCTTGTCTTGATCATATCCAATCAGATAAATATGATTTTGGATTTTGTCATTTAAAAGCAGTGGATGATGCTGGCCATGATCGTGATGTTGAGAAAAAGATATATTATCTGCAGAAAATAGATGCTATGATTGGGTCTGTTATTTCCCAATTAAAAGCAACTTCAGCAGATACACAGGTAAGTTTCTTCTTTAGAGTACATAGCTTTCTAATCTAAACAATACATAGTACACTATCATTGTTACAGGTGATCACACAACACCAGTATTTTTTGGCGATCATAGTTGTGAACCAGTGCCATTTCTTATTTCTTCTATCAATAAGTCAATGAAAGGTGATTCAGTGTCCTGCTTTAACGAAATCGATGCAGCTCAAGGTGCACTAGGAAGGTTTTGTGGCGACCAAGTGATGCCATTGGCCAAAGCATTTATGAGACAATAAAAAGAAGAAACAATTAGACATTTTTTTTATTTTAAATCGCGAGTAGCTCGTTTCTTTTGATTCTTTGCAGCATTCTTTTGTCTCTTCTTGAGAATTTCCTTTATGATAGGTCGTTGTGTTCTCCACTTTGATTCATAAGCGTCTTTTTCATCTGGCTTGTTCTGAAAGATACCATCAGCATCATAGGCATAACAACTCCTATAGTATAGATTGTTTTTGGTTAATGAAATATATTGATTACATGCAAAAAGTGGTGATTTACTTTTTCATAAGGGAGGGATCATCTAAATGGAAAAAGAACATGACACCCAAACCAAGTCGACTATCTGCCTTTCTTGTCTTTGAAGGTGTAAATGAAGAAGTGGTATCTTGTTCACGTTGTCCAAACAATGCATTGCCGGAGGAGCTAGTAGAGTTATCACTTGCACCAAACAAACTAAATGGCACTATATCAATGTATATGAGTCTACTTATTTTCTCTTTCTTAAAGAAGCAATTTACTTACCTTCTTCTACATCACCAAACAAAGGTTTCAAGTTAGTGTTCACTTCAAAATGCTTTTCGGTAGATACCACAGGCATGGGTGCTTGAGATCTAGGTTGTTGATCTTTTTTTTTTTAAGAAATAAGTGAGAAATCATGTCCATGCGTGCTATAATTGAATCATACCGAAAAAGTCGTCCTCTTCATCCTCATCATCGTCATTACCAACTTCTTCTTTGTTCTCTACATTTCCTTCATTGACTGCTTCTTGCTCTCTATCGATCAGGTATTTAAAAGCATCTTCTGCGTCAGGATCGAAACGAGCAGCATTGGCCCAAGTTTGTGTTTTGCTGACAGTTGGCTTGGTGTCTACCTTGGACTCGCCAAACATAGCACGCAATACATCTAATGCTTGTCCCTTTTCAGCATTTAGTTCTTGTGTTATATCGTCGCCAGCGATCTTTTTGTTCTTTTGTGTCTTTTCGGCTTCTTCTATAAAGTCTTCGCCAAGTTTGAAACGATCATCACCCTTGAATGTCTTTTGAAGTTCCAAGCGCTTTCGACCTTCTTCGCCTTCTAGTACAGGATTGATCTTGAAATGATCTTCTTCATCATCACTAGATTCATCGTCGTCAAACATCCATTCTTTACCATCAGCTGGCTTTGGTGCTTCTTCTGTATCAGTCTCAAAGGCCTGATCTACTTGGACATCCTCATCGTCGCTAAAAGTAGTATGGTTCTTTCTATCTAACTGTTGCTCAGCAAGTGATCGACTGATCAATTCCTTTCTTGCTTGTTGCTCTTCAAACATTCTTTCCATAGCTGCTCTTCTTTTTTGATCATCTCGGTTGTCTAAAGTGCGATTGTCTTTCTCCTCATCGTCTTGATCCATAGCATCATTTTGTTGAGGTCTATTGAATGTAACAGATGGCCAATCATCTTCATCAGAACTTTCATCCGAGTCTATACTGGTAATCAACTTGCTGACAGGTTTCATGCGTACACCAATGTTGTATAGCTTTGTCAAGTTGTTCTTGTAGTGTGATGGATCAAACACGAACTTTTACAAAAAATAAAAATTGATGAGAACAATGCTGATCCAAGTTTGATACACAACTCACTTTGGTGCCATCTTCTTTCTTTAAGCGCATCACTGCAATGGCTCTGCCATATCTTCCTCTTTTCCATCCTTTTCGTGTACCCATATTGTTATCTGTAATCAAAGACATATCTTTTGAATGAAAACCTTCACTGTCATTCCATCTCTCTAATCGTTTCTTTTTCTTTTCTTCTTGTTCTGAAATCTTTTCTTCTCTTAATCGTTTTCGTTCTTGCCAATCGATTTTGGCCTCTTCCAACTTTAGCTCTGATCCCTTCCATTTAGCACCATTATACACAGATAAGCCTTTTATATGAACCCGTTAGCAAACAGCTTTGTAGTTTGTATTCGACATTACATGTTTCCCATTTTTTCGGTGTTGTATCGATAGTCATATGTGCAAACCCTCGGCATTCATCTAGCAAAAAAAAAAATTAGCCTATTTCTTGTTTCGTTTCTCGATCACCATTCGATGCTTTACTGCTTGTGTTTTTAGCTATTGTCACATCATTGACTGTTCCGAATTTA